>CM045763.1:138003593-138481744 GCA_025200525.1 Camellia lanceoleosa
GGATCTGGGTGTGTGTAGACTTGAGGATTTGAGCGAGCTAGTCCGAAGGACGACTTTCCCTTACCGCACATTGATGAGTTGGTAGATTTCACAGCAGGGCATGCATTGCTCTCATTCATGGATGGCTTCTCAGGATACAACCAGATAGTGATGGCGCCAGAAGACAGAGAAAAGACTGCATTCACCACCCCGTGGGGGACATACTGCTACCGGGTAATGCCGTTTGGGTTGAAGAACGCTGGAGCTACTTATCAACGGGCCGCGACCACGATACATGATATGATCCACAAAGAGGTTGAGGTGTATATGGACGACATGATTGTCAAGTCCAAAGAAAGAGAGGGTCACTACACCGCCTTGCACAAGTTTTTTCAAAGGATCAGGGAATTCCGGTTGTGGCTAAACCCTCAGAAATGTACGTTTGGTGTTACAGCGGGGAAAATGTTAGGGTTTCTGATTACACAAAGGGGCATCGAGGTTGACCCTTCCAAAATCAAGGCCATCCTAGAAATGCCACCATCAAGGACTGAAAAGGAGGTGCGAGGCTTTCTGGGTAAAGTGCAATTCATAAGACGGTTTATTTCAAAATTAACCTTGACTTGTGAACCACTTTTTGGCCTTCTCAAGAAAGGAAAGAATTTCCAATGGGACGGCCGATGTCAAACTGCATTTGAACAGATTAAAGAATATCTACAGAACCCACCTGTTTTATCGCCACCAGAGCCGGGGAAACCGTTGATTTTGTATCTGTTAGTGACTGAAACCACGATGGGTTGCATGCTTGCACAAGAGTCAGAAGATAAGGTGGAAAAAGCCATCTATTATTTGAGCAAAAGATCTTTGGAGTATGAGACTCGATATACACATTTGGAAAAGGTTTGCTTAGCTACGGTATGGGCTACCGAAGGCTGCGGCACTACTTGTTAGCTCACTCTGTAATGTTGGTTTCACGACTTGATCCCATCAAATATCTCTTGAAAACCGGTAGCTTCTGGGTAGGCTAGCTCGTTGTTCTTTGTTGCTCTCGAATTTGATCTCATGTACGTGACCAAGTCGATGAAAGGAAGAAGCGTGGTAGAGTTCCTTGCCGACCACCGGTTGAGGGATGAAGCGGTCGAGTACCTATTCTGGATGAATCAATGCATATCGACGAAGAAACTTGGGCGATGTACTTTGGCGGGCGTCAAATCAACATGGGTATAGGATAGGAGTGTTCTTGATAGCACCCGACAATTCAGTATCCTCTAGCCTTCAAACTCCGGTTCAAAGTCTCGAACAATGAAGCGAGAATATAGGCGTGCATTCTTTGGTTTAGAAGCATCCACGGAACTAGGGGCAAGGCAATTTGGGCGTCATTGGGGATTCGAACCTTGTTGTGTCTCAAGCTAAAGGAGACTGGAAAGTAAAAGAGGAAAAAATGATGCTGTATCACCAAACCTTGGATTTGCTGATTCCTCGGTTTGAGAAGCTAAATTTTACTCATCTACTAAGAGAGAACAACAAGTTCGCGGATTCGCTAGCAACTCTATCATCTATGATAGACATCCCGTGTGGAGTCCGAATGCGTTCGGTCATCATTGACTAGAAATTTGCACCTGCCTATGAGTCGATTGCAGCCATAGATGAAGTTCAGGACGAATACCCCTGGTATTACGACATCTGGAATTTCTTGGAGAAAGAAGCATACCCGCCAGGGGTAAATGCCAAAGACAAGAGGGCAATCAGAAGAATGGCAGTTCAGTTCATCATCTGCGGGGGTAAACTGTATAAACGGGGTCATCTGGGAATGCATAAACTGTGCGTTGATGTCGAAGAGGCAAAGCGTCTGATGGAAGCTATCCACGGGGGTGAATGTGGAGCACACATGAATGGGGTAATGTTGGCACGGAAGATCCTTAGACAAGGTTATTACTGGTCCACCATGGAGGAGGATTGTATTGGCTTCGTCCGGCGATGTCACAAGTGTCAAATTCATGCAAATCGCATGAACATCCCGCCGTCAAAGCTGTACAACATGACTTCGCCATGGCCGTTTTCTGTCTGGGGAATTGATGTAATCGGAGTTGTTATGCCAAAGGGGTCGAATGGGCATGAGTTCATCTTGGTAGCGATAGATTATTTCACAAAGTGGGTTGAGGCCCAATCTTATGCGGTGTTGAAGGCTTCGCATGTAGCAAAATTTATCAGAAACAACATTATCTGTCGCTACGGAGTCCCAAATGAAATCGTTTCAGACAATGGTTCCCACTTCAAAAATGAGGTGATCGATTTGTTGGAGAAATACAATGTGGCTTTTCATAAGTCGTCTACTTACCTACCGCAAATCAACGGAGCAGTTGAGGCCGCCAACAAGAACATCAAGCGCATACTACAGAAGATGGTGGAAACCTATCGGGACTGGCCAGATAAGCTGTTGTTCGCTCTGTGGGGCTACAGAACTTCGATTAGAACTTCTACTGGGGCGACTCCGTACTCATTGGTTTATGGGACGGAAGCCGCTCTGCCTATTGAGATTGAGGTCCCGTCATTACGAGTATTGGCGAGTGCGGAATAAGCAGTTAGCGACAAAAGCAGTTGAGGAACTCATGCTTTTCGATGAAAGAATTTGAAAACCTTGTACCACATCCAAGGTTATCAACGCAGAATCGCCGGGCTTTTAACAAGAAGGTTAAGTCGAGAATTTGAAAGAAGGAGATTTGGTACTCAAAGACAACCGAGCTCCCATCCACGACCCAAGGGCAAGTTCGAGACCCAATTGGTGGTCCCTATATTATCAAGTCAATCTAGTCGGTGAGCGTGGTTACGATGGACCTAGATGGCTTAGAGTTTTCTCAACCGATCAACATGGACAAGTTGAAGAAATATTACCCCGAGAGGCTCGCTGGGCGAAAACCGAAAGGCGACCTAGGCAAAATTCAGAGCATAGAAAATTTGAAATTATAAAAAAACTGAGCTCGCAAGGTTAAAAACCCACAAAGGCCGGCCTTGGCAAAAGGTAGAGCGCAAAAGGAGAGTAAAAATACCTGAGCGAACCCAGGGCTGAACTACGTAAGGCTTGATTCCCATCTATGGGATACGTGGCGACTTCATCCCGAAGTTCAATCTTTTCCCGATCAACTTTGTCCATTTGATCATCTCGGTCATCTCTATTCATCGGCATTTATCGTGATCTCGGTACAATGTTATTCGGACTAGGGCAACTTTCCGTTGCAATGAAGTGTTCGGCACCATCGGACTAGGGGCAACTTTACATTGCTATGAATCGCCGAGGCACTTTTCAAACTAGGGGCAACTTTCGGTTGCTAGGATCCGGGTTGTGCATCTCGGTGACAAATCTCGGCGTGTCGATTCGATCCATATCGAAAATAGTTTTGAAAAGTTTTAATAAAAGTTGACTTTGTTCAAATTAATCTTTTCACAACCGAGACCATTTACGGACCAAAAGCGGAGAATTTTCATTACCACAACCTTCAATTTCTTTGATTTCAAAAGCAGGTTCTCTTGCTCTTACATACAATTGAAGTTGCTTTTATTACACTCATAATGAAAACTTGAAAGTACTAATAAAGCAATAAATCAGGGCATAGTCAAGTCAGTGTCCTGCGCCTCCCTCGGTGGTTGAAGCCTCCGATACCAACCTAGGCCCAACTTGCTTCTTCATTAAGCCAATCCGGACTCGTCGGACAAAGTGCAACTAAAAGTAAGGCGGGGCGAGCTCTCTAACTCTCCATGCATGACTTCGAGCCATTTGTCGCCTCGAATCGGAAATGTAGCCGGTACTCTATCCTCTCGGTGGGCAAGTCGATCATGGGCCAGCGCGCGAGAATGGGAAATAGAATACACAGTGAGTCAAGCCGATCAGTCGAATCCCGACCTGCCGGGACATGCTGTAGCTCATTGCCGGGAGATTGAGCCAAGGACAACGCCACGCAATGTGATCTGCCGACAAATTGCACATCCATTCAAACCACCATCCCTCATCAAGGGCATCGACTAGGCGTTGTCGAAAGAAGTAACCGCGGGCTGAGTAAGCAGGGCAAGAGTCCACAACTTGCAATTTATCCATCAACCATATCTGGGGAGGGATGAAAAATGAGAGAATAAAGAATAGAGAGATGTGCGATGAGAGAAAAGTAAGATAAGGGTTTTGTGAGAAAAACCGAGCCCGAGGGCCGAGTGATGTGAGCGAATACATATGTGAGCTTGGGTGGGAAACATTACCTGCAGCAGTAGTGGACTCCCTGCGAACCTGGTTGTCTCCCGGCAGTAGAAAGCATCCAAGCCCATCAGTGTCTCGGCCAGAGTCATGGCAATGCAACTCTTTCCCTCTTTCAAGCCTTGAGCAACTTCAATCGACGGCGCCGGACCCTCGAAGCTTGAGGCAAGCGAAAATGAGATAACAGACACAAGCAGAGAGCATGTCGCCGGAAGCCTTGCCAATGATGGTCATTGCGTCACGATGACGGAGAATCGATAAATCGGCTCGGGATATCCAACATTCCGTCACAAATCGTGGATCGAGCATCATGCGCGTTGAGTCCGCACATCCGCCCTAAGGTCAGGCATAGCAAAATTGAGTCATAAGATTTCCTCGCCTCGCTCGGATTCCATCAAGGCTTGAAAATCTTCAAAAGTAGGACATACCTCTTGCCCGCCGAAGCTAAAGACATGCGTCATCGGGTTCCAAAACCTTGCCGCGGCATAGAGGAAAGGAAGATGTAGCGGAGTCCGGCCTAGCGTGAATAGTGCATTCAAGCCGAAACCCCGGAAGTTCAACTTTTCCGAGCCGTCTAGAGAAAAGATCCAAGATGTGAGATTTTCTGCGAAAAATGCCTCCATTTTTGTGAGAAACAGTGATGAAATGAATAAGTTCCAAGGTTGGGGCTTTTATAGAGGGTGAAACACTATTCAAAGGACACGTGTCACACCTCGAAGTCAGGGAGAGGTGGCCGGCCGGCCACCTATTCTAGCAGGCCGGCCACCCTTGATTCAAAAACCTGGCCGGCCGGCCACCCTCCAATCCCCAAAAGAAAATGTGGCCCACCATGCTCATTGGTCCTGTTTTGCCCTCCAGAAGGAAGTTTGAGGCACTTTCATGCATCGGAGATGTCAAAGACCTCCATTTCTCTCAGTTTCCGATGCGTTCCATCATCCAGATCGTCCGTCTGAAGTACACATTGTTGTATTTTGCTTATCGAGTTGTTGCTTTGTTTATCGAGTTGTAAGTTTTGTCGAGCTGTCGCGTTTTGTGTTTTGAGTTGTTACTCTTTGGTTACACAATTTTTTTAAGTCTTGTTTATCGAGTCGTTAACATTGTTGTACTTTGCTTATCGAGTTGTAAACTTGCTAAGATTCTGTTATTTCTTAGTGAGTCAAGTTTTTGATTTGTTGCGTCGGTTCATTACCTGACCTGGTAAATACACAAGGCACATTTTCATTCAATTCCATTTTGTGCAAAATGATGCGTTGCGATGCTAAAAATTTCAAATACAAACATCTTTTCAAAGGCTGTTTCATTCCATCATGTTTTACAACAAAATAAAGGTACAAGTTTTACAGGAAATAAAACTGCCTAACAATATGCAAAGTGCTACAAACTACTAGCAAAAAGTAAAATAAAGCAGGAAATAGCATCAATATCCTCGGGAACGGGAATGAGGAGGCCCTCTCATCCTCTTCTGCGGGACAACCTCTGCACCATCATCACCATCCGGGTCAGAGCTATCATCCTCCGGATCCCCCTCAGCCTCGTCTCCACTCCCGGAACCAAGACCAGAGCCTCCCTCCCCAGCAGATGTCTCTGACTCACGATCTGCGACCTCCTCCTCCTTCTCAATAATGGGTGCCTGCTGCTCATGAGACGACCCGCCTCATCGAGCTCCTCGAAAAGGCCTAGATGGCTCCTCACCGAGAAGGCCCGGATGGCGGCTCCTCGAAAAGGCTCGGATGGCCCAATACCTAACAGTCCAAGACTCGACTTCTCTGAGAAGGCCGGGTGGCCTTGCTGACGAGACATACACGGAGGCATCCGAAAGTGAAAAGTTCAAATACATCAGTTCAAATATGAAAAGTAGATGCAAGTACAATATGCGAGTGGTGTGTGTGTCAGATGTGCTCTACACAGCCTATCAATACAGCAGAATGTTCAAAACCAGTATGTCATCAGAAATATGCTAAATACAGGAAAGATGAACAAGACCAAGACGCCCATAATGGCCACCTCTCCTCCGTAGGATCATGCCCTCGAATGTGGCCAAGATCCCAAGTATCTCATCTGTACTCAATCGAGGCTACAGATACAAATGCAAAACTATCGTGAGGAATGAATGTCCAAAGTAATGTGACCGATAAATCAAAGTGAAAAACATACCGGGTGAATCGTGGTCTCGACATATCGTGGTCGTGAAGAGGAGGCTCTAGCGAGACACAGTAAGGAGTCCCAACCGCCAACTCGTCAACTCGGTCGCATGTCCGCCACCCAGATGATGAAGAGTCGGAGGATCGGAGGAATCGAACTACCTCTACCCTAGATGCACCACCGCTAGAGGAGGATATCCGTAGCACGACACGACTCAAGATGGTACATCAAGAGGCCTCGATGAGCACGCACCCGTCAAGGGGGCATCGATATATACGACGATAGGTGGCATAGTCCCTCCATGAGATGTAACAAAGCATCGGTGCCTGCATATCATTAATGACCTCTCGAAGATAGTCTATCGGCGATCCGCATAGTGGCCGGAGGTACAGCAGAGGGTCTGAGAATCGCACTTACACCGACGCAGAAGCGTTCCCAGAACCATGCCCTACTAACCGTCCTTCGAGCAGAACCTATCTCGAATTATCGGATCCTCCGGATCGCGTCGGAGACCGTCACCTAAGACTGCCCAGGGCTGCCAAGTAATCTACGGATAGCTAGTGCATAAATCAATCAGAAATCAGGAATATACAAGGCAGATCACAGATGAAAATGAAAGGAACTGAGAGTTCTGAAATACCTCTGTCGTCCGCACAATATCAAAATACTGTCGCAGGTAGAAGAGAGTCTCTCGAGGTCTCGATCGGTGCTCGCGCTCGAATACCAATGAAAACGGAGTCATAAGGAGTCCTGCCACCTCCATCTCCGGGGCTAATATGGGAAAATATACGTACACCAATAGCTGAGAAAAGCAGTGCGGAATGTGAATACAAAGTGCTAAAGGCAGAATACATAGTGCAAAGTGCGCCGTGTGTGCAATGAACAAGTAATAAGGAGCAGAAATATAAATCAAGAGGACAGAACGTACCTCCCAGGCTCTCCAATAGCCGCCGAGTAAGTCTCCACCAGAGAGGTCAGACTCATGTAACAATAGAGGGTAGCAGGCCACCCCAAATCATACCGACGACTGTGATAGGTCCACTAGGGCACTCAAAAGATACAACCGCAGTGTTCCCTCTATCAAGAATAGAGTGGTGCCACAGAGGAACATAAGGAAACCTCGGTGTCTTGCTCAACCTCCTCAGAGACTCAGCTCCATCTCCGCCTCAAAACGGGAAGAGAACTGTGTGTACGGACTCTCCGGAAGCTCTGGTTTCTCGGTGGGGCGAGCCCCCAATAGATGTACCCAAGCGGCCTCCCACTCTCCCATATCCTCGTTATAAGGTATGGGCCAACCGCCTATGTCTAGGCGGTGAGTACGGCAAAGTCTAGCGGGTCATGGTCATATCCCTGGCGTAAAAAATGGAAAGAATTGGTGGTGTCCCACCATCTCTCCTGGCGACTAACAATGTCCCATCGGGTAGACAAGGTGATAACCCCCGCATGAATGCTCGAACCTGCTGAGTCAACCAAATCCTGACAGCCTCGAAGCTCGTACCACTCTCTCGCAGCAGTGGAGCCATATCCTCGCACGGTGCGAGAGCCAACCTGCATTCAGAATAAATACTTGTGTTCAGTACACAATAAAATGCAAGCCGTATGCAAGTAACAAGCTGTGTGCAAATGAAATGAAGTAGCTGTGTGCAAATGAAATGAAGTAGCTGTGTGCAAATAAAATGAAATAGCTGTGTGCAAATGAAGTGAAATAACTGTGTGCAAATGAAATGAAATAGCTGTGTGCAAATGAAATGAAGTAGCTGTGTGCAAATGAAACGAAGTAGTGGGCTGCGTGTTCACTTCAAATTTGGGCTGCGTGTTTAGTAAATTTGTGTTTGGGCTGTGTGTTCAATCCTTGATCAGTGGGCTGCGTGTTCACTTCAAATCTGGGCTGTGTGTTTAATCCTTGATCAGTGGGCTGCGTGTTCACTTCAAATCTGGGCTACGTATTCAGTAACTCTGTGTTTTGGGCTGTGTGTTCAATCCTTGATCAGTGGGCTGCGTGTTCACTTCAAATCTGGGTCACAGATTCAAGAACTCGTGTTTTTGGTCATGTGTTCAATCCTTAATCAGTGGGCTGTGTGTTCACTTCAAATCTGGGCTGTGTGTTCAGTAAATTTGTGTTTGGGCTGTGTGTTCAATCCTTAATCAGTGGGCTGCGTGTTCACTTCAAATCTAGGCTGCGTGTTCAATAAATTTGTGTTTGGGCTGTGTGTTCAATCCTTGATCAGTGGGCTGCGTGTTCACTTCAAATCTGGGCTGCGTGTTCAGTAAATTTGTGTTTTGGGCTGTGTGTTCAATCCAAAATTAGTGGGCTGTGTGTTCGCTTTAATCTGGGCTGCGTGTTCAGAAAATTTGGTATTTGGGCTGCGTGTTCAAATTTCAGAAAAATTTGTGGGCTGTGTGTTCACCATCGACTTGAACTGCGTGTTCAGAAAATCAGAGTTTAGGGCTATGTGTTCTACTCTCAATCAGTGTGGGCTGTGTGTTCACCATCGACTTGAACTGCGTGTTCAGAAAATCAGAGTTTAGGGCTGTGTGTTCTACTCTCAATCAGTGTGGGCTGTGTGTTCACCATCGACTAGAACTGCGTGTTCAGAAAATC
Organism: Camellia lanceoleosa; assembly: GCA_025200525.1. NCBI lineage: Eukaryota > Viridiplantae > Streptophyta > Magnoliopsida > Ericales > Theaceae > Camellia > Camellia lanceoleosa. The sequence goes on from CM045763.1 coordinate 138,012,554, forward strand.
AGAGTTTAGGGCTGTGTGTTCTACTCTCAATCAATGTGGGCTGTGTGTTCACTATCGACTTGGACTGTGTGTTCAGAAAATCGGAGTTTGGGACTGTGTGTCCTACTCTTAATCAGTGTGTGCGGTGTGCTCACCTTCAAATTCGGGCTGTGTGTTCGACAAATCAGTGTTTGAGCCGTATGTTCAATTCTTAACTAATGTGTACCGTGCGTTCACAATCAATCAGTCAATGAGCCGTGTGTTCAGCAATTCAAGTGTTTAAGTCACATGTTCAGAATGCAAACAAAGTACTATGTCATAAGCTAAAACTGTGTGTTCAAGCATGGCAAAGCTACAAAATGCACGAAAAATGTAGAAAATAAAGTAAAATACCTCTCGTGCACCATGAGAGAGGTGCTGCTCGCAGTAAGTAAATCCTCGGTGCCCGGTCATTGAACTCAGTGAAACGACGAAAAACGGCCCGCGGAAGCATATGTACCGGTGGGGCGTATCTCCCGAGAATAAAAGGGCGGACTCTCGGGGGCAGTGTCATGATATCAAAATCATCCCCGGCACCTGGAGGACCTCCACCATGAGGGTAACCACCCGCCATTTCAAGAAATCTGCAAAAGGAGCAAAAATGAGCAAAAATGAGCCAAAATTGGAAAAAGTCAACAAAAGTCAACTCCCGGGAAATGGAAAAGTCAACAAAAGTCAACTCCCGAGAAAATCTTCCAAATTTTGAGACAAACTTACCTCAAGTGGTGAAAATGAGAAAAGAAGCCCCGAAATCAAAATTTAATCGGTTCAAAGTGCTTAAAACTGAAAGATTTCGCGAAAACAACTTGCGTGGGAGGCTGAAAAGCGCATATAAAGTGCTACAAACTGCTAGCAAACATGAGGTAAGCATGCAACCAAGCAAATGGTGGTCTCAAACATGAATTAGGCAGCTCTAATTAGGCCTAAAATCAGTGGCCAAAATGCCCAAAAATGAAAGCTAAACACACATGCACACATGCAAGTAGGTTGGACCAACACTAAGCATATTAAAGCAACTTTTTAAGCACACTTAAAAGGCACAAACATGGACTTATGGTATGCATACTAGGCTCTGAAAGTCATGCTAAAATGGTGCCAAACCAACTTAAACAAGACAAACATTAGCATGCAAATAAGGCCCAAAACCTAAGGCTCACCAAAGAGGCGTTACATGGCATATATACAAGGCATGCATGGTACACCAAAACCAACTTAAAACCATGTTATATTATGGCAATATAAGCAAGAAATACAGCCAAGACATGCTCAACACACACTCAAACATAAGCTCTCTTAAGAGACCAAAAATGGTCCCTTTCAAGGGCAACAAGGAGAGGGGGTGGCCCTCTCCTTTGGGAGACTTCAAGGCACCATCCCCACCACTGAAATCCCTCAAGATTTCAGTGGTGAAGAGGCCCAAACACCAAAGTCTCGAAACTTGCACAAAATAGCACAAAAATGGGGCCTTTCAAGGCCTAAGGGTGGTCAAACACACCCAAATCACAAAACACTCTTAACAAACAATCAAGAGGGCCTAAAAATAGAACTTTTTATGTTATACACTAAACACAAAAATAGCTCTAAGATAGGTAGAAATAGGATGCAAAAATGGGGAATAAAGGACTAGTTTCTTACCTTTGAAGACCACCTTCACAAATGGTGCTCCAACAGCCCTCCTTGGCTTGAATCCACCTCCAAAACACTCAAACAAGCCTCCAAGGGTCTCAAGTCCAAGAGATGGTGTGTTAGTGTGTGTGTGTGAGCAAAAATGGCACAAAACACACACTTATAGAGATAGAAAATATATCTAACCCTAACCCTAGAACTCAAGCTTTTCCAAAGCTGCCTAAGATGTCTAACAAGTGTCTAACCCTCATGCCAAGAGAAGACTCTCTCCTATATAGGCAATTCCCTCTTGTGAAGCTTACAAAACAAGCCATCCAAGAGGGAAATCCCTCCATACACGTGTGTGGAGGGGAATGGGTGCAGGCTATCACAGTTGGCAAGAAATATCTACAAAAAGTAGATGAACAGTGGTCGGCCACTCAAAATTGTCATTTTGACAAAATGGAGTGCCGACCGGCAACAAAGAGTGCCGGCCGGCAAAATATATTGCCGGTGGCAACAAAAACCAGCCGGTGACCTCTAGCCACTGCCGGTGGTGTGTGGGAATGGCTCACAAGGCATTCCCGCCTCCAAGGCAAAACACAAGTGTTTGGTGCAAAACCGACATTAAACAAATGAAGTTCGGAGATCCTGAGGCAAGGCGCGTAGCCGAGAACTCCGGGAACTCCAAACAAACACAAACATGGATAATCACCGAGTGTTCAACTGGTGACGTCCAAGTCTTGAGGACGGTCAAAAATGGGGTGTCTACAGTTGCCCCTTTTTGACAGAAGTCGGAAGTCATAACAATGATGGGAGTGAATGTCAAAGCCCAGAGACGACCCATTTTTGACAAGGCCGAAGACTTGGACAAACATGCAAGACAGACAAGGTATGCACCCGAAGGCAGGGGCAAAATGCAAGACAATGCAAGAAGCCGAGCATAACTTATGATCATGCAAAGAAAGCTGTAATGAAGCACACATGCAACAGTTATAAGCTAGCATATGCCAATCTACACTACAATGCAGAAAGGATGTAACTGAATTATGCAATTCTCAAAACGTCTCACACGGAGGATACAATACCTGTGCGGCTCGTCCGGTTGCACCGGCCTCAAATGAACCGTACATACAATATCGTGCCTGCAAAGAAAGCAAACTTACCAGGTACAATATTGTTAGCAATATGCATGACAATGCAATGCGAAAGCTGCGCGACAACGCAATGCACTAACAAGTGCAAATGAGGTGCGCAAGATAGTGCGATTGAAATGCATGCAAAATGCAATGAAGTGCACAAAATAGTGCGATGATATGCAATTGAAACTAATGTAATGCAACTAATATGCAAAACTACAAAACAAATATAAACAATGCAAATAATATGCAATGCAATTGAAACTATGCAAACTAAATGCAGAGCAATCGAATCATGATTCAATCATAAGCAGTTCGAAACTACACATATGTCAAATAGATTGATGGAAGTAACGAGTCCGTCTACCATAGAACGATGTCTGAACTATGAGTGATGTAGACGGACACAAGAACAAGTATTGGGTGGAATGACATAAGTGGGGTGACAACCCGCTAAGGAAAGAACAATGATCCTAATGCTGGATGCAATAATTACACTACAATGTAATATAAATGGATATGGCGTGTAGCCAAAACCGCATTTTGCCTAGGAAAGGCATGTACACGTACAAGCCATGTCTAACACAGAAAAGGTGCCGCCACCCTCAAACCAAGTTCATCAAGGAATAGGCGCGTACACATGCAGAACTGTGCTTCAACGTGAAAAGTATAAGCACATACCAGACCAAGCTTAACAAGGAAAGGTGCAAGCCATATATGGAAGATGATGCAGTAGATGCATATAACTACAATGCAATGGAAATGGATATTTACAGAGGATGCACGACATATGCACTATATTACAATGAAATGCATGACATATGCATGGTTTTTTTTTTGAAATGCATGACATATGCAATATTCACAATGATGCATGACAATGCAATATTTACAATGATGCATGACATATGCATGTGTTTTTTTGTTTTTTGAAATGCATGACATATGCAATAGTATTAATGATGCATGACAATGCAGTATGATGCAATGGCTGCGATTGCAGTTTTCCCTATCCTCCCAACAGGGCGATATACTAGGTTGGTTCGGTATCCAGAACTGAGGCATAAACACGCCGCCTCAACCTATAGGGCTTCCATACAGATTTCAAGCCGAGGGTACACCCCCTGGGTATTTAAACCAGACTTTAGTCTCGGAAATCCCGAACCTTTGCGTTCTAGGCATGAGCCGTTCAAACTCTTGTTTCCACCGTCCCCATTGGTCTCCTAGGAACTCACCACAAACACAGACAGGTGGCTTTACCAGACCACCAAAAGTCGTTTGGGCACGACAAACACCGAAGGAATTGCACCTTCAGAGGATTTAAGGTCTCCTAGACCGGGATGCAATGCATGACAATGCATGTTTTTTTTTTTGAAATGCGCGGCAACGCACGGCTTTACGAATGCACGACAATGCATGAATTTGAAATGCGCAGCAACGCGCGACTTTGCGAATGCACGACAATGCATGAATTGTGTGTGACGAAAGAATGAAGGTCTTGGACCTTCCGAGGATTTAAGGTCTCCTAGACCGTGCGTGTTTAAGGTCTCGCCAGACCGGGGTGGGGCAATGCATGAATTGAGATGCGGTGCACAAGACAGTGCGATGAGTAGGATTGCGTGATAGAATGCATGCCAAATGCAATGAGATGCGCAAAACAACGCGATTGAGGTGCGCAAGGTAGCGCGACTGAGATGTGATGCACAAGATAGTGCGATGCGCAAGATAGCGCGATGCGATGCATGCCAAATGCAATGAGGTGTGCACCTTAATGCACCGAAGGTCTTGCACCTCCCGAGGATTTAAGGTCTCCTAGACCGTGCGTGTTTAAGGTCTCGCCAGACCCGAGGGGGCGAAAAACAATGAGGTGCGCAAAATAGCGCGATGAAATGCACGCCAAATGCAAGATGAGGCACGCATACCTCATGGATGCAAAATGCAAAACGAGGCACGCGTACCTCGAGATGCAATGAAATGCAAAATGAGGCACGCATACCTCATTGAATGGAAAATGAAATGCAAAACGAGGCACGCGTACCTCATTGAATGGAAAATGAAATGCAAAACGAGGCACGCGTACCTCATTGAATGGAAAATGAAATGTAAAACGAGGCACGCGTACCTCGAGATGCAATGAAATGCAAAATGAAATGCAAAACGAGGCACGCGTACCTCGAGATGCAATGAAATGCAAAATGAGGCACGCATACCTCATTGAATGGAAAATAAAATGCAAAACGAGGCACGCGTACCTCGAGATGCAATGAAATGCAAAATGAGATGCAAAACGAGGCACGCGTACCTCGAGATGCAATGAAATGCAAAATGAGGCACGCATACCTCATTGAATGGAAAATGAAATGCAAAACGAGGCACGTGTACCTCGAGATGCAATGAAATTCAAAATGAGGCACGCATACCTCATTGAATGGAAAATGAAATGCAAAACGAGGCACGCGTACCTCGAGATGCAATGAAATGCAAAATGAGGCACGCATACCTCATTGAATGGAAAATGAAATGCAAAACGAGGCACGCGTACCTCGAGATGCAATGAAATGCAAAATGAGATGCAAAATGAGGCACGCGTACCTCGAGATGCAATGAAATGCAAAATGAGATGCAAAACGAGGCACGCGTACCTCGAGATGCAATGAAATGCAAAATGAGGCACGCATACCTCATTGAATGGAAAATGAAATGCAAAACGAGGCACGCGTACCTCGAGATGCAATGAAATGCAAAATGAGATGCAAAACGAGGCACGCGTACCTCGAGATGCAATGAAATGCAAAATGAGGCACGCATACCTCATTGAATGGAAAATGAAATGCAAAACGAGGCACGCGTACCTCGAGATGCAATGAAATGCAAAATGAGGCACGCATACCTCATTGAATGGAAAATGAAATGCAAGTATGACAAGCATGCCACACGAAAATGCAAAACGGTGCAAGTCGCAAGGGACGTGCAAGACGGCGCGATGCGATGCACCGGACAATGTGATGGATGCGTGCAACGCACACGGGGCAACTTTTGAATCTTGTAAAAGACAAAAAGGATACAAAAGGATACAATCTTTGCTTGAATCTGAGTGCCACGCATAGAAAACACGGTCCGAGGTCAAAACGGAGGCCGGTTGAGCATCGGGGATTCACTTTCTTGCACTTTCTTGAGCTATGAAGACCAAAAACTACCCACATAGCCTAAACAAGGTTGTGGGAGCATCACCGGCTGGACTAGGTGGCCACCGGCTGCATAAAAATTTCACCGGCACAAAATAGTGCCGACCGGCCAAAAGTTGCTGATCGGGGACAGTTTTGACATTTCACCTCGGGCTTTTTAAAATAGGGTTCTAAACCCTATTCTTTCACTTCCCTTGCGCTGAAAATTCCTCCCCCCTCTCTCTAGAGTATTTTTGGCCCTCGATCCACGCATTTTCTCGCGTTTTAGGCTCGATTTCGTCGTTCGATTCGCGAATACCTTCGCGTTTCGCACATTTTCGACCGATCAAAATTTCATTTCGGCACATCCCTTGCCATTTTCACCTTTTTTGGACTTGTTCCCCTCGATCTCTTCTCGATACCCGTGTCTTTTCACACTTCGACCTTCCCGGCCTTTCCCGACCCTCTCGGGGTTGACTTTTTGGTTGACCCTTCACATTCCGAGCCTATTTTCATTCCTCGACCATTTTTCCCATCATTCTTGACATGGCTGACGACGTTCCACGCGGCGGGACTCCCTCGGATCACGAGATGGATCCCGAGGTCGAGCTCCTCCCGTTGAGCGAGCGTCCTTTCGACCTGGTGACATACCGCCCAGCGATTCATGTGCTACCACAGGATGGACTCCGCCATTTTCGCATTTTGACCGAAACCTTTGGACCCGAGCTTCTCACGAAGCCGACCTCTCACCTATCCTTTGGCGCCGAGGTAACACCTTTCCTCTGCTTTAATTTTGCATCAGAGAACCTTTTAACCGCTAACCGCCATAGTCGATTAGATTCTTTAATTGCTTTAGCTCTGATACTCTGATGCATTGTGTATTGTAGTTGATCACAAACAAACTTGCAGCTGATATCTGTTTAAGAATGACACGCGCACACACTGCACTAGTCTTGAACCACTCAAACCACGGCACACACCGTATTTCACTGCAAACACTGACACTCGATATCTGTCTGAATCTAAAAATCTTGCACGCATGCCACATTTGCACTAAGCCACTCAAACTCACTGACGCATCAAATGTTGTAGTTCATCAGAAGCACACCGCACCGCAGATTCGCTTTGAATCAAAAACTTGCACACATGCCACATTTGCACTGAACCACTCAAACACACTGACGCATCAAATGTTGTAGTTCACTGTAAGCACACCGGCACCCAGTATCTGTTTGAATCTGAAAAACTTGCACGCATGCCGGATTGGCACTGAACCACTGTTTCTTCGAGATTGTACATTTCATATTGCTTTGCTGCCATTTGTTTGAAAACAGGGAGATTCCCATACCATCCGCGGTTATGGGAACGTCGCGGCTCGAGATTGGTACGCGGAGCTTCCCGAGGCGGTTCGCCACATTGTAGACGAGGCGAGCTTTGGTTCCTTCTGCAGGGGACTCTTCCGGCTTACTGCTTGCAGGCCTCTTCTAGCTGCCCTGGCAGAGAGGTGGTGAGACACCACCGATTCATTCCACTTATCTGCGACCGGGGACATGACGATGACTCCTTACGATTTCTCGGTGCTCACTGGCATCGGGTTAGGGGGTGATCCGATCCCCTTTGATATTGCTATGGATGAGTGGACCGCAGCTCAGGTCTAGTTACTTGGTGCGGCTCCGCCTCTCGCCTGTCCCGGCTTCGTCTGGTATTCCTGGTTCGAGGTGCAGTTCCGGGTGCAGCCACTTCTTGTGGACGCAACTCTGATGACTCAGGAGGCCGCGGAGAGGTATGCACGCGGCTTTCTGATGTTTTTGTTCGGGACGACTTTTCGCCGACGGCGAGCATGTGCCCTCGCTTCTTAGCGACCGGTGGATGTCCGGACATCTTATGCTTTTGATTGGGGTGGTGCGCTCGCCACCTCTCACGGCTATATGAGCTCCTTCGCGGCGTGACGCTGTTTCTCGGGGGCTATTGGCGCGCTTGGGAGGTACATTTCCTTTTCCGCTTTACATTTTTGCTTTACATTTTCTGTACTCCGCACATTGCACACACTATAGTCTGTTTCACACGGACTGTATACTGTACACACGGCACACACATACTTTGCTTTACACTAACTGTACACTACTCACACTATACACTCCGCTCAATACACTGCACAACACACGGCTCATATTTCGCTTTATTCAGATTCGCTTCCGATAAACATTCGGTATCCACCTTGCGCCAGGGTTTACGCCTACTTTCCTAGGCTTGCTCGCATCCGATGCAAAGACCCTCTGGTCGCCCTTCTCACGCCGCTTTGACGAGATGCGCCCGAGGTCATGGAGACTTTCAACTTTCTTCCGCCGCCATTTCGACACCATCACCCCGCCGAGGTATGTTTTACTTGCGCTCATTTAAGCTTCACTTTTCCATCAGATATTTGCAATACCAAGAGGTAACTCAGATTTCAATTGATCACTGGCACCGTGGACCTTTGCGGCCGATGATGCGGGATCAATTTGCCGGCACGCCGAGACCTCGCGTCGGATTTTCTTTGGAGGGCCCGGCTCGGGCTTGGTACTGGCGGCGCTTCTGCGTCAGACCTTAGGGTTACCTGAGCAGATAGTCCCGGTGGACCCTCCTGAGCATATGAGGGACACCGGGCGTTTCACCGCTGAGCAGATGGCGGACTACACCATCGGCCGGGAGGCGACGGCCAGAGGCGAGGGCGATTACTCGAGTACGTCCGACCTTCATCATGCGCACGAAGCGTGGCCGCCGAGAGAGAGAGAGAGACCAAGCGCCAGCCGGAGCAGGAGTAGGAGGAGGAGCGCCGAGGAGGGCCCGAGTCCGCAGCAGGGGTGGAGTCCAGAGAGGACGGGAGGCCAGTTGGCCTGCTCTGCCTACTTCACTGTCTTTCCGAGGGTCGGATGGGGTGACCTATCAGATTCCCTTCGCCCCTCCGCCGGCTGATCACGAGTTTGTCGGTGTCCCCGACTTGCCTCCGGTATGTATTACTGCATTTTTGTACAGTCATTTCATTTTTGATATTCCACAGAATATTGATGCATCCGATATTTTTGCAGGCTTCCTCCGAGTACACCCGGCAGTCATTGGAGATGAATGCCTCCATGATGGGGATGTTGCAGCGGACCTTCGAGTTCCTAGCCTTTTACGGCCTTCCGGTATGTTCTCTCTGACATAGCTTCAAACCATACACAAATCGCGCTTCATCGATGCATATCACAACATCGATATCCAAATCACCAAGACTTGATACATCAGATTCATGCACCGCATTCTCAGACCGATAAACCGCCACGGCATTCAAACATCAGACTCATACACGATTCGTGATCGATAAACCGCTCACGATTCATAAATCAGATTTTCGCATTGATAAACCGCTTCATGTATATCGATGCATTTGCCTTTTGTACTTTTCACCTCCTTCCCGATTCCTCCTTGGGTGGTGGCGCCCATCTGACCTTCCATTTCTACTCGGGATGGCGGGATATTCCCCGCAGAGGAGGGCGATTACGCCGAGCGGCTCGCGGGCTCGCATTTACGACGAGTCGAGGAGAAGCGGAGTTATCCGAGGAGGAGGCCGGGGGCAGCTCGGGTTCGGGCTCAGATAGTGACACTTCTGGTGATGCTCCTGGACTTCTGCCCAGGAAGAGGGCGAGGACAGATCCCCCGGTGCGAGGCTATTGATGATGCTGATGACCCAGACTTTTGCTGTTTCTTTTATTTCTTCTTTTTGTACTTTTCTCTTTTGTTGGTAGATAGAGTACTTTGTACTGCCATAGGCAGATTTTTGTTTCCAAAACTATGTACTTGAAAAAGATGATATGAAACGAAACAAACTTTTTGTCTGAAAAGAATGTTATATCTGTACATATCTGCATCTTTCATACTTTGCACTGCATTGCGTCATGTTACACCTCAAATGTAAATGATATTGATTTGTTGTCTGCAAATTGAGCAATTTTACTATGATAATTGGATAACCAACCAAGTAACAGCAAACAACTCAGACAAACCACTACTCAATCCGGACAATACTGCCCATACTCTACTGGGGATTGATCTCCATACAACCCATAACACAGCACTCGGTTCATCCTGCACGTAGCAAACCCTGAACGAACAGCCCCGATCTGACAAGATGGACTACGAAAATTGAAACGGTTGAGGTTGAAACACACTTGGATGTCCCAAATTTTCTCTTTTCTTCTCCTGCCTCGCGCGATTGCAGAGAATGGCACAGCATTCTGAGCACAAGCGATTACTTTTTAGAAAATGATGGGTTTTCAACCGGGGTATCGAGCCTACCACAGAACGCGACGAGACAGACTCAAACAAAGAAACAAAAGGCACACGACCTGACATAATGAGACATGCTCGGAAAAGACTCAAAGCCAAAATCAAGGTTGACAAATCAAAAGACACGACACACAGACATGTTTACAAAAAGACCTCAGATCTCGAGAAGCCAGTTCCTCCGGGCATTATTTCCCACCCTTTCTGATTTGTGATACTCGCATCGCTCGGCCCTCAGGCTCGGTTTTTCTCTCAAAAACCCTTTTCTTCACTTTTCTCTCAACTTACTCCTCTCTATTCTTTAATCTCTCATTTTTCATCTCTCCCCAGAGTGGTTGACGAGTAAACGAGAGGTTGTGGGTTCACGCCCGATACAGCTAGCTTGCAGCCACTTCTTCTGGTAGATAAAGTGCCTTTCGGGCAAGTGCGTTGGCGACGAGAGGGAAGACGGAACACCCGACTCAACTGTGCCCCTAGTTCGTCATTTTGACCATTTTTTTTTTTGTTTTCTAAAACAGTTTTGATAAAAAATGAGAGTTGGATAAACGCACTTATTCAATTTTTGATTTGAAAATCATGTGAATCAGGCTGTGAGCACTGAAAATTCTCCTTTTTGGGTCCAAACATGATCCAATTTCGAAAATGAAACAGTTTTTGAGAAAATAAGTCAACCTCAGTGAAAATTTTCAAAAACTATTTCTGCAAACAATCAACGCTCAACGAGCGCGGAACTTACCCTCGAGATATGCAACCTCGGATCGGGGACGATGGAAAATTGACCCTGGCTTAAAGGGGGGGAATAAGGCAACGGAAAGTTGCCGCTGGTTTGGACAGCAACTCAGGGCAACATATGGTAATGCATGGCAATGGAAAGTTGCCCCTTGCTTGGATGATGCCGCGGCATTTCGTAAGCCAGTCCTTGTTGATGACGATCGGACCCTTGGGCGCGAAGGAGTCGAAGACGGTTTGAACCAATATATGGACACAGTCACCTGGAAGGTGTTGGTGGTTTGGACTTTAAGAGGAAGTTGGTCACGTAATTCCAGGTCGCTGCAATTGAGATCTTGGATTCGAAGGAGGCAAAAGTAATCAAAACCATGACATGGACTGAGACGCTATGGAAGCGTTGGGGGCTGGACTTCAAGATGAAGTTGCCTACGTATCCCAAACATGGGAATCAAGCCTTACGTAGTTCCGGTTAAGGTACACTCGGGTATTTTAACCTTCACTGTTTAGGCTCTAACTTTTGCCAAGGTGCCCAATGCGGGTTTTCGACCTTGCGAGCTATGTTTTTCTTTTTCATTTTTTTTTTTTCTTTTCTTTTTTGCTTCTTTTGTATTTTTCTTTTTTCTTTTCTTTTTTCTTTGCTCTAACTTTTGCCTGGGCCGCCTTTCTGGGTTTTTGGCCCAGCGAGCCTCTCAAAGGGTAAAAGTGTAGCTTTGTCCATGCCAAATGGTTTTGAGATTGAAGCCTCTCCGTATCCAGGAGTGCGACTGTTGTATTGATTTGCAGGAAAAGTCCATCACGGTTGCTTCTCGAGCTTTGCTTGGTGGGATCTGATCTCCTTGATCTAACTTTGATGCCTCTTACTCGAGGGCTGCCTCGAAATGGGCCACACAGGCGTTTCATGGTACTGAACATTTTGAACGGATCCAATTTGCAACAGATGAATTGAAACTTGAGACTGAGAGCAATCCTGGGCTGCACAATCTCAAGAGCGATTCCATACCGGTCTTCGCAAGACTGGGCAAGACATTTTGTTTTTGAAAGTTTTTAAGAAAGCGACAAATCATTCGCGCTGAAGATAGTGTGGAACCAGTCTGGATCGGACTAGGATCCTTCTCAGTACTCACGCCGACAAGCATGATTTCATTCATTAAAAGCTTAGTGGGCCTCTCTTTCTCTCAAAATGATCAAAATTTTACAAAACCCGAGGAATTACTTCCTCTTCGTTTTCATCACCACAGTGTTCGAAAAAGGGGTTTTATGAAAAGCTTAGGTCATTACGAGGATGTTCAGGGCACAAGAGAGCAGGCGGTACGCACTGTCGTTCCATTCACATTCTCTGGCACGGCTGACTCAAATAGCAACAAGTACGGAACGTGATAGCCACAGCTATTTCATTCAAATTCTCTGATTGCGACTGGCTTCTCAACAGAGACAGACTTAAAAGAAAAAGCAAAAGGAGGATTACAAAACGGCATTTGAGGCAACAACCCCGGAATCGCCTGGTATTCTATACAAGAGGGACTGACTCATTACAGAAAGACAGACCCATAAGCAAAAGGACTGACTCAAGACAATGAGACAGGCTCAAAACAAAACAAAAGACTGACTCGACACCCAAGTCAGATTTTGCAAAATTAACATTAACAGATGCCCAAAAATGCGTGCCAAACGCCACATCCAAAAACGTGCCAGGCACTGCCCACAGGTGGTTCACCTTCTGATTACATACTTGCAGTGTCTGTATCCTCAAAATCCAACAACTGAGTGGTGACGGACTTTGCTGAGGTAGGGGGAAGGATAACCTCGTTGTCAATCAAATCTTGCACCTCATGATGGAGACGGAAGCAATTATCAGTGGCATGGCCATCTCTGGTGGTAATGCGACAAGATCGGCAGGTCATGAGTATCAGGGAGATTCTTCGGGAGAGGCCGAGGCTCCAGGGGTTTAAGGTGTCCCCTCTCGGCAAGGATTTGAAGTGCCTTGGATAATGGCATGTAGAGAGCATGAAAGACCCTGCGCCCTCGGGGCAGGTATTTTGGAGCCTGAGCACTCTTGCTAGATGCACTAGCAAACGGATCGGCGGGTGCAGCCTTGGGTTTCTGATCCTTTCCGGATGCAAGGCTGGGAGGGGGAGGAAGTGTTCTGGCATGACGGGGCCTATCCCGATTCTCTGATTGACTGGAATTGCCCTCGGGCGGAGTGGGGAAAGCATCCTCCACAGCTTTTGACATAACTGCGGATATCTGTTGCTTGTTCATTCCCCCGGCTTTCAAAGCCTCTCGCCCAGCTAGCTTGTTCGATAGGGTCGGCATCTGCCTTCATTTTGCCTTTGTCTCTGGCCTCAGCTTGATCTAAAATTTGGTTTGCTGCGTCGATGCCATAGCTGGAGGTCACCTCCGGTTGGTTGAGTTCAATTACAATTCGTCCCAACAGCGAGGGCTCTTGGGGTATAAAGCCTCCGGCATATGGTGCAGCTGGCGGCGAAACAGACATTCCATAGGCGAGATCCGCCATGGATCTTTGAAGATCACCTATCATTCCCATTAATTCAAATGTGGTGGGCTCGCGAGCCTGATATAGTTGAGGGGTCCAAATTGGATGTGCGGCAGGCGACCTGGGTGGATGCGGCATGTCAACAGTAGTCTCATCCTGTGGGGTAATTCCTTGACTCAATGCGGCCGTCATGACCACGATCTCTTCTGAATTCTGCGTCATGTTTAGTCTTGCCTCAGCACGGAGAAGACACTGGCTATTCTAGATCGACCCTCTGGATTTCTGAACTCTGAAACGGAAAACAAGCAGTATTTTAGCCCCAAACAGATCAAACACGGGTGTAGTCGAACAACTGCACTCTACTACTGAACACTGTTCCCCAGAATCACTATTCAAAATCGAATCGATACCCGCAGAACCGGTGATTCTCAACAACGATCTCGGTGCCCTCAGGCCGGATACCCAGACTCGCAAACTGGTATATGTGTTCCCCGTAGAGATACACTCTAAAAGCACATAACAGGTAAAAGCGAGCCAATACACCCCTATGTTGGGGTAGGGTTTCCCTGTCCTATTTTGTTAGGAACTAGGGTTTTACTATGCACGCAGCGGTTTCAACCAACCTATATCGGGTAAGCAACCTGTCCTAGTTTGGAATGGTCACTACGGATTCCGAATATGCACTAGGTCGAATGGTCGAAAAGGGTGCCCCGGTAAAACCGGGGTTTGTGTTCCCATCTTGGCGAGCCATAACCGTCGACCTTATGGACATGCCTTGACAAGACAAGCCTCCGGCAAACCACTCAGGAATAGCAGATGGCCAACACGGTATCCTAGGTGCACCACTGCACATGCAATGCAAAGAAACACATAAGTGTAGTCAAAAACGGATATCACGAGTTCGAGTCAAGCTCTCTAAACTCCCAGAGTCGCGAATCATAACACACCCGCGAGGGGGCCTCGCTCTGATTCAGACTTCTGTTTTTGTTTGTTGCGGTTAAGAATCAACCAAAGAGTCCAACTCGCAAATCGTTTGAGAAACAGATTTTTGAAAAGTAGTGCCAAACATGGACTTCTTTGCGGATCTGTCGCCACCTAAATATTTTAAAATGGGAAATTTAGAAACCACGACTCGGTCAAGGCCACGTGTCCGTCATCACCAAAGTGGTCTTGGCTCGGGAGCTTGGGTACGATCGGGGAAGGTCAGCTATGAGCACCCCCTTTCGCCCGGTCTGAAGACCGGCCTCTACTAACCGTGATATCCGTCTTTGAAAACATTACATGCTCTTATTCCAATTATTAGCCTAGAATTACTATGTTATGCGCGTAGCAAACAAGTATAGACTAGATTGCCTAATTTGGAAATAAACATTGCATATCCGTTCGTTTTGAAAATGCTTTGGAATTTACTACTCGTAAGTAGGCTAAAACACGGATTTCAATGAGTTTTCCAACTCAAGCAACCCAACCTCCACCCACAGGCATTCAAACAGTTTATCTCATATAAGCACTTAGCCGCATGGTAAGCATACTGTTATGTCAACATTCACACGCATGTGGTATGCTAAAGCGTAAAATACTTACATCGTACTCCGTGCCAAAACAATAAACTAGTTAGCAAACATGCATGCCCTAGTTCATGTTAGAGTGACTAATGCATTGCATACAACATGTAATTAGGATAGGCTCGGCTAACCCTAAAAATGGCATGTGAAATGCAATCATTTGATGCACGTATTCAAGTTAGATTTGAAATACTAATGCAGTTAGCATGATGTACCAAGCCCGGTGCATGCAATACTTTATGGATGAATGCACGCATGCATAGCATAAGGTATGCTAAAATAAATATGCCCTAATCTACCATCAAAAGCAGGTAAATAAAAGGGAGAAAGAAATGGGGGTTGGAAGACATACACACCACTCACCCACACTTATTACAGATTTGCCCTCGCTCGGAGGGACCAAAAGAATAATACAAATAATTAACTACGCAAGCTAATCAAATATTACAAATAGCCTAATTAGTTGACAAACTAAATAAACTGAGAAAAGTAGTAAACCGCCTCGGGAGGAGAGCCAAATGCAGCACGTGCTCGGGTCTTGCTTTTAATTATACCGCCATGCCTAGATCGCCTCTGTTTTCCTGCTTTGCATCTCGAGAAGCGCAAAGTCTCAGGAGTGCCTCCCAGGACACTGAGGGACATCATCGGCTGAGTAGGATTTCCACCGGCATCAGCATGAGGTCACCGGCACAAGATTCATCCATCGGCCATCGATAGACTACCGGTCGGTACTAAATCTTGCCGCCAGACCGAATGTCTGAGACACGCAATTGGCAATGAAGAGAGGGCAAGGCATAGCATGGCAATGTAATTCCAACAATGTATGCACCAATCATGTCCCTTATCATATTTGTGACTCAAAGGGGCATGTGCCTCGATTCTCGGGCCACCAATCACGCATTCCCATGCGTGATGGCCCAAAGAACCAAGTTGTGCACTTTCATGTCAAATGCATGTAAACCAAACAAACAAAACAAGGCCCAATTCCTATCACCAAGTCAAGGAGCAAGGCGCGTATGCAAGGTGCAATACAACCTAAGCATGTTAGCTAATATGCAACATGATCATGGCAAGACACTTATGTAAGCATGCAAGCAAACATGAAGCAATGCAAGCCAAGAAAATGATGGTCTTAAACATGATCTAGGCAACCCCAAATAAGCCTAAAATCAGTGGCCAACAATGCCCAAAAATGAAAGCCAACACACATACACACATGCATATGTTAAGACTTAACACTTAGGCACCAAGTAAGCAACCCTCAAGCACACTTGAAAGGGGATATCATGGACACTAAGCATGCATCATAAGCTTTAAAATCATGCTATAGAATGATGTCAAATCATGTTAAACAAGACAAGCAAATGCATGCAAAAGGGGCCAAGTATTCAAGGCTCATCAAGGAGGTAATGGACTACACTTAACACAACCATACATGGCATGCAATAGGCAACCAAAAACAGAGTTTTAACGCATAAAACTAAGTCCAAAGGACCACTTAGATGGCACCTAAGGGTCTCAAATTCGAAGGCATGCATAATGGTCGAAACAAGAGGCATACAACATATGCTTTCAAAGCAATAAAGAGGCGACTTAGGCAAGCGTATGAGCATGCCAAAGGGACTGAAATTACATGTTAGGTGGTTCCAAACCACCGAAATGATGCCAGAAACACAAGCTACACATTCACATACTTGAGGCGTACAAGCCCGGCAAGCCACAAATGCAAAGGAGCTATACTAAACATGCCAAAATCAATCCAAACGACCATGGACAGACCTAAAGCATGGAAAAATAAGCACAAAATATTCATAAGTCTAAGCCTAAATCATGCTCAAATAAAGGCTAACAACCTAAGACATGTTAAAGGCATTACAAGGCATTACATGGAAACTATGCTAAGCATGCATAAGGGACCAAAACCAACTCAAAATCATGTTATATCATGGTATAATAAGCATGAAAAACAGTCATGGCATGCTCAACACACACTTGAACATAGGCTTCCTCAGGAGGCCAAAACTTGTCCTTTTCAAGGACAACAAGGAGAGGGGGTGACCCTCTCCTTCTTGGGACTTCAAGGCATCATCTTCACCACTGAAATCCCTCAAGATTTCAGTGGTGAAGAGACCCCAACACCAAAATCCCGGAGCTCTCACAAAATAGCACAAAATGAGGCCTTTTCAAGGCCTAAGAGGGGTCAAACCTCCCCAAAGCACAAAACACTCT
Organism: Camellia lanceoleosa; assembly: GCA_025200525.1. Classification (NCBI taxonomy): domain Eukaryota; kingdom Viridiplantae; phylum Streptophyta; class Magnoliopsida; order Ericales; family Theaceae; genus Camellia; species Camellia lanceoleosa. The sequence continues at coordinate 138,029,802 of CM045763.1, forward strand.
TAACAAACAATCAAGAGGACTAAAAAACAGAACTTTTTTGTATTAAACACCAAGCACAAAAATAGTTCAAAGATAGGTAAAAATGGAGTGCAAGAATGGGTTAAAAAGAGGACTAGTGTCTTACCCTTGTAGACCTCTTCACCAAAGATGATGTTCTTGCTTCCTTGAGCTCAAATCCAACCAAAAACTCTAAGAACCAGCCCTTAGAACCTCAGTAACCAAAGGAAGGTGAAACACTAGGTGCTTGTGTGCAATAATGTGGACTAAAGCACCTAGTGTACAAAACAAAAGAGAAAAAGAGAGATAGGATAGATATAGAACTCAAACCCTAAAACCAGAGCTTCTTCTCTGTCTTTTCTCTCTAAAAATGTCGTACTTGACTAACCCTTGAGCCAAGAGAAGAGAGCCTTCTCTTATAGGCAACAAAGCTTACAAGCTAAGCAAAACAAAAGCTCATCCCTCCATACACGTGTATGGAGGGGAAACAAATGCTATACAGCTGCCTTAAAATATCTCAAAAAGCAACTGAACAGTAGTCAGCAGGGCAAAATTGTCATTTTGACAAAATTGACTGCCAACCGACACAAAAGAGTGCCGACCGGCACCATATAGTGCCGATGGCAACACCAATCAGCCGGTGGCCTCTAGCCACTGCCGGTGGTGTGTGGGGATGCCTCAAAAGGCATTCCTTGCCCCTCCAAGGCAAAACACAAGTGTTTGGTGCAAAACCAGACACAAAACAGTCGAATTCGGAGATCCTGAGGCAAGGCGCGTAGCCGAGAACTCCGAGAACTCCAAACAAACACAAACATGGATAATCACCAAGTGTTCAAATGGTGACGTCCAAGTCTTGAGGACGGTCAAAAATGGGGTGTCTACAGCCGGCCGGCAATAAGTTCCTACAGAACCTACAACTCACAGCAGCAGAGGGCAAAACTTGCATGGCAATACAATTCAAACATATGCACCAATCATGCCCCCTATCATGTTTGACTCAAAGGAGCATGTGTCTCGATCTTCGGACCACCAATCACGCATTTCCATGCGTGATGGCCCAAAGAACCGAGTGTGCAACTTTCATGTCAAATGAAATGCAAACCAATCAAACAAAACAAGGCCTAATTCCTATCACCAAATCAAGGAATAAGGCATGCATGCAAGATGTAATGCAACCTAGGCATACAAGCTAAGGATACAACATGACATGACAAGGCACTTGTGCAAGCATACTAGCAAACATGAGGTAAGCATGCAACCAAGAAAATGGTGGTCTCAAACATGAATTAGGCAGCTCTAATTAGGCCTAAAATCAGTGGCCAAAACGCCCAAAAATGAAGGCTAAACACACATGCACACATGCAAGTAGGTTGGACCAACACTAAGCATATTAAAGCAACTTTTTAAGCACACTTAAAAGGCACAAACATGGACTTATGGTATGCATACTAGGCTCTGAAAGTCATGCTAAAATGGTGCCAAACCAACTTAAACAAGACAAACATTAGCATGCAAATAAGGCCCAAAACCTAAGGCTCACCAAAGAGGCGTTACATGGCATATATACAAGGCATGCATGGTACACCAAAACCAACTTAAAACCATGTTATATTATGGCAATATAAGCAAGAAATACAGCCAAGACATGCTCAACACACACTCAAACATAAGCTCCCTTAAGAGACCATAAATGGTCCCTTTCAAGGGCAACAAGGAGAGGGGGTGGCCCTCTCCTTTGGGAGAGTTCAAGGCACCATCCCCACCACTAAAATCCCTCAAGATTTCAGTGGTGAAGAGGCCTAAACACCAAAGTCTCGAAACTTGCATAAAATAGCACAAAAATGGGGCCTTTCAAGGCCTAAGGGTGGTCAAACACACCCAAATCACAAAACACTCTTAACAAACAATCAAGAGGGCCTAAAAACAGAACTTTTTTATGTTATACACTAAACACAAAAACAGCTCTAAGATAGGTAGAAATAAGATGCAAAAATGGGGAATAAAGGACTAGTTTCTTACCTTTGAAGACCACCTTCACAAATGGTGCTCCAACAGCCCTCCTTGGCTTGAATCCACCTCCAAAACACTCAAACAAGCCTCCAAGGGTCTCAAGTCCAAGAGATGGTGTGTTAGTGTGTGTGTGTGAGCAAAAATGGCACAAAACACACACTTATAGAGATAGAAAATATATCTAACCCTAACCCTAGAACTCAAGCTTTTCCAAAGCTGCCTAAGATGTCTAACAAGTGTCTAACCCTCATGCCAAGAGAAGACTCTCTCCTATATAGGTAATTCCCTCTTGTGAAGCTTACAAAACAAGCCATCCAAGAGGGAAATCCCTCCATACACGTGTATGGAGGGGAATGGGGTGGGTGCTAGCTATCACAGTTGGCAAGAAATATCTACAAAAAGTAGATGAACAGTGGTCGGCCACTCAAAATTGTCATTTTGACAAAATGGAGTGCCGACCGGCAACAAAGAGTGCCGACCGGCAAAATATATTGCCGGTGGCAACAAAAATCAGCCGGTGACCTCTAGCCACTGCCGGTGGTGTGTGGGAATGCCTCACAAGGCATTCCCTGCCCCTCCAAGGCAAAACACAAGTGTTTGGTGCAAAACCAGACACAAAACAGTCGAGTTTGGAGATCCTGAGGCAAGGCGCGTAGCCGAGAACTCCGGGAACTCCAAACAAACACAAACATGGATAATCACCGAGTGTTCAAGCGGTGACGTCCAAGTCTTGAGGACGGTCAAAAATGGGGTGTCTACACAAACCAACGGAGCTGTTGAGGCCGCTAACAAGAATATCAAGCACATTTTGCAGAAAATGGTTAAGACTTACAAGGACTGGCCAGGCAAATTGCCATTTGCTCTCTAGGGCTACAAAACTTCGATTTGGACATCTACTGGGGCAACTCCGTATTCTCTGGTTTATGGGATGGAAGTTGTTCTGCCGATTGAAATAAAGGTTCCATCGTTGCGGGTTATGGTGGGTGTCAGATAATCGAAGCGGATTGACAGCAGATCAGGTTTGAAGAACTGATGTTGTTCGATGAGAGGAGGCTGAAAGCACTGTACCATGTCCAAGGATATCAACGCAGAATCGCCCGGGCTTTCAACAAGAAAGTTATGTCCAAGAATCTTAAGGAAGGGGATTTGGTGCTAAAAGACAACCGGGCTCCCATCCATGACCCTAGGGGCAAGTTCAAACCCAATTGGACTGGCTCTAACATTATCAAGTCAATCTGGTCAGGTGGAGCCGTTATCCTTATGGAACCTGGATGGCCTAGAATTCTCCCAACCAATCAACATGGACAAGTTGAAGAAATACTATCCCTGAGAGGCTTGCTAGGCCGAAAACCCGGAAGGGCGACCTAGGAAAAAGTCAAAGCAAAAAATATTTGAAATAAGAAAAAATGAGCTCGTAAGCTTGAAAACTCATAAAGGGCGACCTTAGCAAAAGTTAGAGCGCAAAAGGAGAGCGTTAATCCCCAAGTGAACTCGAACTGAACTACGTAAGGCTTGATTCCCATCTTCGGGATACGTAGGCAACTTCATTCTGAAGCTCAACCGTAAACATTTCCAACTCAACTATCCTGTCCATGAGATTTTTTAAGGCATCTTTGTCTGTTCGTCATTTGAAAGTTTGGTTGTGATCCTTACCTTGAGAAAAGAGTTGATTATAGTGTTGAGCAATGCTATTTAGTCAAGGGGCAACTTTCCATTTCTGGATTCAGAGTTGTACATTTCGAGGATAGATTCTAGGCGTGTCCAGTTGTGATCCTTATCGAAAATGGTTTTGAAAAGTTTTAATAAAAGTTGATTTTGTTCAAATTAATCTTTTACAACTTAGACCATTTTGGGACCAAAAGGAAAATTTTCAGTGCCCACAACTTCAATTTCATTGATTTCAGTACAAAGTTCTCTAACTCTTGATACAAATCAAAGTTGCTTTTTATTACATTCAAAAGGAAAACTTGAAAGTTAAATCAACACAATAAACTTGGGGCATAGATAAATCAGGTGTTCCTGCATACCCTCCATGAGCTTGTGGAAGCCTCAGATGCTAAAGAAGGCACGATTTGCACCTCGTCTTCAAGCCAAGCCAGGCATTCGCCGAAAAAGGCGCAACTAAAATTGGAAGTAGGAGCTAGAAGTTCTCTTGTCCTCCATGCAGTGGGATACCGAGCTAATTGTCAGCCTCGGATTGGAAATGAAGTCGAGTACTCTATCCCCTCTTCTGGGCCAGTCTGGTCATGTCCAAACTGACGCCTGAGCTGGAATGGAAAATAGAAGACACAGTGTGTTAGGCCAATCAGCTGAATACCGCATTGTCGAGACATGCTGTGGCTCATCTCGGGTAGATCAAACCAGGGGCAACACCAAGCAATGTCAACAGCGGACCTGTTGCACATCCAATGGCACCACTACCCTTCGTTCGGCAAATCAACTAGCCGTTCGCGAAAGAAATAGCCTCGCGCTGAATACGCAGGGCAAGAGTCCACTACCTTCAACCTGGCCATGAGCCATATCTGGGGAGGGATGAAAAATAAGAGAGGTTAAAAAATAAAGAGATATGCATTGAGAGAAAAAGTGAGAAAGGGTTTTGAGAGAAAAATAAAAGCTTGAGTGCTGAGTGATATGAGAAACACATGTGAGATAAGGTGGGAAACATTACCTGCAAAAGTAGTGGACTTCCTGCGAATTTGGTCATCTCTCGCTGATGGAAGGTGTCCAAGCCCATCAAAGTCTCGGCCAATGCTAAGCCAATGCAGCTCTTGCCCTCTTTCAAGCCTTAGGCTACTTCGATCAAGCAAATGCTAGATCCTCCGAAACCCGGGGCAAGAAGAAAATGAGCCAGCATACAAAAACAAAGGGCCTGCTGCCGAAAACTCTGCCAAAGACGGTCGCCGTAGTCACCGGCATCAGAAAAACGATGAATGAGGTTAGGAATATCCAACTCTCCATTGTGAACCAAGGATCGAGCCTCATGCAGAGTGAGCCCACACATCCTTCCTAAAGCCTGGATGTGACCAAAACGGGATTGAGGCAAGATTTCCTCGTCACGCCGGGATTCCATCAGAACTTGGAATTCTTCAATTGTAGGGCATATCTCTTGCCCTCCAAAGTTGAAAACATGTGTAACCAGGTTCCAACACCTAGCTACGGCATGAAGGAACGGAAAACACAGTGGAGAACGACTTAGCGGGAATAGTGCATTTATCCCAAAACCCCAAAAATTCACTTTTTCCAAGCCATCTAAAGCTACAATCCAATTTGAAAGTTTTTCGATGAAGAATGGTTCCATTTGTGGCAAAAGCAGAGCTGGAATGAGGAAACTACGAAGTCCCAGCTTTTGTAAAAGATAAGGCACTGAGTGGAAGACAGGTGGCAACCATCTGGAGGTCCTTACCTTGATGGTGACCGCCGTTGCCAGAAGCCACCGGCAATGGCCAAGCTATTCATGGCTGATGGCCTCCTGGTTTGTCCTATGGTCAACCTGTATATTGAGAGTGCTGAGAACCTGAGTCTTGTTCTGCTCTTTGTGCATTGTGTCATCTTGTCTTGGTTAGTTTTGTTGAGTTGTTTTGTTTCAATTTGCTTATCGAGTTGTATTTGTTTTGCTTATGGAGTTGTGTTTGTAGTGTTTTGATTATCGAGTTGTTATTATTAGTTGTTCATCGAGTTATTTTACTCTGTTTGTTAAGTGTTGGTCGGTTCATTACCTGATTAAGAAAATGCCAATACAACGTGCAGTTTCCAATCAAGATAGATCTCATTTTTTATACAATGTAGTACTTTTGCAGTGCTCAGAAGGCAAAATACAACACTTTTTCAAAAAGCTATTTTCATTCCGATCATGGTTACTTTTTACAAAAGAGTACAAGTTTTTAAAGAAAATAAAACTGTCTAAGATGTACAATGTGCTAACACTACTAGCAAAAAGAAACTAAGCAAAAACATATGAATTAGTGCCAGCTATCTCAGTCTCGAGAGGCCCTCTTCGTCCTCTTCCTAGGCACAGACTCAGAGCTGTCTCCGTCAGTACCACTGTCTGCACCTCTCTTTGAACCAGAACCAGAGTCGTTGCTACTCTCTGCCTCGGAGCCTGACTCAGCATCATCTTCACTAGCAGAACCTGAGCCAGCATCATTGTATCCGCTCTCGGATGACTCGGTGTGCTGACCCATAGCCTCCTCAGTCTTGCTGGTCTCATCGTTGTCATCGCTCATGATAGGCTCTGAAGGGCTCCTCTGATCTCGAGCACAAAGTCTCCCTCAGCCGCGTGCGGCTTTCTCTCTCCTCCTGCCCGGAGGGGGGCCAATCTTGGTGCTACAGTCTTTGTGGTCCCCATCGATGCAGGTGGAACCTAAAAGAATAGTTCACCAGGTATATCAGATGTGATGCAGAGGTTAGATACAATGTGTGAATGCAATGTGTAAGATGTGATCTATAGTTGCAGTGTATCAGTGTAGTGTGGGGAAGTATTAAGTTAAAATGGCAGTTTTAGTATGTCAGCAGAAATTTGATGATTGGAATGTAAGAAAACTAAAGAAAGTACATGAATGTCGTAGAAACTGAGCAGTGCCTTTCTCCTCAATGTCATGCTCTCGAATAAGGGCAACATCTCGAGTAATCCCTCGACAGACTGCAAATGTATTGGGAATGATCAATATCTGAAAGGAATGAATATCTAAGTATCTGGGCGAGAATGGAAAAAATAAAGACTGTAGTGCATACCAGAGGTGAATCGGGCGCTTTGACATAGCTGTGCCCAGCTGGTGCAGGCTCAATGGGAATCTGATAGGCCTCTCTAGTGTGTCGCCAACATGTCAACTCAGTTGGAAGCGTAGGCCAACCGAAGCCCTGTCTGGCAGAGGACACCCCTCTAGCCCTGCCCCTCGGCGCTCGAGCCCTACTTATCGAAGGGACATCAACTGCTCTCCCTGCACAAGCGCGAGTACCCGTCAAAGGAGGCATAAGATGCATCTAAATATATGTCACATAATCCCCCTCTTCAAGAAAATAGTCGGCATCCACGCCTCGTGTAAAGTTGATAACTTTTTGGGAGGAGAGACTCTCTGTAGCCCGCATGGATGGCGGAGGTAGCATGAGAACCGCCTACGACGGCAAACCCAAGGTCTGGCGGAGAAAGCACTCACCTAAGAACCAGGCTCGGCCTACTGATCCCTCGAGTACAAGCTGGTAACAGGAAGCACCCCAAGCGCCAGCAAACTGATACCTGACACCCTCAAGCATCGTCGCCCAGGGCTGCCACGAGATCTGCTGACAGCAAATACACAAATTGTTAGTTCTCATTATATATGCAATATGAATCAGAGCTGAAGTAAAGTAGAAATAATTGTGAGTTTTGAATTACCTCTACTGGAGTCACCGTGTCAAAATACCGACAGAAGAATGAGAAGGTCTCCCTGGTCCTCGTCACATACCTACCGTCGTACCGATGAGAGTAAGGTACAACAAGAGGCATCTCCACCTCCGGCTCTGGGGTGAGGGTTGGAAAATATGCATATACCCACAGCTACAAAAAGTAAAAGAGCGACAGTGAATATACAACAGATAAACACAGGTAATGCGGAAAGTAGAATATGTGTGCAATGTGTAGAGAATACAGAATACAGGGAAGATGCAAAAAGTAGAATGTATAGTGCGGCCTACAGAAAGTACAAATGCAAAGCAGAGATCAGACTATGTGTGTGTAGTGTACAGAAAGTGCAAAGTAGAAAGCACGGCAGGAAATGTAAAGCAGGAAAGTAAAGCATACCTCATAGGCTCTCCAGTAGCCGCTAACTCTGTTCCCACTCCAGCGAGATGTCGAGCTCATGTAGCCATACAAGGTGGTGAGGCCAACGTCGCCCCAGTCGTAAAGTCGGACCCGTGACAAGTCCAACAAGGCACTCAAGAGATATAGCCCAACGGTGTTCACCCTGTTGACGAACAAAGTAGTGCCAAAGAGGAACATCAAGAAACCTCGGGCGTACTGCTCGATCTCCTCTAGGGTCCCTGGCTTTGTCCCTCTGAAATGATCTGCAAACCAGGTATATCGAACCATTCTTGATCGAAAGAGAGGTGGGCGTGCCCCCAGCAACTAGATCTAGGCGACCTCCCACTCGCCTATGTCTGTATCATACAGGATCGGCCGACCTCCTACCTCGATGTCGGTGAGCATAGCAAAGTCATAGGAAGTCATCGTCATGTCTCCCACGGTAAAGAAGTAGAAAGAGTTGGTGGTGTCCCACTACCTCTCTACCAGCGCGCCAAGTAAGGACCTGCTCGCTGTGAGACGCGATAGCCCTGTGCAGAATAAGTCGAATCCGGCCTCATCGACAATCTGGCGGACGCCAACGAGGAGGTCCATATACCACTCCCTCGTAGATGTGGCTTCGTATCCTCGGATAGAATGAGAGTTCCCTTGTAATCAGAATGAACAGACGAAAGGCAGTGTAAGAACTACAGTGCAAGAATGTGTTTGAGACAAGCAGACGAAAGGCAATGTTACGAAAGACAGCGTGAGCATGATCTATGCAAGAAATGCAAGGTACATTGTGAAAAATGTAAGGATACAGTGTATACCTCAATGGTGCCATAGGATAAATGAGACTCTGGCTCTCGCAGCAAGAGATCCTCAAGCCCGCCTCATGTATATCCTCTGAAATGACGAATAGTATCGAGCGGTAGCACATGCACCTCGGGGTGATATGTCTCAGGGTCAAAGGGTTGAACCCTGGGTGGTAATGGCACATGCTCAGGATCTGCCTCCATCCTTAGAGAAGCTCCGTTATAGGGGGATGTCATCTACCATCTAAAAAGGAGCTGAGAAAGTGGGCGAAAATGAGCAAAATGAATGGAGAATGCCAAAAGTCAACAAAAGTCAACCCTAGGAGAGAGAAAATGGGAGAAAAAGTCAAAGCTCAGGAAAAGGCACCGAACCCAAGAGAAACTCAAGGGAAACAAACCTCAAGTGGTGAAAATGAAGAAAAAAAAGCACTAAAATCAAGTTTCAATCGGTTCAAAATGAAGGAAATCAAGAGGTTTTAGCAAATCAACTTCGCGTGGGGTGTTGGAAAATGCGTATAAAGCATGGATCTAGAGGGAAAAAGTGTCTAGAGTGAGAAAGAAAGGAATTTCGGCAAGGGAGAAGTGAAGAAATGAAGTTTGAGGGTGTTAATATAAAGACCTGATGTGAAATGACCAAAATGGGCCGAAATTGCCATCGGTGGCCGACGGTCACCATCGGTGGCCGACAATCTCCAAGTGTGGCCGACAAGTGGCCGACACCTCTCCAGGGTGGCCGACAAGCTTCTAGTACTCTCCCTATGTGCTTTGCTGCTGGTTTGTGTCCTCAGTTCTCGAGAAAGTGCAAGAAAGTTCACTTTTAAGCTCAAATTGCCTCTGCGGAAGCTCTAAACCCTGTTTTCGATACATGATGATTAATCACTAATCAACATGAACGAGGTGTATCCTTTTTGAAACATATTGCAACTCTTTCGCGAGGTAAATTGAAAGTTGTGACTAAGTCGGTTTTATCAAACACGATTTTTTCATTGCATAGAACGCGAATCTCTTTGTCGTTGTATGAAACATACCTTTCACATGAGGTCTTGCATAGAATGTGCACTTCTCGCATTTGCATAGAGCCTGTTTCTGTTTCCCATTCGCATAGAGCATGAATTTGGTGTTTTGCATAGAACATGCTGTTAATCTCATATTGAACATGCATTTTCTACTATTGATCACTGTATAGAACTTGCATTTTGTACTGTTGCATTGAATATGAATTCCGATGTTGCATAGAACGTGCTCCGGTTTTCATTGCATAGAATATGCTTCCGTTTTGTTTCTTACATGTTTTGCATGAAACGTATCTCTAACATATTGTTATGGTTATTCATCTTGCATAGAACATGCACTTTTACTATGTTATGCTTGTTAAGTACCTTTCTTATGCAGGCACGATATTGTGTGTACGGTTCATTCAGAGGAATTCCAGGTGAGACCATTCCTGTTCTTTGATTTACCCTGCTTTGGTTAAAAGCATTTGGACGTGTTCCGATGTTGACCACCACTCCCTGTTTTGGTTAAAAGTATTTGGATGTGTTCCGATGTTGACCACTACTCCCTATTTTGGTTAAAAGCATTTAGACGTGTTCCGATGTTGACCACCATACCCTGTTTTGGTTAAAAGCATTTGGACGTGTTCCGATGTTTATCACCACTCCTTGTTTTGGTTACAAATGTTTGGATGCGCTCCAACGTTTATCACCATCCCTTTTGGTTCGGAACAGTCAGGCGCGTCCCGATGTTCACACCAACCTTTCTCTCCTTCCGCGTGCAACACGTTAGGATCTTGTTTGTCACCTCGGGTGCGCTCGACGATTGTGTTATTCTTTGCCTTCCCTGTGTGATGTGTAGTTGAGTTTGCATAATTTTCTTACATCCTTTCTGCATGAAATGTGGTTTGGTTCATGTTTGCTTACTTCTGTTTATGTTTGAATTTGCTGTACCTTGTTTCAATTTAAATGTGGCATTTCTTTGCATAACACTTTCATCTAGATGTTTCATTATAGCCTCGTTGCACGATCATAAGTTATGTCTTGCATTGTGCATATCACTTGCATTTTGCCCCAGAACTACACTGGTTTGATTCCTTGCAAGGGGATACGTATGCAGCTTGCCGGCACAACTGTTCTTTGTTTTGCTTGTTTGTTTGTCCAAGTCTTTGGCCTTGTCAAAAATAGGTCGTCTCTGGACTTTGACATTCACTCCCGTCATTTCATGACCTCCGAGTTCTGTCAAAGAGGGGCAACTGTAGACACCCCATTTTTGACCGTCTTCAAGACTTGGACGTCATCGTTTGTGCACTCGATGATTGTGCTTGTTTCTATTAATTTTGAGCACCTGAAGTCCTCGACAAAACACCTTGTCTTTGAGCCTCTAACCCTATCTGTTTTGTGCATGTTTTCGGACCAAGAGCTTGTTGCCTCTTGCTTGGAAGAGCAGGTGACATGTCGGCCAGCCCCCTAGATTGTCGGCCATGGATTGTGCCTGTCGGCTACAAGTGGTGGCCAACGGCCGTTGGTCCCTTTTTTTAGATACTTGTTTGCCAGCTGTTGCTCACTGAGTTGCATCTTCATACATGTGTATGGTGAGATGTATAGAAGCTCAAGACTTGATTTTCTATATATAGGGGGGTACCTTCCCCATTTTGGAGGGTTAGACATTTTAAACCAAAAATCTCTCCCTCTCTAGAATTCTCTCTCTCTCTTGTTATTTTATGCCTTAAAGTCTAGTTTCTCTACACTTTTGCACATCAACCCTTAACCAAACTTGACCACCATTGAGCTGAGGTCCTTCGGAGTCTTGTTTGAGCTTTGGAAGGAGGTTTGAACTTGAATTTGTGGATGAATTGTGCTGTGCTTCAAAGGTATAGAACTTACCTTGCTTAGACTTGTTTTGTATACCTTCTTTGCCATCCTTTTAAACTATTTTGGGGCTGGTTTTCAACTATAAAAAACTCTATTTTTTTGAAGCTTAAAATGATGGTTTGAGACAATTTTGTGTTAAGGGGTAGTCCACCCTTCATGTTGCTTAATTGTTTCAACCCTTGTACCATTTTTCATCACATTCAAATCAAACTTTTTGGGCCTTTTAACCATTGAAATTTAGAGGTTTTTCAGTGACAAAAACCTTCTTTTGAAGTCCAAAATTGGAGGGATTAGCCTCCCCTCCTTGTGTCTTGCTTGCATGCCTATTTAGCTTCATGTATTAGCATATTTTTCTAGCCTAATTTAGCTTGAGTCCAACATGCTTTTGCCTCTGTTTTGACCTACTTTACCTTTGTTTTGGTCATTTGAGCTTTGTTTTGTATAGTTGTGGTGCAATTTCCTTCACTGGCTTAGTGTTTCCAGGCTTTGAGCATCATTTGTGTGTCTTGGTTGCATGTTTTAATGCTTTTTCATGCCTAATTTTAGCACTGAAATCTCGGCAATCCCCCTCCATTCTTTACTCTTTTATTTGATTTGAAAGTGGTTTTAAACCCCTAGTTTGCTTAAGTGTGAAATTGAGACATTCATGCTTAATGGTTTAATCCCTTTAGGGGTTCATTACGAATGGCATGAGGTCTCTTTCATGCCTAAAGTAACTTGTGGTTTAAGCCTTCTTTCCATTAGAGGACACCCACCTTTGGACTTAATCGATTAAAGAATGAATTGGTAATCTAAAACGACTAAACAAAAATGAACAAGTAAAATATGCAAGATAACTACCTTTTGTGTTGCATTGCATTTGTTCGAATCAAATGTTAATTCGCTCACAAAGAAAATGGGACATTTCATACTCAAAATTGATGAAATGTGCCACTTTCCTTGGTCTCCATTGCTATTGATCATGCATGATAGGGTGATGGTCATTTTAAGTCTTGTTTTGCATTTATTAAGCTTGTACAAGCTTGGTTCCTTAGCCATCTTGCATGGAAAATGCTTGGTTGATGGTTTAAGGGCCAAGAGTTACACTCATTTGAGCTTGTGTGATGATAAGGAGAGTAACAGTACAAATACTTTTGAGAATACACTGCTTTGCCTCTGTTTGCTCTCTATTGCAACAAAAAAGGAAGTTCTGACCAGCCACCAGCAGTGGCCGACTAGCCATCAATGAAGAAAGTTGCTCAGTGTGATAGAAAAGGGAAGCAGAGGTGTTCTGGAAGTTGGCACAATTTTCAGTGATCAAATATGTGTAAATAGATGTTGCAACAGCAAGGCAGTGGCTTTTCGGGTGGAGGAACTGAGCATGCATGCATCCCTCGCTTCCTGATGCCTTTTGATTGCTTTATTTAAATAATTAGTGATAGCTAATTAATTAGTTTCAATGCTTTGTATTTAATTAGCTTAGTATTTAGCTATTTCATTCGTTTTGTAATATTTAAATAGCTTAGAATAGTTAGTTAAATGTCATGTTGTAATTAATTAGTTGTAGCTAATTAAAGTGCTGTAAATAATTAGTTAGTTTAACTAGTTATTTAATTTTGGTTTGTAATAATTAGTTAACTAGAATTAGTTAGTTAGTTTTGCGCTGTGATAATTAATTAGCTTAATTAGCGTAGCTAGTTAGCTTATTCATTTGGACCCTCATTCGTGAGGACGTAATGTTGTAATTAGTGTGCGTGCGCATGTGTATGTCTTCTAACCCCACGTCTTTCTCCCTTTTATTTAATCGATTTTAATGGTTAGATTAGGGACATTTTTCAATTAGCATACCTTATGCTCGCATGTTTGCATCTATTCATTTGTCTTGCATGCACCGACGCTAGCCGCATTATTCAAACTGCATTGCAATTTCAATATCTTATTTGACTGTATGTTTAAAAGCATGTTATCAAATCAAAATGCCATCTTAGTAGCCGAGCCTATTAATTGCATATTGCATGTGTTGCATTAGGCATATTGTATAGTTAGGATCATGCATTATTTTTCAAACTTATGTTTTCTTAGCTTGGAGTACTAAGTGAGTTTTACGCTTTAGTATATCGCATGCGTGTTGATGTTGCCAAGTTTTGACATGTTTTCCATGAGGCTATATGCTTACTTGCTAAACTAAATGAATGCCTGTGGATGAAGGCTTGTTGTTTGAATTTGAACAATTCAACAAATGTGAGTTTAAGCCCACTTTGTTGTAGTAAAATCATGTTTTAAGCCCACTTGTGGTGGCAAATCCGCACTTTCAAGCCCACTTGAGAGTGGCAAATTCAAACCATTTTCGAAAACAAACATGACTTGAAATGTTCCAATTCTTGCGATTTAGTCTATACTTGTGTGTGTGCACATCACATAGCAAGGTTATATTAATAACCGGAATAAGAACGCATAAATGTCTATAAAAACATCATATCATGATTAGTAGAGGCCAATCTTTGATCAGGCGAGCACGGGTGCTCATTTCAGGACCCTTCCCTCTCGTACCCAATTTCCCGAGCCGAGGCAACTTTGGTGATGACGGACACGTGACCTTTGGCAAGAGTCAGGGTTTCCTAAATTTCCCTAAAACAAAATATTTATGTGGCAACTCAGTATTTGGTAAAATAGTCCAATTTTAGCATTGTTTGATTTAAAATCAATTTTCCAAAAAGGTTTGTCGGATTTGGACTCTTTGGTGTTTATCAGTTTCACATTGCACTCGTAAGATTAGATTCAGAACCATGGGATTTCGAACTATAGGGTTTCTTTTCGAGTTCCCGAAAGGGGGCGTGGAAAAGGTCGAGTCCACAACAACCAACAATGGGTTAGTTTTAAATCACCTAATCCTCATGCAATTTCTACAACAATCATAGCTATCATTCACCGATAACCTAATATAATTATTTCCAAACAGATATTCAATCTCAAGATAAATAGTTTATTCAAAACTTCCAAAGGTGTGAGATAATTCATATCCAATTCCACCATCTATATCAATGATCATCCAATTTCACATTTTCAATGTCAATTCTAATTATTTATACAAAATAATGATTTAATCAAATTAGGGCAAAATCCCCATTCTTCCAAATGTCAACCCAAATACCAAAATCAACCATTTTGGCACAACATGACCTTATATTATTCAAACCCCATGCCCATTTATTCCATATTCATCAAAAACCCCTCTTTTCATTTCACACCCAAATCTTAGATTTGTCCAAACTATAACCAAATCCCACCATTTATGCACAATAACAAGTAACTATGCTAAAAATCATATGAGAGTGTAGAAAATCCCTACCTCAAGTTTAGAAGAGAAGATGAGAAAAACAAGATTGAAACTCCAAAGATGTCGAAACCAACTTCTACTTGGATCAAAACGAAGCTCTTGACAAGTTCTACACGTAATCTCAAAGAAGCAAGGCGAGGAGATACTTCCAAGTGAGTAGATCTAAAGATCTTTGAGCAAGAAGTGATTTTGGAGAGGGAGAGAGTGACTCATGGCTTGGAGAGGGAAAAAGAGAAAAAAAAGTAAAGAAAAGGTTAAGTGAGGGACCTATTTATAGTACTAGGTCAAAATAAAATGAAGTCTCAAAGTCAACCCAAAAGATCAAGTCAAAATTCCCAAAAATTAGGGCCCAAACCGGACTGAAATCTAGAAAAAAAAGTTCGCAGGTGTCGACCGTTGCAATACAGGTGTCGACCCTTATGAAGAAAAGCTGGAACACTTATGTTTGACAACATGCAAGGTGTCGACCCTTCCCAGACTGGTGTCGACACCAAATTTCAGCAAGCAATTTTAGGACAAGGACTGACCCTTCCCAGATTGGTGTTGACCCTTGAGGCCAACAACAAAAGGAAGGTGTCGACACCACCAAGACCGGTGTCGACCCCAGAACAAAATTTTTAAGTTCCCAAATAACTTTTCAACATAAACAAGCGTGAATGAGCAATCCCAACAAGTTTAAATTGATTTGTAATCCTCCAAAACTAAGATACAACAACACTAAAGATTCTCAAAATAAAATAAAGGATTCAAATCCACTTCCCAAAAGCTTTGAAGGACACAAGTGTTATAGGTTTCTCATCTCGCACTCCAATTGGACCACCTGGCAATTTTCACCAAGCTATGCATAGCCCGGTCGGTTCCAGCCTCAATTCCGGCCAAACTTCAGGGTCGAGCTCAATAATTAGCTTGGTTTGCCCAACTCTGTTCGTTCTATCATGGTGCTCAATCAAAGTGCCTAGCCTGGTTGAAGGCATGATCATAGATGCCTTGGTTCAATATCTGAGATCAACAGATAGCTCTGTCCAACTCCTAGACCTTGGACCAGCTTAATTGAATCAATCCAAGACCTCAGCCAAGACCACACTCAACTGAACCAGTCCGATTGCACGACCCAAAGACATCTCAAGTCATGACTTAGCTCGGCTAGCCTGCTCAGTACAAATTCCCCTCACAATTGCCCTTTAATTTTGGTTGCGCTTGCGTGACCGAGATTACATTTCTCGGCCGAGCTGAGTTCTTTGCTCGGTGGTTTGTTTTGCTCGACCTGATTTGGATTTATTTTTAGCTCGGTGAAAATTCCCTGCTCAGACTTATAAACTGAACAACATCACCTGCTCTAAGCCTCTTTACACTAACAAACATACTCCAGCCAATACTGAGAAGGTGTTGCTTCGGCTACCCGCGGTATATGTAACGAAATGTCTAGGTATTATCATGCAAGCCACAAACAACGAGCTCTTGAGTTGGTGGTTGCATTGAATATGTGTGTGTCGATTTTTGACCACACTGCTAAACTTGTACTCAGTTGGAGAACATTGGCAGAATAGATTGCCCGAACGACCTGTCACAAAAAAGAAGAGATTCCGGCGGTGGTTCGTCCACCCGGGGGCACTTCGACGATCAAGTCAGTAAAATATCTCTCAAAGATAACCAATAGTGTTTAACTCACTATTCAGAGCATAAAAAGCATACCTTAGACCCATGGGGGTGCCTCTCTTTTATAGCCAATACAATCCTAGTCCCAATAGAAGCCTAGCTCTAATGGACTTAGGATTACTGCTAATCTTGGACTCCCAGTTGGATTGGGATAAACTCTCTGAGAGTCTTATCTTTACCCAAACTGAAATATTCTCCCATTCTAGGACTCTTGTCCCTTATCCGCTTATCTCGGATTCCGGTATCTTCGCAGATAATCTCGGCCTAGCTGAGATTACCTCGGCATCATGACCATGACATGTGGCACCTCGGCTGGCACTCCGGTGACACCTCGGCCATGTGTCATCATTCAAAAAATATGTCCCCACAGTCCAATGGTGGAAAGAGCTTTTATGCTGCCCTACGAGGCATTGAGAAGCCACTGTGTATACTTGTATCACTAGCGGTCAAAGTTTTGCAGAAGAATTTAGTTGGATGTTTACTGGGCTTTAGACCAAAGTCGGGTATTGGGAAGACATCTTTTTCAAAGCTGACAAACGGATCTCGGCCTTCAAAAATATTTTTGTATATATACATATTTTAAAACATCTTGGCCCATTGATTTTGTAGCTCAATGCTTGTAATTGCAATGTTGGCTAATTTACACGCTTGGCCATGGAGAAATCAAGTGGGCCCCATATCCACCAAGCTCTTTTCTTTACTATTTCTTTATTTGTTCAGCCTTTGTACATGGTCTTCAACTTATTCTAATGTTTGCTTGGGCCCGCAACCTTTGACATTTTGTGCTCCATTGAAATGAGTTTACAATTTATTTGCTTGCTGCCCTACCTTTTCTGGTCGGCCTTAACATTCTTTGGGCTTTGTGCTCAGTTCAAGATCACGCCTCCTGTGAAGCTCGGTTTTCCACATATCTCAGCCATTCTTTGTTTTCACGAGCAACTTCAACTTTTGTTCACTATTTTTTTTTTTTTTTCCCTCGACAGACCCACAAACCGCAACTCAACCCACCATCACAGCATGACATTCAATTGATGGAAATAGCTCCAACTTTTCATTTGGTGAAATGGGTGTGGGGCCTAGAAGCTTGACTTTTCAAAGTCAAATTAATTTTAAAATGAAAATGCTTATGGGTCCCATTTAGGAATCTTGCTAGTGCATTAACTTTGACTTAGGCAACCAATTGGAGTTAACATATTATTTAATATGTTTATTTCCATTGTTTGGTCTCAGTTTTATATGTAACCATGTGATACGCTGCTCGGTCCCACTCCCGAGAAAACAAATTGGTGATTACACCTTTGCCTTTCTGTTCAGTTCACCAAGTTGAAATTATTGCTCAATCATTAAATGCATAGCTCGATTCTGATTTAATCAAGTGCAATTTTCTGCCAGACAAACATGTGGGCCACTCGGGCAAGGCTTTATAGTTGTTTTTAATTCTTTGACCGGGTTAGGAATATTGCCTCCAACCCAAAATCGATCTGAATCTGCTCTGCAACTTTAAACGAACCCTCAACTTTTACTTTGCTGAGCAAAATCTACTTTTTGGCAATGAATGCATGTGTTTGAACAAAACATTAACTTTTTTTGCCAAGCTAAATCATCTTGGCCAAAAGCCTTAGGAGTTGATCAAAACATCAAAAGCCTTGGCTGAGCTAAATCATCTCAGCCAAAAATCTTCGAAGTTGAACCAGTCATCAAAAAGACTTGGCCAAGCTAAATCATCTCTGCCAAAAGTCTTGGAGTTGAACAAATCATCAACTTTCATGACCGAGCTAAATCATCTCGGCCAAAAGCCTCCGAAGTTGAACAGAACATCAACTTTGTTGGCCGAGCTAAATCATCTCGGTCAAAAGTCTTGGAGTTGAACAAAACATTAACTTCTATGGCCGAGCTAAATCATCTCGGCCCAAAGCTTTCAAAGTTGAACACAACATCAACTTCCTTGACCAAGCTAAATCATCTCAGTCAAAAGTCTTAGAGTTGAACAAAACATAAACTTCCATTGCTGAGCTAAATCATCTCAACCAAAAGCTTTCAAAGTTGAACAAAATATCAACTTCCTTGACCGAGCTAAATCATCTCGGCCAAAAGTCTAGGAGTTGAACATATCATCAACTCGTTCGGCCGAGCAACATCTGCTCGGCGGAGATTCGAGTTGAACAAATCATCAACTCGTTTGGCTGGGCAACATCCGCTCGACCGAGCTCTGAGTTGAACAACTCATCAACTTGTTTGGCCAAGCAACATCTGCTCGGCGAAGCTCCGAGTTGAACAAATCATCAATTCGGCTTACTAACTAAGGTCACCTTGGCCAAGAAAGTTGGAGTTGAACAATTCATCAACTTGGTTTGCCAAGTAAGGTCACCTCGACCAAGATAGTTGGAGTTGAACAATTCATCAACTTGTTCGACCAAGCAACATCCACTCGGCGGTGCTCCGAGTTGAACAAATCATCAATTCAACTTGCCAGGAAAGGTCACCTCGGCCAAGAAAGTTGAAGTTGAACAATTCATCAGCTCATTTAGCCGAGCAACATCTACTCGCCAACTCTTCGAGCTGAGCAAGTCATCAACTCATTTGGTCGAGCAACATCTACTCGGTGGATAATTCCAAAGTTGATAAAATCTATCAACTATCCTCTTGCAGAGCAAAGATCTTTTTTGCAAGATTAAGTCATTCAAATCAGCCCTACTTTTTCCCCCCAGTCTGGGCTCCTGCCTTAAACTTACACAGGCAAAGCAGTGACCAGACTAGATGGGTTGCCCCTGGACCGTGTTCACTTTTCGATTGGAATTCTCTTCGATTGAACAAATCATTAGTTTCTATTGGAAGTTTTTGGGCAAAATCAGCTCAGTGACTTCTTGGCAAGCAAAATTCAGTTCAGTAAGAAATCTCAAAGGTGGCGAGCAAAGTCAGCTGGGCAACTTTTTCTTGGCAAGCAAAATCCACTTGGCAATGAATTCCAAAGTTGATGAAAACCATCAACAAACCTCTTGCTGAGCAAGATCCGCTCCAGCAAGGAATCCCAAACTTGATAAAATCCATTAACCAAAACTCTTGCCAAGCAAGATCTGCTCTGACAAGGAATTCCAAAGTTGATAAAATCCATCAACCAAACCTCTTGCCGAGCAAGATCTGCTCCGGCAAGGAATTCCAAAGTTGATAAAATTCATCAACCAAACCTCTTACCGAGCAAGATTTGCTCCGGCAAGGAATCCCAAAGTTGATAAAATCCATCAATCAAACCTCTTGTCGAGCAAGATCTGCTCCGGCAAGGAATCCCGAAGTTGATAAAATTCATCAACCTAACCTCTTGCCGAGCAAAAGATACCCAGTAAGGAATTCCAAAGTTGATCAAAACTATCAACAAACCTCTTGCCGAGCAAAATCTGCCCGGTAAGGAATTCAAAGTTAAACAAAACACCAACTTCTATTTTGCCAAGCAAGATCAACTCGGTAAGGAATTCTAAACCATCAAGATGATCATCAATTGCCCCTTAAACCGCGCTAAATCCGCTTGGCAAGGCAAAAATACAACAATTTTCAAGAAATGTTTTACTTGTTTCATTGTGCCAATAGCAAGAAGGGTCACAAAAATAGAACCAAGAACAAAACTTCAAATTGACAGAGTTCGATGTTCTGGAAATAGATCAGCCATTTATATTTTGCAAGTTTTATGCCCACTTTTCCTCGGCCTTCTTATTGACGTCTTCCAAAACTAAGCTTCCTAGATCTCTTCTATGGTTGTTTGCACAATCATCCTCTCGTTCGATTATGTGAACCCTTTTTGTTACTCTGTTGACCTCTACTACCAGACTTGTCTTCATGGTAGCTACAGCTACATCATCTTCAACTTGAATGTGCTAATTGATGTGTTGCATGACCAATTCCATGGTCGACGGTTGATTCATTGTGAGTGAATCTCTTAGTCTATGTTCGACTGGAAGACTCGCGCTTATACTGAGTGATTGCAAGGTTGGTCAGGCAATCAAGGATCTCGTTGAAAGTCACCCAATACTTGGCGTTAAATGCCTTCAAAGAGTCTCCTGGTTTCATCTTTACTCCCCAGAGATGGTCAATTCCTTGGGCATTTTGGTGTTTGTCTTGAATATGGTGACAAATACCGCCACTAACTGTTGCCACCCCTCGATGCTCTCCTTTGGCAACCTCTCAAACCATTTTAGGCCCAATTCGCCTAAACTCAATGGAAAAATAAGGCACATCAATGCATCGTCCCGCCTGTGTCCAGCCATACCTTGCCAAAAATGGCTTACGTGTATGTAGGGATCGGTCTTTCCGTCATAGAGCATGAACTTGGGATGGTGAAAGTCAGCTGGGAATGGCGTGTTCTCTATCTCAATGGAAAAAGGGGTGGCTCTTAGCCTTGCCAACTCCTTGTCTAGTGGCACGTGTGCTGTCAGATGTGGTGGTGGCATCGCGACCTCGATGTCATGGTCAAACACGAGGGATGATAACTACTGTCTTGCATACGAGATGCTACCGCCGGTGCGACGTAGTCTCCAGCTCTAAAACTTCTTGTGATGGAGAGAGAAGGAATGCTGCATCTATTCCGACTACCGGAACGGCGAGAAGGGGCGTGCTCACTGTGGTTTCCCACTTCAGTTATGCCATTTCCCTTTATTTGGCATTTCAGAGCCTCAATCTCCATCGCTATCTTCTTGATGATGGTATCTTGATCTCTTAGCTTGTCTTCCAGGTGCTGAGTGTGTGGATCACACCGTCGGCGACGCTCTTCTGGGCTTAATGAACACCCAGAACTCCTTGCGCACTTATCCCGTGCATCTCTAAGAGGTCTTGGCATGGAAGTCTCCAAACCACCCATTGTTGGAATGACGGGTAGGTCATCTAGCCTCAAAAGAGAATCTGGAGTGACGCCATCAATAGTGGACAACAGTATCTCATCGTTGTTCGCCATTGAAGTTGATCAGAAAAGCTTGGAGGACAAGGTTTTGTCTGTCAAAATTCCCACAGACAGCGCCAATTGTACGGGGAGCAAATATTCCCTTGCTTCCATACTCGTCATTGTCCAAGCTCTTCGTTACTTTGAATGACGCCGTTCAGTCTAAGAATACAATGACGGTGAGCTACCCGATGGGTGGTTGCCAGAAAACCCCTCCGACAGTCAAGTTAGCACCCTTGTAGAGAAAGAAAGAGAGAGAAGACAAAAGAGAGATAGAGCTCTGGGTAACCAGAAATTCAAACCTATTGTATAGAGGCACCACTCAATCTATGTAGCCTATGCGCGCTACTCTGCTCATCGTTTCTTGGACACGTGGTTGTACTGCCCTCTCTATTCTTTACACGTGTACCCGTCAATACTGCCAAACAACATTGGCCAAACTGCCAAACGGTATTGATGCACACTATTAGCGGGTTTCTCTTCTCGCACTCCAATTGGACCACCTAGCAATTTCCACCAAGCTAGGCATAGCCTGGTAAGTTCTAGCCTCAATTCCGGCCAACCTTTAGGGTCGAGCTCAATAACTAACTCAGTTTGACCAACTCCGTTCGTTCCATCATGGTGCTCGGCCGAAGGGCCTAGCCTGGTTGAAGGCGTGATCATAGATGCCTTGCTTCAATATCTAAGATTAACAGATAGTTCTGTCCAACTCCCAAACCTTAGACTAGTGTAGACGTGCCTGAACGTCCCGGGCTCCGCGCGCGAGATGGCGCGAAAATCCGTTTTGTTCATTGGACTACTACAGTTCGGACTCAAATGTCACGGCTTTGAATCTAATCCCGCAAAGTGCAATGCAAGACCGATAAATCACCAAAGAGTCCAGATCCGGCAAATCATTTTGGAAAACTGATTTTTGTAAAGAAGTGTCAAACATGGACTGCTTTGCCAAATACAAAGTCACCACCTAAATATTTTATTTTAGGAAAATTTAGGAAACCCTGACTCGTGTCTAAGGCCATGTGTCCGTCATCACCAAAGTTGCCTCGGCTCGGGAACTTGGGTACGAGAGGGGAAAGTCATGCAATGAGCACCCCCACTCACCCGAACAAAGATCGGCCTGTACTAAGCATGATATCTTGTTTTTGAAAACATATGCGTTCTTATTCCGGTTATTAGCCTAGAATTGCTATGTGATGCCCACAACACATAAGTATAGACTAGATCGCCTAAGTTGGAACAAAACATCTCATGCTTGTTTATTTGAAAATGGTTTGAAGGTGCTACTCGCAAGTTGGCTAAGACATGGATTTGCCACCCTCAAGTGGGCTTAGAAAACATGATTTTGCCACCTCAAGTGGACTTAAAACTCGCATTTTGATGAATTGTTCCAATTCAAGCAATCTAACCTTCACCCACAGGCATTCAGGCAGTTAATCACTTAAGCAGTTAGCCTCATGGCAAGCATGCTATCATGGCAACACTCACACTCATGCAAGATGCTAAAGCATAGACACTTACAGTGCACTCCGAGCCAAAACAACAACTAGTTAGTAATCATGCATGATCCTAGTTCATGTTAAGATGGCTAATGCAACACATGCAAAATGCAACTAGAAATAGGCTCGGCTATTCTAAAATGGCATATGAGATGCAACTTGATAATCATGTATTCAAGTAGGAATTGAAATACAATGCGGTTAGTATGATGTGCCGAGCCCAGTGCATGCAATACGAATGAACGGATGCAAACATGCGAACATAGGGATGCTAATCAAAACATGACCTAGAACTAACCATCGTAAGCGGTTAAGTAAAAGGGAGAAAGACGTGGGGTTGGAAGACATTCACACACTCACGCACACTTATTACAAAATTCGCCCTCTCGATGGAGGGTCCGAATAAATAATACAAACCAACTAATTAATCAACTACCCTAGCTAATTAATTATTACAAAACTCTTAACTAATTAAGCAAATTAATTAAGTTACAAAACAGTTAAAGCAGCCTCAAGAGGAGGGACAAATGCATGCTCGATCGGCTTCGCTTACAAATCCGTTGCCATGCCCCATGTTGTCTCTGTTTGCACACTTATGCTCCTCTGAAAATTGTGAAAATCTCTGTGATGCTTCTGAACCACCTCATGGACATGCAGAGAGGCCATCGGCCAAAATATGTGGCCATCAGCCAAGGAAAAAGGGTCATCGACCACTTTTTAGTCCATCGGCCAAAAATTGTTAGCCGATCGGCACTGAATATAGCCGATTGGCCATCTCTTCCTGCAGACTGCTCCTCTTGCTGCAGCAGAGGACAAACAAGGGCATGGCAATACATTTGCAAGAAAATGTTGTGCACCTACACCCCTTATCATGTTTGAGACTCAAAGGAGTGTAGGGTTCGACTCTCGAGCCATCAATCATGCATTTCGATGCATGATGGCCAAAGAGGCCGAATTGCACAAATCAATATGGAATGAATGCACAAAAACACATGAATGCCTCACACTCTATCATGTTGGATCAAGAGTGTCGGCGACCGAAGATTGAGTCACGTTTCGTCACTTCAAGTACGAAACGTCCCTCAGTCCTCGTGTTTGGTTTGACACCCCAAACCAAACACAATGCAATGCATGCGACATGAAAAAGCTATGCGATGCAATATAAGCATGCCAAATGCAATATGACTCAAACATGCACACAAGGCTAAGGTAACAAGCATGCCAAATGCAATGCAACCTAAACAAGCATGTGACAAAATGCAAACTAGCAAGCATGCAAAATGCAACCTAGACATACAAACATGCATGGCATGAAAAAATGGACAAGCATGTAACAACATGCAAGCTAGCAAGCATGCAACAACATGCAACATGTCAAGTATGCAACAACATGCAAAGATGGACTTAAACCAAAAATGGGCAGACCTCAGCCATGCCCAAATCAGTGGCCAAGACGCAATGAAAATGAAGACAAAAGCACATACAAACATGCATACACTTTGGTTCACAAACAAGGCACGAAGATACCAACTCTTAAGAGCACTTAAGAAGTGAAAAGTATGAACATGTGACAATACTATAGGCCTTGAAATTAAGCATGGAATGATGTCAAATCAACCAAGCAAAACAAGTCTAGCATGCAAGAAAGCTCAAAGCTTGAAGATAGCAAAAGGACTCACACTAAGGCTATGCAAAACATGAAGCAAATGGCCTAAGCGAACCAAAATAGTCCTAAAGCATACCAAAGTGAGTCTAAAACATGCATGGACCAAAGCCAAAACAAACTAGAACAAAAGTCCAAAAGGCATGAGGCATGCAAAGCTACAAAGGGGTGTTACACTACACCTATTACAACCAAGCATAGCATGACTTAACCAATGAAAAATAGAGTTATGGCATGTCAAAGTAAGTCCAAAAACCCACTGAGATGGCATCCCAAAAGCCTAAGTATGATAGCATGCACAATGATTCATTCTTGAGGCATAAAATACCAACTCTCTTAAGCATGCAAAATGTGATAAATATGAGTGCATGACCACACTATATAGACTGAAATCTCATATGAAATGATGCCAAATCATAAAAATGGTCTAAGTAATGCATGCTAATGACTTGGACACTCAAAGCCAACAAGCTAGATTGAACCAAGGCTATACAAAACAAAGCATGCATGACCAAGACAATATCTTTGAGTTGAGCCAAAACAAGCAAGAATGATGACCCAAATGCAAGGTGCATGTTAAGGCAATAGAGAGGATTACACTACAAGTACATGATGCATGTAAGAGGCTATCAAACCAACTTAAAACAGAGGTAAAGTATGCTAAAATAACACCAAATACTTGCTGAAATGGGGCCAAAACATACTAAGCAAACATGCTACTATTATGGGCCACTTATATTGGCAAATGAGACACAAGGAGAGGGGGGTGTCCCTCTCCTATTCAAGACTCCAAAACCACTTCTCCACCACTGAAAATCCTCTGGATTTCAGTGGTGAGAAGGTCAAAACAAGATGGTTCCAAAGCTCAAAAAGAAAGACACAAAACAAGGCCAAACAAGGCCTAAGAGGGGGTAGACAACCCCCAACCAAAAAGTGACCTTAAACAAACTTCACAAGCATGAAAAATTAGAACTTTTTTTCGTTTAGAGTTAAGGTTAAAAAAATATGCAAGTACGTCTAAAAGCTTAAGCCAAAATGGGGGATTAAAAGGTAGTTTACTCACCCTTGAAGAACACCTTCAAGAACACAACTCCAGCACCTTTTCTGAGTTCAAACCAACCCAAGAACACCAAAACCAACTCCCTAGTACCTCAGCAACAAAAGGATGGTGTATTGCTAGGTGTTGTAGTGCAAAAGTAAGAAGATTTTACACTTTTGAGCACAAATCAAGGTAAAAAATATATATATATATAGAGAGAGAGAGAGAGAGAGAGAGAGATAGAACTATGTATCTCAATTTTCTGAACCTCTAGACAGGGAGGGGAGGCTCCCCTTTTTATAGAATTTCAATTCTCAAGCTTGTTCAACAAGCTTGAGTCTTGAAACAAATCTCTTCATACACGTGTATGGAGGATGAGAATTGTGCCCACCAGCTGTCACAGTTGGCAGAAAATATCTGCAAAAAGCAGATGGAAAGGTCTCGGCTCAAAAATATGGCCGATCGGCCAATACTTATGGCCGATGGCAAGAAAACAAGGCTGATGGCATCATGCTTTAGCCGATGGGTTGAGGGGATGGCCAATAAGCCACCCTTTTTCCTTAAAAGCAAAACCACAAGTTCTTGGTCCACAACCAAGCACAAAACAAACAAGTTGAGAGATCCTAAGGCAAGGCGTGCAGCCGAGACCTTCGGGAACTCAAAACGAACACGAGTATGGATGATCATCGAGTGTCCAAACGATGACGTCCAAATCTTGAGGACGATCAAAAATAGGGTGTCTACAACTAGCTTAATTGAATCAATCTAGGACCTCGCCCAAGACCACACTCAACTGAACTAGTCCTATTGTACGACCCAAAGACATCTCAAGTTATGGTTTAGCTCGGCTCACTTGCTCAGTGCAAATTCCCCTCACAATAATGTACAATTAAACTAACTGTAACTTTATATGGAAGAAAATACAATTCTTGATGATGCAGTTATTGTCAAAAAATAAAAATAAAAATAAAAATAGGTACATGCTTTGGTGTACCCAATATACATATAGAAGTAACCATTTAAAGTACCAATAGCCAATACGAACATTTTTCGAATTAGCATGCTTCATGACTTTTTATTTGAATTATTTTGGGACTTGGAAGATAATTGTTTCAATGGTGTAATGCATATTATAGTTAAATTACCTGAACCAGTGAAGCTAAGAGAGGCAGAAGCAAAAGACAATGCAAAATTAACAGAGTTCCAAGAACAGATGGTACAAATGGCAGCAACATTATGTGGGGACCCCAAGAAGGACATTTATCCTAACAAACATGTAGAGAACATGACAGTTGGTGAGGTAGTTAAGTATGTCAATAATTCCTTCAAGAATTTCTTAGATAGATGTGAGAAAGCTAAGGCAAGTGGTGTAGATGAGTCCCAGATTTGTGTCCCAAGCGATGATGATCCTTCCAAAATATCAAAGGATAAGTCCAAATCCTTTGCTTCCAAGTTCTTTTCTTGTGTAGCTTGTGCCAAATCATGAACTTAATCATCATCATTCGCATATGTTTGAATCCTATTTCAAATTCAATACGTGTAAAAACATAAAATTCAAATATAGAATTGGATATATAAAATATATTGGTAGGCCTGATTTTTCAAAAGCGGATTCCATGGTGTAATCTTGATCATTCATGTGTTTTTGTGTTTGATTCTGTGTGTTCAGTTTTCGAGTTCCTAGTGTTAGTGATTTTAGTTTCTCAACTTAAGTGTACCATTAACTAACGTGACAATCAGTTGGTTAGAACCCTTGACCAAATCTTTCTTCTTACGTGTGAGTATTATTTTTCTTATATTTGTTCGAAGTTCTCTTTGATTTTGAGAATTTCTTTGTAACAATGACATATTTGTATATGATTTTTATTGTAAATGTGCTAAATCTATCTATCTATCTATCTATATATTATATAAGGAAAATGAACTTTTTAGTGAGAAGTCTTCTACGAGTTCCAAATCCTTATTTTAATTTTCTTGATTTTCTTAATTTTAAACAATTAAGAAAATCTTCATTGACTACCTTTTATTGGATAATCCCACATGGGGAAAAGAAAAAAAAAAAAGAAGTTATTTTACTCATATAAAATAAATCTTGTACTCCCATTACATTTAATGAGAAACCTTGTGAGAGTTTCAATTCTCATATTAATTTTTTTTGATTTTCTTAATTTTAAACAATTAAGAAAGTCTCAATTGGTTAGCTTTTATTTGATAATCCCACATCGAAAAAATAAGAACAAAAAAACGACTTAATTTGGTGTTTTTTTTTTCTCTCTTTCTTTTTAGTGTAAATTATATTTAAATCCCCAAATGTTGACCGTTAGGTCATTTTGGATCTTTTAATTTTAATTGACTCTAAAATTTATGATTTTGTATTAATTCTGGTTAATGGATTAAAACTGTGCATGTAAATAGTCATGATTTTAAAAATAACATTGTAAATTTGCTCAATGAGTTAACTTTAACTAATTTTATCAAAAATCCTAATGCCTGTTTAGTTTGAATTTTTTGGATTAAGTTTTTTTAAAACTGAATTTTTTTATTTTTCGTGTTTTTTTTATTTTTAGTAAATATTTTTTAAATTTTAAGCATTTTTTTTTTACTTTTTTAGATGCACCTTACTTAGATATATCTAAAAAGTAAAAACATTGTGAAAAAATATTTTTAAAAATTAATAAATACATAAAAATATACTGAATTCTCGTTTTTTTTTTTTGTTTTTTTTGTTTTGGTATTTAGTAAATTTTTAAAAGATTTTTTCACAAAAATTATACTTTTTATTTATGTGTATTTATGTTAGGTGTGTCTAAAAATTTAAAAAATTGCTTAAAATATTAAAAAAATTTAGTAAAAACAAAAAAAATATTAAAAATAAGAAAGTATAATTTTTTAAAAAGTGTTTTTGGAAAGTAAAAAACAAGCAAAGTGATAGCATTGCCAATGCCAAATTCTATAATAGCATTGCCATTGCCAAATTATGGCAATGAAGAGTAGCATTTGGCTCAAATTATAACAATGGCCTTCTAATGAAGAGCTGTCATTTTTGCTATTTTGGCACAAAAATTGGTGTGTGTGTGACATTTGGCTGGTCGTCAAGTCAAACGTCCTACACACATCAGTTTCCAACTTTCGTTCTGTAAAAATAGCGAACATGAGGGGAAATGGATGTATTGCTGGGAGGGAGAGAAGTTTTTGTTGTGAGTTGGTAGTTATGGTAGCTGCTAAAGCTTGTATCAAATTTGACAGAAGTTTTGACATTTATCAAATTTGACAGTTGCCATAACTTGCTATTGGAGCAAGCTTTTTGTTAACTGGTGCCAAATTATGGCAATAACAATTCCAATAGCTTGCCATTGGAGATGCTCTAACTAGGGGTATCAATTGAGCCAAATTAACATAAAATCTAATAAAATTGAGGCAAATAAAAGTATAAGAGACTAAAATAACACAATAGAGAAAATGCGAAGACTACTAATATAATCTGCCTTTTTTTTATGTCAAAAAATGTCAGTGCATTAAGGTCATTTTAATAAGTTAGTTGAGTGAATATTATCCATATATACATATGTATATATATATATATATATAATTTAGCTTCAATGATTTTTCAGAATTTAGTAGCGCCAATGTATGTGGTGCAATCTAGGAGTACAACGAACAAATTAGTAGGTGTAAACAGATAAAGTAAAGGGCAAATGATAGTATAGCCTTGAAAATTATGTCACATTTACATTTTGCACCATTTAATTTCAAAACTCTACAATTAACTCCTTCAAACTATTACCTTATTATAATTAACACTTTTTGTTAAGGTTATGTTAGGTTGTTAAACATAATCAAGTTATGTGTTAAACACATGACACACTTATTAATTTTTTAGAATAATAATACTCGTTATTGATTTTTCAAGATAATAATAACTTTATTCGGTGATCTTATTTGCAGTTTGTCTTTCTTATCTTAATAGCAACGTGTAAACGAGATGACCAAATAAAGACATTATTGCACAAAAGATTTAATAAATGTATTATGTACTTTGCATATGAACTGATTTTGTGTAAATTTCTAACAGAATTCTAACAAAAATGATTAACTATAACAAGATTTGAGGTGATTAACTATTAAGTTTTAAAGTTCAAAATAACAAAATATAAATAAATTGTAGTTTAAAAAGATTTACTATAATTTATCCTAAAATAAATATTAAAAATTATTTTATTATAATTTTTAAAATTTGGTTGACTGGTCACACCTCTAATGATTCTTACTTTTTTACTTTAAGATCTAAATTAAAAATTAGTAAAAAGAACAAGGGTGAATTACACTAATAGTCCCTATAGTTTGGGGCTTGTGTTACTTTAGTCCCTGACTTTTTAATTGTGACACCACTATAAGAAAAAGCATCTTTGGCGACTAAAAAAGCACCTTTAATTGCTGAAAGTATAGGTTTTGGCGACTAAAAAAGCATTAGTAGCCAAAAGTAAAGATTTTTGGCGACTAAAAAAATTTAGTAGCATAAAGTATAGGTTTTGGTGACTAAAAATCTGTTTGGTTGTTGACATATGGCTTTTACTAACGAAAAGAATTTTAGTAGCCAAAAGTAAGGCTTTTTGGCGACTAAAAATAATTTAGTAGCCAAAAGTGAGGCATTGGGCGACTAAAAAGATGTTTGGTTGCCAAAAGTGAGGCTTTTACCGACTAAAAAAATTTAAGTAGCCAAAAGTAAGGCTTTTTGGCAACTAAAAATAATTTAGTAGCCAAAAGTGAGGCATTGGGCGACTAAAAAGATGTTTGGTCGCCAAAAGGCTTTTACCGACAAAATTTTTTTTAGTAAGTATGACTTTTTGGCGACTAAAAATAATTTAGTAGCCAAAAGTGAGGTATTGGGCGACTAAAAAGATGTTTAGTAGTCAAAAGTGAGGCTTTTTGGCGACTAAAAGAAGTTTAGTCGCCAAAAGTGATAATTTTAGCACGGGAATTAAATTTTTTAACGACTAAAAAATAATTAGTAGCCAAATGTATAGAATTGGCGACCTCGTTTGGGAACTTACCTTTTTAGCCAAAAAGTCACTTAATTAGCCAAAAAGCCAACAACCCATACCAAAAAGTCAAAGATTATCTTTTCTCTCTACTTTTTGCACATCTTTTCGTAATTAGTCAAAAAGTCATCCCAAACATACATGTTTTTTTTACTTACCTTTTTAGCCAAATAGCCAAAAAGTTACTAAATTAGCCTGTTCCCAAACGAGGCCAGTCCCCAAAAGTGGTCTCTTTTTTTTTTCTAGTAAATAATTTATTTTTACATAACTTATGTTAAATAAAAAATAATTATCTTTATATATATACTTTTATATTAATACGGGTCTATGTACTATATAAATAATATATGTTGCATATATAATCATATGGTATTATAGAAGCATAGTGGAAATAGTGTGTTGTATAAGGTTCATGGTGTGGGACATTGATGGTTCGAATCTTCACAAGAGCAGATGAGAAGTTAGTGAGTGTAATTTTATTTTATTTTTTTCACAAATGAGCTTTTGGTGACTAAAACGTTTGGTCGCCGATTCGTTGAGTATTGGTGACTAAAACATTGGTCGATAAATGTATAATTTAAAAATATATAATTGACTATTGGCGACTAAAACATTGGTCGGTAAATGTATAATTTAAAAAATGTAATTTTCTATTGGCGACCAAGGTTTTGGTCACTAAAGACTTGCTTTTTGGCGACTAAAAATTGACTTTTAGCGACTAAAAATTTAGTCACCAAGTGTGTTTTTTCTTGTAGTGTAGATTTGACCCTAAATTTTGAATTTTGTTCCAAATAAAGACAATTAAAGATATTATTAGATTTTTCAAGGGTAAAATTGTCAATTTCATAAAATATAAACTAATTTGACAAAAATAAATGTCAAACAAATATTTTTGAATTTTTAAAAATTATTTCTATCCACTAAAAATAAAATTATGTAAAATTGATAAATTTTTTAGAAATTTATTTATTTTTTTTACCAAATTAATTTTTATTATGTGTTTGGATGATAATCATGTAAAATTAATTTTAAAAAATTAATCACGTAATTTTTATTAATTTTTATCAATTTTACATAATTTTATCATTGGTGGATAAAAATTATTTTTAAAAAGTTAAAAATATTTTTTAACATTTATTTTTGTCAAATTAGTTTATATTTTGTTAAATTGATGATTTTGCCCTTGAAGTTAAACAATAGTATCTTCAATTGTCCTTATTTGGAACAAGATTCAAAATTCATGATCAAATATGTCACAATTAAAAAATTATGGACCAAAGTGACACGAGTTCCAAACTATAGGAACTATTTGTGTAATTTGCCCACAGAACAAAGTTGATGGTCAAATGAAAAAGCTAGTAAAATATCTTATCGGAATACGCTCTTAATTTGTTGTTAAAAAAAATGTTGGGTGTTAATTTTTGGAGAAATATCAAATCAATAAGGAATATTTGAAAAAACAATTACAAATTAATAAGAAATTTTATAAATATTAATAATTAAAATTATAAAGTTTTTTAAGAATATATTATTTTTTTATTTTTTTTACTGACATACACTAGGGAGCAATTATCCCTTAATTTTTTATTTGTCATATCTTATTCAATCATATTGTCATATTATTATAGATGGATTTGAGTTTTGAATTTAAAAGTGTAACTTTAGTAATCAAATTTAGTGTTACATTTTTATTGTAAAAATTTAAGGCTATAGTTGATTCATAGGATGGGCAGAGACTTGAAAAAGAGAATGGAAAATATGAAATATAAGTAAAATATAATTATATTTTATGCAAATTTTATTTATCTTTTCTCATTTTTTTTAAATTTTTTTTCTAAATTTATGAATCATACACAACCTTAAATATGAAATCCTATGAGTCCCACTTGGGCAAAGCAACAAAAAAAGGGACAATTGCAATAAAATGATATGAATTCAAAATAATTATAGAAAAATGGAAGTACAAGACTTAGTTGCATAATATAGTGCATAAATTGCTTGTACTTTTATAACAATGCTATTATTTTGTATTGATGCTATTTTTTTATTTTTATTATTATTATTATTTTTTTTTTTTTTACAATTCTCCCATACTAAAATGCTAGCATCTCATGTTAATTTTCCAACTACCAAATACGGTATAGCTATGAATTATGAAAAAAAATATATATATCACGAAAATGGTTTATGAAAATTTTTCATTCTTTGATTTATGTATGGTATTTTATTGTATGTCTAATTTAAAAATAGAGAATTTTCATAAAGTATTTCATAATATTTTTTTTGAGTAAATTACAAATACATCCCCTAAAGTTTACTTACAAAATCCCCTTATCAAAAAATTTTATTTAACGTAATTAACTAAAAAAAATAAAATTCATAATTGCTCTCAATACAATAATAAAATTACTTAAATTATTAATTAAAACATATTTCTAATATCATTAAAAACTGTTAATTGATTTTATAATTTATTAATAAAAGGGACAATTTGTTACGAAATTAAAAATCTCAAGGAGTGAAATATAATTTTCAAAACCACATGAGTAATTCGTTTTTTAATCAAATCTCAAGAGATATATTTATAATTTATATTATTTTTTTCATTAAACCTTACATTACTTCTACTAATAATAAAATGGTAGATTCTACCTGTTTTTCATTATACCTAACATTCAAATTCTTCCACATGGGGCACGGCATGGATAACTGGTTACTCCGAAAAAATTATGGTTGCTTTGCCGACACGTCTCCTTCAATTAAGGAATCATGTGAATCCAGCTCACGATTCAAACCATTAAACAATTAAAGTGCTTATGTAATTGCTAAGCACATGGCTGATAATTTCTTGACAGCCATATATGATTCCCTGGCATTAGTGTATTATATATTTTAAATTCTTAATTGCAATTATAATAAAATTTAAATACTAACATACAATTCATTAAAAAAAATAACGTTACGTGCATGTGGAGAAATTTTAAACTCTTTACTTTGTAGTGATATACAAAAATTATCGCCTAAAGGATGAATCTGTCCTTGCAATATATGCTTGCAAATCCAATGTAGCAATAATCACAATAACAATACAACAAAATGTCCAGAAATTTAAAAAACAAAAACAAGACAAACTAACTACGAAGAAACCAATAATGTAGAACAAAATTAATTACTTAATGCTGTGTTTGGTTGGAGGATTTAGGGAGGGATTTGGAAAGGGAAAAGGAAAAAGTGTGTGAAACTAGGTGAAATGTAAGTATATTTTTTTCACATTTCACCTAACTTTTCCTTTTTCCTTTCCAATTCCTTCCTCAAATCCCCCAACCAAACATAGCATAAGAGAAACTTTTAATTAGACTGAATAATTTATTATCTTTGACAAAAATTGACCATCTAAGCTCACAGTTAATATATAAGGTAAATATTACAATAACATTCCTTGAGGTTTTGAGAAATTCCTCATAGTTGTTACATAATTATACTAACTTCATTTTTAATAAGATTAAAGAGATCATGACTACCGTGAATAGTATGAAGACGCAATAATAAACAAAGATAATATACATTTCTATGTAAGAGATGTGATAGCATAATTTTTATTCATATTTAATAAAAATGAGGTTAAGTGTTATGTAAATATAATTATATTAAAACTCAAATATTAAATCAAATATTTAATTTCACTCATTTCTTCCTCATCTACATCTCTTAATTTTTATTAATTATAAATTATTATTCATAATATGTACTTTATTATTTATAAATTTTATTAATATTTTTATTTTTTAAATTATAATATTAACCGGCCCTCGCCAGCTCCCAGTCCATCACCCAATCCATCACGTAGCCATCCCTACTTTTAAGACATAAGTTGTGAAGAATCAAAATGTTTGGTAGGAATCCAATGAAGAGAGAATTCCAAATCTGTATAAATAGGGATCTACCATCCCTTCTTTTGCCGTTAGAAAATCTACATCCATCCTTCTTGCGAAAGTCAAATTTTCTGGCTGTTATTTATTTATTTATTTTTTAATGATGAAACAACAGCTTACATAGGCCTACTCAAAAGGCTTCCATTCCATATGGTAGTAGTAGAGTTTATGGTTTGTAGGTGAAGAACTGAATATCCTTAACAGAGTTAACTCTACATGGCAACAATTCCAATTTTTGACGGTATCAACTACGAGTTTTGGAGTGTGAAGATGAGAACTCTGTTTTTATCTATGGATTTGTGGGATACGGTACAGACTGGGTACAACGATGAGACGAACAGGGAGGAGCAACAGAAGGATGCTGCAGCTCTTTCTCACATCCAGCAAGGCGTCTCAGACCGGATCTTTCCAAGAATCAAGGATGCCACGAAAGCCAAACAAGCTTGGGACATTCTCTCCCAATTGAATACTCAGGTCAGAACGAACGGGTTAAACTTCATTTACAATCATTTTTATTTTTGGGTTAAATTCATTTTAGATCATCAGAATTTCAGGCTAAACTTCTTTAGCCGTCATGGCTCAAAAATAATCAATGTGATTTTGGATTACGTATAAAATGATTATAATACCATCGAACCAAGGGCAGCGGCACAGCGAGGCCAGGGGTCACGTGCCCTTCTTTAGTTTTGAAAACTTTATTTTTTTTTTTTGCTATTGTCATGTATAAAATTTATTCTCTTTTTTTCTTAACATGTTCTTTGGCTAAGGGTTTATTATATTATTCACAATAAATAATTATTTAATACTTTTACAATACTTTGTGGTATTATTTATCTAGTAGTTTAAATCAGTAGTGTAACGAAAAATATTATAGATTTGATATAATGAACTCATTATTTTCAAGTAATTGACATATTACTTAGTGTGATTTGTGATTTTTTATGCTTTGAGTATTACGTAGGCAATGCCATATGATACTCTAAGACTGTTTAATAATTTTCATTCAAAACACATCATTTATAAGTAATGTCATCTCTTTAATATTTTTCTGTCAAATAAAAATTAAATAGATTTTATAATAATTTGTGCTATAAATGATGTGTTTTTATTTTTTAAAATTAGAAATTTTGACCCATATTGTTTTGAGCTAAAATTGTAAACTTGCATCATCATCCCACACTGAGCTATTCCACACTATTATAGAATTTTGATTTGTTCTTATTAATAA
The DNA here is from genome assembly GCA_025200525.1 of Camellia lanceoleosa. Taxonomy (NCBI): domain Eukaryota; kingdom Viridiplantae; phylum Streptophyta; class Magnoliopsida; order Ericales; family Theaceae; genus Camellia; species Camellia lanceoleosa. Next base: position 138,065,539 of record CM045763.1, read on the forward strand.
TGAATATGCAATTTTTTTATGTTTAAATTTATTTCATAAAATTATTATTATCTTAATGTTGCTCATGATTTTTTTTTAAATAAAAAATTATAATTAATAAGTGCCCCATCTAACTTAATTTCCTGACTCCGCCACTGCATCAAACCCTATATTTTTTTTGTTATTTTCTCTCTATCTCGTCTGTTATACACAACTTATCAGGTTTAACATTAATTTAATTAGATCACAATTAATTATAAATTCTTAATTATTTATTTTAATTCTTAACTTTTTATTCTAATTTTAATTTAATTATATTTTATATCACAATTAATCCTAAATATTTAATTATTTATTCTAATTACTAAATTTTTAATCTAATTTTAATTTAATATTTTAGATCACAATTAATCTTAAATGCTTAATTATCTATTATAATTCCTAACATGTTAATCTAATTTTCATTTAATTATATCTTAGTTCAATTTTTAATTATTATTTATTTATATTTTTATTTAATTATTTTTTAAATTATTTCTTAATTGTATTTTATATTTCAGATCAATTTTTAATTATATTTTAATTTGATTTATTTTATTTTAATTAACATATTAATCTAATTTTAGGTTTAGAGAAAATTGGGAGAATTTTTTTTTTTTTTGGTTATATTAATTTCACTTTAATTTTTCAAGAAATCAAATCCACTCTCAAAAGTGGTGTTGTGTGAAATACACATTCTATTAGTTTGGATATAAAAATCAATGGTAACAATTTAATCTAAAATCACATGAGGATTTTCTAGCTATATTTGAACCATAGGGAAGTAAAGTGCTCTAACTCTCAATAAAAAGGAGATAAAATAAATTTAACCCTTTATTTTTTTATTTCCTTGAAAAAATATAAGATGTTAATGGGTTAGTAAGTTACATCACAACGAAAGCATAATAGTGGGTCCATCGACTCAAATCTCAAACGTCTGACTTTCTCGTTATTTTAAATTTTCAAGGGACAACTACGTGGTCCACGATATAAATAAATTTTATTGTGTTATGCATATAACAACCTTCCTAATCCAAGATCTATAACTATCATGATTTTCATGTAAATAATTGTACTTATATGAATCCATTGCTACAGAAAACTTTAGAGATTCAGTAGATGATTGAAAACAAACGCTTAGTTTTAGGTTTATGAATAAATGATTTCTTTCTCTTAACCCTCTTAAAAATACGTGAATATACGTGAATTCAGAATTTTTTGATGAGTACTCTAAATGTTATTTTATAGGCAAAGCAATGACCAATTTCCTTGTTCAAACATAACTCCATTTGCCCATCAAAATAAGAAACTTGGAAATCACTCTTCTTATTGACCTATCAGATAAAACTTGTGACTAAAGATATGAAACATAAATCCTATTAAATCTATAATTAATATTGTCATATCATATGAGTCACCATAATGATAAATAATTAAATTTAATCTTACACATAGGTCACTCCTAGCATTTACCATTTATTCGTGTTTATAATTGGGCAAATTTTACTTTATCACATTGTTATTTGACATAAGTTGGGATTTCTGGTTTCTCTTTAGGAAATAACCATGTAGCCATATTTGCGAACCAAAGTATACAATTAGTCCCGCTAACGATTTAATGAAAAAGATTAAAATGCCTCTATATATAAGTAATCTAGGTGTGCAAACTACGGATATTTTCATTATTTATTTGGGAGACAAAATGCATCTTAACTCCTATACTTTATTTTATGTGTAATTTATTTCTTTAAAATTTAAAATGAGCATATAATCTCCCTTATGCCTATGCATGTTTTACATTTGCTATTAAATTATACAATATTTAATGTTACAAGGGATTTATGTGATTATTTTCAAATGAGAATGGGAAAATTCACACATGGGCAAAAGTAACATGGCAAAAATGAAATTTGCCTTCTATAATTTATTATTTGTTTTATGTTATTTGCAGGAACCAACTTGGGCTGATTATAGGAATGTACTAACACCCAAAGAACTGAGGCAAACAGGGGCAAACCATTTGATAGTGGCTACACTTGTAGCAACTGTGGCCTTTACTGCTGGTTTCACAATTCCCGGTGGATACAATGGCAACGATGGCCCAAACCAAGGCATGGCGAGTCTAACAAGAAAAGCAGCTTTCAAAGCTTTTATGGTAACAGATACCATAGCCATGTCATTATCCATTGCAGCAGTGCTCATCCACTTCTATGCAGCTGGTACTGACAATCGGGATATGCTAGAGAACCAAGTTTATACAGCTGCATATCTTATTATTCATGCTGCGGTTGCAATGGTGTTGGCATTCGTTACGGGGACATATGCTGTCTTAGCGCAGTCATCTGGCCTTGCTATTTCAGTTTGTGTTATCGGCTGCCTTCCCCTATTCTTTTTCTTGATTACCCGCATCATCAAAAATGTTACTGATATATGTGCAAACAACTTGATTGGATCCTGTATTATACGTAGACATAAACCAAAAAGGAGGAGGTACGTTTTCAAAAACACCATTTATTATAATAATATTAGTTATAATTATTTACAAATTATAGATACTCGCTGCTAAATGTTTCTTCTTTTACAAATTTTAAGAATCATCTTCTCCAGATTTTAAAAGAAAGTTTAATTGACTATCACCCTATATCTATGAAACATGTAATCAAAATATAAAATTAATAAAAAAAAAAAGACAATATATAATAAAAGAATTTTATTTTTATTTTTATAATTAGTGTTAATTATAAGCTATAATATGTAAAGAACAAAATCACATATCAGTTTGTTACTTGATCATGTTAGTAGAAATTGATATTATAATTTGTATTTTATTTCTAAAAAGTTTGATTAGATATATATATATCTATTCGTCTCTTATATGAAAATTTTGCCCCTTCCTATTGTTTATTTCTAAAATTTTTGATTAGATATATAATTTTATTATTATTTATTATTTATATAATTGCAGGACATGTAACATCTTCTTACTCATTTGGAGGTTATGAGAAATGATGAAATGTGGAAAGATAATGGAGAATAAAGTGGAGAACATGGAGCATGAAATGAAGGTTGAAAGAAGTTATGGAAGATCATGGAGTATGAAATGGAGAAGGTGAAAGAGTTGGTAGTTTTATGTAGTTTTTTTCTACAAATATTTGCCTATAAATAGCCATTCATAACTACATTGTAAAAGATCCAGAATTCAAATCAAAGACAATTGATTTCAATACTTCTTGTCATTTTCCTTATCTTATGAGTAGTTTAACATAGATTTATATTTCGAAGCATTTATTTTTAGCATTTCCTTTTCAAAACATTTGATACACTTTTTTTTTTCGAAGCATAGGAGTAGATGTAAGCAATTATTATTTTGATTGTTCACTCAATCGTCTTTCTCTGTCTCTCTCATTCTTCTTTTAATTTTTCTTTTATCTACACTTGGCAATTTTGAAGTCCTCTTTGTTGAGGCAAAAGAACCATCAACACAATTGCTTGATAATTGGTTTGAATTTAATCTGTAAGGATTTTCAATCCTTACTGGCACGCTCGCATTTATAGTATTTTCCTTTGTAGGAAAAATAAGCCAACAATTTATTTACAAGTTTGAATTGTGTGGAAAGTGCATGTTTTAGTTCGAGAGGGCAGGGCACCCAAATCTGTATCAGTAGTGATGTAAGTCTATGCTTATGGTTCTATTGGCTTCTACGTAAACAAAGTTTTGTTTGGCATTGACTAATATAACCAAGTTTTTTTATATTGGGACTTTTTTAGCCTACATTTTTTAGCCTTATTTGGTTTTTGTTTTTTGACTTTTTTGACTTTTGTGAGAGAAAAAATGTAATGATTATGGATAATAAGTAGTATTTTGTCTTATTAACTTTTATAGTCAATTTTGTCTTTTTGCAATTTTTTAGCCCCAACATGGATGCCAAACCAGGGCTAAAGATTACCAAAAGTCTCTGATTGTTGACACACACACACACACACACACACACACACATTTATATACTTTTGTAGTCAATTTTGTCTCTGATTGTTGCAGCATTGTTTTACATCATTTTCTGCCATCTTTCCACTAAAAAACCCTAGATCTCGACTCTCTCTCTCTCTCTAAAATACATATTCTCTCTACAAATACACCTAGATCTAAAGATCTCTCTACCCTAGTGCCTTTGAGAATAAGGTAAAGTGCGTCAAGAGTTTCATTTTGATCCAAATAGAAGTGGGTTTCGTCATTTTTGGAGTTTCAACATTGCTTTGCTTGTCTTCTCTTCTTGAGGTAGGGATTTTCTACACTCTTATATGATTTTTAGCTTAGTTATTTGCTATTGTGTATAGATGGTTAGATTTGATTGTAGTTTGGGCAAATCTAAGATTTGGGTATAAAATGAAAAGAGGGGTTTTTGATGAATATGAGATAAATGAGTAGGGGGTTTGAATATAAGGTCATGTTGTGCCAAAATAATTGATTTTGGTATTCGGGTTAATATTTGGAAGAAAAGGGATTTTGCCCTAATTTGATTAAATCATTATTTTGTATAAAAAATTGAGATTCATATTGAAAATGTGAAATTGTATGATTATTGATATAAGTGGTGAAATTGGATATGTATTATCTCACACCTTTGGAAGTTTTGAATAAACTATTTATCTTGAGATTGAATATCTGTTTAGAAATAACTGTATTGGGCTATCGGTGGAGAATAACTATGATTATTGTAGAAATTGTATGAGGATTAGGTGATTTAATACTAATCCATTGTTGGTTGTCATTGAATATGACTACGTTTTATATACATTGTATATGTATTGTACGCCATATTTCATCATTTCCATGCTTCCATACAGTTGTATCTTGTGCCCTAGGCTTTGGCCCTTTGCATCTTGCATGTTTGCATGTGTTTTGTTGCCTCATTTTCATCATGTATGGCCACTGATTTGGGTGTGGCTGAGGCCCATTCATTTTGGTTTAAGTCCATTTTGCATCGAGTATGCCATTGTAGTTCATAGGATTGAGTATGTCGCGTTGCTGCATGTTTGATCATTGCATTGCGCATGCCTTGTTCACTTCATTGTGTATGATAGTCTTCACATGTGCATTGTGTATGACATATAGTATCATGTGCATTGAGTATGCCATTGTTAGTTCGTAGCATTGCATATGCTAGTTTGCATATTTGCACGTCATCCTTTGCATGTTTGCATGACTTGGTTGCATCGCTTTAGGATGGCATGCTTGAGGTCGCATTGTGCATGCCATTCTACTTGTTGCATTGTGTTTGGAATAGGAGTTAGTCCAAACACGGGAAACGAGGGACGTTTCATACTCCAAGTGATGAAACGTGCCTCGATTCTCGGTCGCCGACACTCTTGACTAACACATGATGGAGTTTAGGCATTTATGTGTTTATATGTGCATTCATTTCACATTGAGTCGTGCAATCCGACTCCTTGGCCATGATGCATCGAGATGCGTGATTGGTGGCCCGAGGATCATGGACTACACTCCCTAGAGCTTATGCAATAATGGGGAGAGTGGTCGTTTACACATGTGTTGTAAATACCTTGCTTTCTCTCTCTCTCTTGCCTTTCTTGCAGAAAATGCAAAAACCAGGAGAAGAAACTGGTTGGCCGACCAGGTTTTCTGGTAGGCCGACCACCTTTTCTGGTTTTCACCACCAAGGGTGGTCGGTAGGTGGTCTCCAATGCCTATAGCTGGTCAGCAGCCTCCCCTTAGATTCCCAGGGTAGAGTTTCATCTCCTTGGAGCTTTGTTCAAGTTTTTGAAATCAATTGCGAACAAAGGCGAGCCGGGGCATCGCGATGGATTTCTCGACAAGGCGACTCGAGCATGCATGCATCCTTTATCATTCAAAGTAGAGCTGAGGCAGCCCATTTTACATAGTTTGCATGCTAGTTTAGTTAACTTGTTAATTAGCTAGTATTGTGTAATAATTAGTTAATTCGATTCTGTATTATTTATTCGGACCCTCCGAGATAGGGCAATGTTGTAATAAGTGTGCGTATGTGTGATGTATGTCTTTCAACCCCATGTCTTTCTCCCTTTTATTTACCTGCCTATGATGGTTAGTTTTAGGGCAGGTTTCAATTAGCATCCTTATGCTCGTATGTTTGCATTCATTCATCTGTTTTGCATGCACCGGGCTCAGCTCATCATACTAACTGCATCGTATTTCAATTTCAAGTTGAATACATGTCACCTATAGCATCTCATATGCCATCTTAGAATAGTCGAGCCTATCTTAGTTGCATTCTTGTATGTGTTGCATTAGGCATCTCAGTATAGTTAGGATTTATGCATGTTTTCTAATTACCTTCTTTCTTTGGCTGGAAGTACTCGATAAGTGTTTATGCTTTAGCATCCTTGCATACGTGTGAGTGACTGCCATGATAGCATGCTAACCATGAGGCTATGTGCTTATGTGATATAACTGCCCGAATGCCTATGGGTGAAGGTTGGGTTGCTTGAATTGAAATAATTCGTCGAAACCCGTGTTTTAGCCTACTTGCGAGTAGCAAACTTCAATCCATTTTCAAAACAAACGGATATGCGATGCTTTGTTCCAACTCAGGCGATTCAGTCTATACTTGTATGCTGTGCGCATCACATAGTAATTCTAGGCTAATGAACTGAAATAAGAGCACTTGTGTTTTCAAAAACAAGATATCATGCTTAGTAGTGGCCGATCTTTGATCGGGCGAGCGGGGGTGCTCATGAAATGACCTTCCCCAATCGTACCCAAGTTCCTAAGCCGAGGCAACTTTAGTGATGACGGACATGTGGCCTTAGGCGCGAGTCGGGGTTTTCTAAATTTCCCAAAATAAAAACATTTAGGTGGCGACTCTGTATCTGACAAAGCAGTCTATGTTTGGCACTTCTTTCTAAAAATCAGTTTTTCAAAACGATTTGCCGAATTTAGACTCTTTGGTGATTTATCGATCTTGCATTGCACTTTGTGAGATTAGATTCAGAACCGTGACATTGAGTCCGAACTGTAATGAGCCGAATGAACAAAACAGGATTTTTCCGGGACGTTCGGGCGCATCTACAATGTACATAAACAATGCCAGTACGAAAACATCCACAAACTTGCATATTCATATCATGCTAAGTTGTTCAAACCTAATCCATTTTCCTTTAATTCATTACCAGTTCATCTATACTTCTCAATTCATGAGTTAAGTTCGTTATCACTCAATAACCAAACTGAGACTAAAACTCAATGGTTTTTCCCAATCATACAAAACACACATAACTTTTCCAATTTGCCATTTTACGAATATTTCTTCCGCAGGAATCGGCACCCATGTATATATAAAATTTTGAGACTTTCACCGAGGACACTCCGGCCAACTTATTTTCAATGGATTTCATCTCCTTTCTCCTCCCAACAAACGTACATATACAATGTATTTATAAACATAGTCATATATGGAGTACATCTCCTTTCTCCTCCCAATATACATATACAATGTATTTATAAATATAATCATATATGGAGTACATCCCCTTTTCTTCTCCAAACAAGCATACAACTGTATGGAGGCCAAAGCCTAGGGCACAAGATACAACTGTATGGAAGCATGGAAATGATGAAATATGGCATACAACAACACATGTTCCAGCTCTGAAATGATATACGAAATGGTCCCGAATCATGCAAACAACTCATGTTATGTATGTTGAAAGGCTCAAATACCGGAACTAGTGAAGTGCATTACACTAGAGGTATGCAAAGCAATGCCCAAATGAACAAACCAACCCCAAACAGTCCCTATGTAGGCCCAAAACAGTGGCAAAATGGACTAAGATGATGGCTTGAAATGCACAAAAATGATGCTCATGCAATGGCCCATAAATGAGGTATACAAGCACAACTCTCAAACGCATTTAAAGAGTGGAAAACATGGGAACATGGCACAAGTATAGGCTCTGAAATAACATACTCAATGATGCCAAGACATGGAAACACCTCAAGTTAAGCATGCAAGGGACCTCCAAACTCAAAGCTAAGCAAGGATATTACACTACAAGTATGCATGGCAAGCATCATTCGACCAAGAGGCCTCAAAATAGAGCTAAGGCAGCCCAAAATATGAACAAAATCAGTTTGAAGAATGACCAAAATATGCTAGAATCAATAGCCAAAACAACATGCAATGTAAGCTAGTGAGCATGGATTACACTACAAGCATGTAAAACATTCAGGAGTCCACTAAACTAGCCAAAGACAGAGCTATGATATGCCAAAGAATGACCAAAAACCCACTGAAACATGACCAATACATGCAAGAATGATATGCTCCTTTGATAAGCTATGAAGAGAATTATTCTACACATGCAAGAGGCAAACATGAGGTGACCAAACCAGCCCCATAAAGAGTCTAGGCAGGTTCTAAAAGTCACTAAAAATGGCCTGAACCAAGGCTAGGAAGTATGAAAATATAGGCTCCTTGGAAAGGCCAAATATGTAAACAAACAAGGCCAAAAGAGAGAGGGTCACCCCTCTTTGATTTTGGCCCTCAACACAGCATGCCAACCACTAAAAATCCACTGGATTTCAATGACTAAAAGGCCAAGCAAAGGTTAACACAAAGGCCTTAAGGCATGGCTCAAAACAAGACTAAATGAAGCATGCAAGAGGGTAAATGACCTCCAACAGGAAAATGGCCTTAAACAAACATACGAGCATAATGATGCTAATTGAAACGTGCCCTAAAACTAACCATCATAAGCTGGTAAATAAAAGGGAGAAAGACATGGGGTTGGAAGACATACATCACACACACGCACACTTATTACAACATTGCCCTCTCTCGGAGGGTCCGAATAAATAATACGGAATCGAATTAACTAATTATTACACAATACTAGCTAATTAACAAATTAACTAAACTAGCATGCAAACTATGTAAAATGGGCTGCCTCAGCTCTGCTTTGAATGATAAATGATGCATGCATGCTCGAGTCGCCTTGTCGGGAAATCCATCGCGATGCCCCGGCTCGCCTTTGTTCGTAATTGATTTCAAAAACTTGCACAAAGCTCCAAGGAGATGAAACTCTACCCTGGGAATCTAAGGGGAGGCTGCCGACCAGCTATAGGCATTGGAGACCACCTACCGACCACCCTTGGTGGTGAAAACTAGAAAAGGTGGTCAGCCTGCCAGAAAACCTGGTCGGCTGACCAGTTTCTTCTCCTGGTTTCTTCATTTTCTGCAAGAAAGGCAAGAGAGAGAGAAAGCAAGGTATTTGCAACACATGTGTGCACGACCACTCTCCCCATTATTGCATAAGCTCTAGGAAGTGTAGTCCATGATCCTCGGGCCACCAATCACGCATCTCGATGCATCATGGCCGAGGAGTCGGATTGCACGACTCAATGTGAAATGAATGCACATATAAACACATAAATGCCTAAACTCCATCATGTGTTAGTCAAGAGTGTCGGCGGCCGAGAATCGAGGCACGTTTCATCACTCGGAGTATGAAACGTCCCTCGTTTCCCGTGTTTGGACTAACTCCTATTCCAAACACAATGCAACAAGTAGAATGGCATGCACAATGCGACCTTAAGCATGCCATCCTAAAGCGATTCAACCAAGTCATGCAAACATGCAAAGGATGACGTGCAAACATGCAAACTAGTATACGCAATGCTACGAACTAACAATGGCATACTCAATGCACATGATACTATATGTCATACACAATGCACATGTGAAGACTATCATACACAATGAAGTGAATAAGGCATGCGCAATGCAATGATCAAACATGCGACAACGCGACATACTCAATCTTATGAACTATAATGGCATACTCGATGCAAAATGGACTTAAACCAAAATGAATGGACCTCAGCCACACCCAAATCAGTGGCCATACATGATGAAAATGAGGCAACAAAACACATGCAAACATGCAAGATGCAAGGGGCCAAAGCCTAGGGCACAAGATACAACTGTATGGAAGCATGGAAATGATCAAATATGGCATACAACAACACATGTTCCAGCTCTGAAATGATATACAAAATGGTCCCGAATCATGCAAACAACTCATGTTATGCATGTTGAAAGGCTCAAATACCGGAACTAGTGAAGTGCATTACACTAGAGGTATGCAAAGCAATGCCCAAATGAACAAACCAACCCCAAACAGCCCCTATGCAGGCCCAAAACAGTGGCAAAATGGACTAAGATGATGGCTTGAAATGCACAAAAATGAAGCTCATGCAATGGCCCATAAATGAGGTATACAAGCACAACTCTCAAACGCATTTAAAGAGTGGAGAACATGGGAACATGGCACAAGTATAGGCTCTGAAATAACATACTCAATGATGCCAAGACATGGAAACACCTCAAGGTAAGCATGGAAGGGACCTCCAAACTCAAAGCTAGGCAAGGATATTACACTACAAGTATGCATGGCAAGCATCATTCGACCAAGAGGCCTCAAAATAGAGCTAAGGAAGCCCAAAATATGAACAAAATCAGTTTGAAGAATGGCCAAAATATGCTAGAATCAATGGCCAAAACAACATGCAATGTAAGCTAGTGAGCATGGTTTACACTACAAGCATGTGAAACATTCAAGAGGCCATGAAACCAGCCAAAGAAAGAGCTATGATATGCCAAAGAATGACCAAAAACCCACTGAAACATGACCAATACATGCAAGAATGGCATGCTCCTTTGATAAGCTATGAAGAGGATTATTCTACACATGCAAGAGGCAAACATGAGGTGACCAAACCAACCCTATAAAGAGTCTAGGCAGGTCCTAAAAGTCACTAAAAATGGCCTGAACCAAGGCTAGGAAGTATGAAAATATAGGCTCTTTGGAAAGGCCAAATATGCAAACAAACAAGGCGAAAAGAGAGAGGGTCACCCCTCTCTGATTTTGGCCCTCAAAATAGCATGCCAACCACTGAAAATGCACTAGATTTGAGTGGCTAAAAGGCCAAGCAAAGGTCAACACAAAGGCCTTAAGGCATGGCTCAAAACAAGACTAAATGAAGCATGCAAGAGAGTAGATGACCTCAAATAGGAAAATGGCCTTAAACAAACATGAATAATGCTTAAAAATAAAGCTTTTTTCAGTTGACAACAAACCTCAAATAAGCATGCAAATGAGGCTAAGAGAATGATCAAAATAATGATTAAAAAATGAGAAAATGAGTTACCCTTGAAGCTCAACAAAGATAGTAACTTCTGGACCAAAAACCCAGCTCCTTAACCTTTGAAAATACCCTCCAAGAACCTTAGATCAATGGTGGAGGTGTATGGCTATGAGGTGTGGTGTAATAGGTCAAGAACAATACACTTTGAACCAAAATATAGAGAGATATAGAAGAGAGGTATGTATTTTGCCTTAAGCCAAAATCTGAACCTGGTATAAGGAGAGGGAGGCCCTCTCTTATAGACAAAGGTGGCCAAAGCTTCTCAAAGAAGCTAAAAACCAAGGCCAAAGATCCTCCATACACGTGTATGGAGGATGCTGTCTGTGCCTTCCAGCTGGCACAGCTGGCAACAACTTACAGAGACAAAACAGGAGGAATCTGGCCGACCAACCACTTTCCCTGGTCGGCCGACCAGGGCAAGTGGTCTCCCACAAAACAAGGTGGTCGGCAGGCATAAAAGGTGGTCTCCACACTGAAAGCAAGTCAGTGATATGGTGGGAGACCAGCAAATGTGGCCCAAAGACCAAGAAAACCAACTTCTCGACAAGAAAATCGGTTGGCGGAGAGAGAAGTGGTCTCCAAGAGAAAAGGTGGTCTCCCACCCTTGTACCACCTCCCAAACAATGAAAACAAGGTTCATGCCAAAAATGAACCAACACCGATGCAAAACGAGGGTTCGGGGGGCAAAACGCGCGATCGAGTGCCTCGAAAACGGGCTGTTAAGCACCAAAAGTGGCGTACAGCCACAAAAGTGGTCTCCAGGACCACAGTGTCCCTCTAGACAGAGGAAACAAGGTGTGTTCCAAAAACCGTGCCAAACGGAGAATGTTAAGCGGTCCTGAACTGAGGCACGCGGCCGACGGCTCCGAAAATCGAAAACTAGTCTTCGAACGGGAACAATGGCCTGCGACCACGAAAAGTAGCCTACGACCACTGAGAGATGGTCTACAAGATCTCTCCCTCCCTCTGGAAAGAGAAAGCAAGACCTGGTCTGCAAACCGAGGCAAAGCATAAAAGGGTCCTAAGGTCCGGGGGTAAGGACCTTAATCGAAACTCCGAAACCTCAGAACGAGCACAACATGCGCAATCACCGAGCGCTCAATCAATGATGTCTGAGTCTTAAGGTCAGTAAAAAATGGGGTGTTTACACACATGGTACTTATACCTTTGCTAAATCTCATATATTATGCTAGATTATTTTTACTAGACTGTGGCTTACCCTATATGGAAACATCATTTTCAGGTGCAGGGGATATGCTTCCGCCAAGTGTAGACAGGCCCGCGGGGGGACCTCGCTACAGTTCGGACTCGATTTGTGTCACGGTTCGTAATCTGAACCAAAGAGTCCAAATCTGCCAAATCGTTTTGAGAAAACAGATTTTTGAAAAAGAAGTGCCAAACATGGACTGCTTTGCCAGATACAGAGTCGCCACCTAAATATTTTTTAATGGGGTAATTTAGGAAACCCTGACTCGGTGCCAAAGGCCACGTGTCCGTCATCACCAAAGTTGCCTCGGCTCGGGAGCTTGGGTACGATTGGGGAAGGTCAGCTATGAGCACCCCCTCTCGCCCGGTCCGAAGACCGGCCTCTACTAACCGTGATATCCGATTTTGAAAACGTTATGTGTTCTTATTCCGGTTATTAGCCTAAAATCACTATGTTATGCGCACAACAAACAATTATAGACTAGACTGCCTAATTTGGAAATAAGCATTGCATATCCGTTTGTCTTGAAAAACACTTTGGAATTTGCTACTCGCAAGTAGGCTAAAATACGGATTTCAACGAGTTTTTCCAACTCAGACAATCCAACCTTCACCCACAAGCAATCAAACAGTTTATCTCACATAAGCATCTAGCCACATGGTAAGCATGATGTCATGATAGCATTCACACACATGCGATATGCTAAAGCACAAAAATACTTACATCGTACTCCATGCCAAAACAATAAACTAGTTAGCAAACGTGCATGGTCCTAGTTCATGCTAAGTTTAACTAATGCAACACATACAGGATGCAATTAGAGTAGGCTCGGCTAACCTAAACATGACATGTGAAATGCAATCAATTGATGCATGTATTCAATTAGGAATTGAAGTACAAATGCAGTTGGCATGATGTACCGAGCCCGGTGCATGTAAGACAAATGTATGGATGCACGCATGCATAGCATAAGGTGTGCTAATTTAAACATGCCCTAATCTACCATCATAAGCGGGTAAATAAAAGGGAAGAAAGAAGTGGGGATTGGAAGACATGCACACATACGCACCCACACTTATTACAGATTTGCCCTCGCCCGGAGGGACCAAATAAATATTACAGATTATCTAACTACGAGCTAATTAATTATTACAAATTACCTAATTAGTTAACAAACTAACTAAGCTAAGAAAGACAGTAAACCGCCTCGGGAAAAGTGCCTAATGCAATGCATGCTCGGGTCCTGCTCGGAAGCGCACTGCCATGCATAGATCGCTTCGCTTTTCCTGCTCGCCTCAAGATCAAAGTCTCTGAATTGCTTCCCTGGACATTGGGAGACACCACCGGTTGAGTAGAATTTCCACCGACAGTGGGGTGTGGTCATCGGCTATTGATGAGTCCATCGGCCACCAATTGATTACCGGCCGGCACTCTGTGCAGTCGATCGGCAAGAAATTCTCTGAGAACTGTTTGCAATGGCGGAGGCGAGCCTTGCATGGCAATGCAATTCAAGCCATGTATGCACCAACCATGTCCCTTATCATGTTAGTGACTCAAGGGGACATGCTCCTTGGTTCTTGGACCACCAATTGCGCATTTCCATGCGTGATGGCCCAAGAGACCGAGTGTGCACATTTTGATGTCAAATGCAATGCAAACCACATAATCACATAAGAGGGCCAACCTCTATCATACTCATTTCAAGAGGCCAAGCATGTACAATGCAATGCAATTTCTAAGCATGTGAGTATGCGAGCTAGCATGCAACATAGACAATGCAATGTAAGAATGCAAGTATGCAAACACACATACAAGGCAAGCATGCAAACTAAGCAAAGGGGTGAACTTAAACATGACTTGGGCAGCCCTAAGTAGACCCAAAACAGTGGCCAAAATGCAAAGGAAATTAGGCCAAACACACATACATACATGCACATTTCAAGGCACAAACCTAAGCATTAAGCAAGCAACTTTCAAGCACACTTAAAAGAGGCTAAGTATGGATAACTAGCATGCATAGAAAGCTCTGAAAATCATGTAAGAATATGATGCCAAACCAAGCAAACAAGATAAGCAAGGCATGCATAAAAGATCCGAAATTCGAAACAAACCAACGAAGCATTGAACTACACTTAGCAAGACCAAACATGGCATGAATTTAAGGGCCAAAAACAGAGTTTTAGCACATAAAACAAAGCCCAAAAGACCACCTCGATGGCATCTAAATGGCTTGAATTCAAAAGCATGCACAAATACACTTTCAAGGAGCATATCACACAAGCTCGTAAGGCATCAAAGAGGCAACCAAGGCAAGCATACAAGCATGCTAAGGGGACTGAAATGATGCTATAGATGGTGCCAAACCATTAAAATAAAGCAAGCAATGCATGCTACACACTCACACACTTAAGGCCAACAAACCAAAATGCAAAGGGGCTATGCAATACATGGTAAGTACGACTAAAGCAACTTAAAACAGAGCTAAAGCATACAAAAAACATGCATTAAAGCTTCACAAAGCTAAGCCTAAAACATGCTAAAGCAATGGTTTACAACCTAAGGCATGTTAAGACCTAAACATGGCATTACAAGGTAGGTATGCTAAGCATGCATGGTGTACCAAAACCAACTTAAAATCATGTTATATTATGACAATATAAGCATGAAAAATAGCCAAGGCATGATCAACAAACCCTCAAACATGGTGCTCCCTCAAGAGGCCAAAAAAGGTCCTTTTCAAGGACAACAAGGAGAGGGGGTGGCCCTCTCCTTCTTGGGACTTCAAGGCACCATCCTTACCACTGAAATCCCTCAAGATTTCAGTGGTGAGGAGGCTCAAACACCAAAGTCCCGAAGCTCACTCAAAATAGCACAAAATGGAGGCCCCTCAAGGCTTAAGAGGGGTCAAACACCTCCAAACCACAAAACACTCTAAACAAACTATTTAGAGGGCCCAAAAAACAGAACTTTTTTATGTTATACACTAAGCACAAAAATAGTTCTAAGATAGGCAAAAATAGAATGCAAGAAAGGGGTGAAAAGGGGTAAGATTGTTACCTTTGAAGAGCCTCTTCAACAATGGTGGAACAGCCCCTTCCTTAAGCTCAAAATAGCTCCAAAGCTTCAAAAATAGGCCTCAAGAACCTCAGTTCCAAGAGGATAGTGTGATGGTAGGTGTTTGTGTGCAATCCTAAGGCTAAAACACACACTAGAACACACAAGAGAGGTATAGAGATAGGAAATATGTATAAACCCTAACCCTAATCCAAAGCTTCTCTCACAATGCTCTCTAATCAAAATCTCTAACCCTAAGGCCAAGAGAGAAGGGCTCCTCTTATAGAGGAGCCAATCTTGTAAAGCTTACTCAAGAAGCTAACAAGATGGCTATCCCTCCATACACGTGTATGGAGGGGAACAAAGAGCAAGACAACTGTTTTAAAATATCTGCAAAAGCAGATGAGCGAAGTCATTTGCTCAAAAAATGCCATTTTGACAAATGTCGGCCAAGCAACAAAGAATGCCGACCGGCAATATACATTGCCGATGGGAACAAAATACCAGCCGGTGGCCTCTAGCCATGGCCGGTGATGTGTGGGGATGCCTCACAAGGCATTCACTGCCCCTCCAAGGCAAAACACAAGTGTTTGGTGCAAAACCAGACACTAAACAGTCAAGTTCGGAGATCCTAAGGCAAGGCACGTAGCCAAGACCTCCGGGAACTCCAAACGAACACAAACATGGATGATCACCGGGTGTTCAAACGGTGACGTCCAAGTCTTGAGGACGGTCAAAAATGGGGTGTCTACACCAAGGCAATAGTGTGGACGGATTTTTGGAAAGCAAGAGCTTTTTTATTGTGTTTTGTTATGTGTACAGCCAAGGGCTTTATTTGTAATGAGCTGTGCTCACTTTTGTGTAACCAAGCAATGACTTGGGAAGATGTAAGCCTCTAGGGCATTTAACTGTATATTAAACTTTTATAAACAAACTCTGATAAATGAAAGTATTTTATTTCTGTTATATCTTCCGCATAACAGTTGAATTTATTTTATATTTTTGGGGGCGTTACAACTTGGTATCAGAGCGTACCAGGTTTGAATACTTTGGGTACGTGGGAAGTCGTTAGTACCACAATGGGTTTGTCTCGCTTGATTGAGACGTTAGTATGTACTGTATGCTTATGTGATAACATGCTTATATGATTATGTGAGTATGGGATTTAGTTCCTAAGATGTTGATTGGGCTTACGGGTTTCTGGAAGTCCTATTAGAAGAGCACTTGATCACTGCTGTTTTTAATTGGAACTCTAGCAATGCCGCGGGACAATCATTATCTAGGAAGGAAATTCGTATGTGTTTATGTGATTACATGCCTATATGGAGTGATTTATTGTTGTCCATCGCATTAGGACGCGAGTGGGTTAACTTCGGCACACTTGTCAATGTGCTAATACCTGTTGTTACCTTTATTAGAATGTCAGGACGTAGACGTGGTGGTTGTAAGTGTGGTAGGCTTAGGAGGCATGAGATGCCTTTACCAGATGATATTCCAGCACAGGAAGGAGTTGGTTAGGCCAATGTAGCCGAACTAGTTGGTCAGCAGGCCATGGGTGCCTTAGCCCGCGAAATGGCCAGAGCATTGAGGGAGTTTATGGACATTCTCAGGACTGAGAATCAAGTCCAGGCCCAAATAGCTAAAGTAGGGCCATCTTTCTTGAAGATAGAGTTTTTCCAGTCAAATCTGGATGAATTTTTGGGTGATCCCAAGGAGCCACTAAAGGCAGATGAGTGGCTAGAATAGTTAGTGAAGGCATTTAAGATGCTTGGTATCGAGGATGACCTATTGAAAGTTACCTTGGCGTCTTTCCAACTGAAGGGAGATGCGGGTCAGTGGTGGAAGTATGCGCATGGACGCATTGGGGTGACTTGGGAGGCTTTTGTCAGTGCTTTCCAGGACAAGTTTCTACCTCCCATAGTTAGGGAGAAGTTGAGAGATCAGTTCTGTAAGTTGGTGTAGTTGAACACACCAGTGGCTGAGTTTGAGGCCACATTTACTAGCTTGTCTAGGTTTGCACCTAAGTTAGTGACGACTGAGGAGCGCTATTGTTTGGAGTTCGAGAAATGGTTGAGGATCGGACTCATGTTTCAAGTGGCCGAGTCCATGATTAGAGATTATGGGCACCTTGTAGAGGTTGCAACCCATCTTGAGACTATTATGCATGCAGAGGAGGAGAGAATGAGGGGCTCTAAGAGGAGTCAGGATAGTCAGGGGGACAGTAAGAGGCAGAGGGGTTTTAACTCTCTGCAGTCCCAGGGAACTAAGTCGAGGTCCACTTTTCCAGTATCGATTTCAGGTTTTGGGAAGAGTGGCCAGGGAGATTTTACTTGTTTTAAATGTGGTCAGTTGGACCACAAATCTCCAGCTTGCCCGCAAAGAGGAGGAGGGCAGCGAGCAGTATCATCTTTGGCTTGTTTTCAAAGCCAGAGTCAGGGGAGAGGCCAGCCACTCACTTGTTATCAGTGTGGACAGGCAGGGCACTTGAAGATGTTTTGCCCACAGTTAGGTGGTGCATCTGGTGCGTCTGGTTCGAGATAGACATAGAGTTACCAGCCAACACAATCAACACAGCCGTCGATGGGTGAATCAATCTCAGTTGAGGAGCAGAGACTCCATCGGTGGCAGTTGCATGGCGTATGCAGCTGATGCATGATCTTGTACTTGTTCCTTCTGTAGTGAGAGGTACCTTTTTGTTTTGCAATTCAGTTGTTAATGTATTGATTGATACGGGTGCATCCCATTCTTTTATTTCGTATGCGTTTGCGTCGATTTTGGGGTTGGAGTTGGCACAATCAGCATCTCCTATTTGTGTAGAATCACCTTTTAGTGGTGAGGTTATCTTGAAACAAGGATGTCGAGGTTGTGACATCAAGGTTGCTGGTCGTCGATTACCTTTTGCATTTGTATTACTTAACATTTCTAGTTTTGATGTCATATTGGGTATGGACTGGTTATCGTCATACCGGACTATTATAGATTGCTACCGTCAGAAGGTTACTGTGTGTACCTTGAGCGGTGATTACTTTTATTTCTTGGGGGACCGGGTGGATAGAGACTTATCACCAGTATATGATCCGCGTGGGCGAAGTGAACTTAGTTGTCTTCTTGCTAGCTTTTTGAGTAGCGAGTGTGATGAAATTTGGGTTGAGTTACCAAGGGTGGTTTGTGAATATCCAGATGTCTTTCCTGAGGATCTTACTAGTTTACCACCTCATCGAGAGATCGAATTCTCTATTGATTTAGTCCCTAGTACGACACCGATTTCTATAGCTCCATATAGATTTGCACTTGCTGAATTGAGTGAGTTAAAGATTCAACTACAAGAATTGCTAAATAAGGGTTTTATTCGCCCTAGTACTTCACCTTGGGGAGCATCGGCTCTCTTTGCTAAAAAGAAAGATGGAGCGTTATGACTTTGTATTGATTACCGAAAGTTGAACCGAGTTATTGTTAAGAATAAGTACCCAATGCCTCATATAGCTGATCTGTTTGATCAGTTGAAAGGGTCTTGTTGTTTCTCTAAGATAGACTTGAGATCGGGTTACCACCAGTTGAGAGTAAAGGAGGAGGATATCCCGAAGACGGCATTCTATACGCGGTATGGCCATTACGAGTTTCTAGTGATGCCTTTTGGGCTAACCAATGCTCCAGCTGTATTTATGGATTTGATGAATCGGATCTTTCGTGAGTTCTTAGATCATTTTGTGGTCATCTTTGTGGACGACATCCTGATTTATTCGCCCTCTGAGGAGGAACACGAGGAACACTTGCGAGTAGTGCTTGAGTTGCTTAGAGCCCACAAGCTATATGCTAAATTTGGGAAATGTGAATTCTGGCTGAGAGAAGTTAAGTTCTTAGGCCATGTGGTATCCAAGGAAGGGGTGCCTGTAGATTCATCGAAGATAGAGGTAGTGCAAGATTGGGCACAACCTAAGAATGCTTTCGAGATTTATAGTTTCTTGGGGTTGGCCAGGTATTACCGTCGGTTTGTGAATGATTTCTCTAGACTAGCTTCACCTTTGACTAAGTTAACGAGAAAAGAAATCAAATTCGTGTGGAGTGAGACTTACGAAAAGTCGTTCCAAGAACTTAAGATTACACTCACCACTGCTCCAGTATTGATTATACCGGAGAGGTGTTTGGGTTATTCAATTTATTGTGATGTTTCACGGGAAGGTCTAGGTTGTGTATTGATGCAAAAGGGAAAAGTAGTAGCCTATGGCTCACGGCAGTTGAAAATATATGAGTGGAATTATCTTACCTATGACTTAGAGTTAGCAGGAGTGATTTTTGCCTTGAAAATTTGGAGGCACTATCTGTATAGTGAGAAATTTGAGGTGTTTTCTGATCACAAGAGTTTGAAATATCTGTTTACACGGAAATACTTGAATTTGAGACAGTGGAGGTGGATGGAATTCATAGAGGATTATGATTTTGACATGCATTATCACCTGGGAAAGGCCAATGTTGTAGCCGATATGTTGAGTAAGAAGTCAGTTAGCAGTGTAGCTTTTATCGCCATCCGAGAATGGGAAATGTTAGGTATTCTTAGTGAGTTCGACTTGCAACTGGGCAAGTCTGTTGAGTCTGTAGCCTTGTTTTCAGTGGTTGCACAACCTACACTTGTGAATCGAGTGTTAGAAGCGTAGAGGGGTGATCTTGAGGCAGAAAGCCTCTGAGAGAAAATTTCCAATGGGAAGGTAGAAAAAGGTTTGACTGCGTATCTCGACCAAAGTGTGAGATACTGTGACCATTTTTTTTGTGCCAGAGTCTTGCTGAGAGGAAGTACTCCGAGAGTTTCACCACTCGCGTCTTGTGGTGCATCCGGGAGGCACAAAGATGTATCATGATCTTAGTCGCCATTTTGGTGGAGAGGTATGAAAAAGGGTGTAACTGTGTTTGTATCGAAATGCCTTACTTGTCAACAAGTGAAAGCCAAGCATCAGAGGCCAGCGAGTTTGTTGCAACCCTTACCTATAGCTGAGTGGAAGTGAGAGCATGTTACGATGGACTTCGTTGGGGGTTTTCCTAGAACTTAACGGGGTAGTGATGCCATTTGGGTGGTCGTTGACCCGTTAACTAAGTCGGCACATTTTATTCCTATGCGTGTAAGCGATTCAGTGGGTTATCTTGCTGACCTTTATATCAGGGACATAGTGAGGTTGCACGGGGTCCCTATGACTATTGTTTCTGATAGAGATCCGCGTTTTATTGTTCGGTTGTGGCAGAGTTTGCAGAGTGCCTTAGGCACTAAATTGACCTTTACTATTGCGTATCATCCTCAAATTGATGGGCAGTCTGAGCGTATTATTTAGATTCTTGAGGATATGCTTCGAGGCTGTGTCCCTGACTTTAAGGTTTCGTAGGAGAGGCATTTTCCCTTAGTGGAGTTTGCCTATAATAATAGCTTCTAATCGAGTATTGACATGGCACCATTTAAGGCCTTGTATGGTCGACCGTGTAGATCCCTTGTCTGTTAGGCTAAGGTGGGTGATGCACCTTTGTTGGGTCCAGAATTGGTTTGAGAAACCACGGAGAAAGTAACACTTATCCATAAGAGGTTAGCTACGACTCAGAGTCGCTAGAAAAGTTATGCCGACCGTAGGAGGAGACCTTTGTCTTTTGTGGTAAGAGATCATGCCTTTTTGAAGATATCATCTAGACGGGGTTTGATGAGATTTGGGAAGGGTGAGAAGTTGTCCTCTTGGTTTATTGGCCCTTTTGAGATCCTTGAGCGGATTGGGAAGGTTACTTATCGTTTGGCGTTACCGCTACAACTTTCTGGGGTTCATGACGTGTTTCATATTAATATGCTTCAGAAATATGAGCCGGATCCATCGTACATGTTGGATTGAACCGACTTAGAGGTAGATGAGGACACCTCGTATGAGGAGGACTAGTGAGAGTCTTGGATAGACGGGACCAAGTCTTGCGAGGCATGACAATTTTCTTGGTAAAGGTATTGTGGAAACATCACGGTGTCGAGGAAGCGACTTGGGAACGTGAATTGGAAGTCCGAGAGAAATATCTAAACTTGCTTGTTGGTGCATGATCATGTATTGAGATTTTGATTATGTTAATGAAAAGTAAAACATTGTATATGTTATGAGCATTTTGGAAGCATGGGTTCAATATAAACATTGCGTATGTTTTGAGAATGTGGAATATTATGGTTGTGGTATCACTTTTGGAAGCATTGTATATGCTATATAATTTTTTCTTTTTTTTCTTTTTTTTTGAAAAACTTGGATTTTGATTAAACATTACAAATGTTTGGGAAATTGTAAATTGTACTTAAATCTGGACTTATGAATCAAGTCAATGAGAATGGATGACCGTAGGTGGGTCATGGTGTTGGAAATTGGCTAAACATGACTTGAAACATGATTTGTAATTTTGGAGATGAAATTCTTTAAGCGGGGGAGGTTAGGGCGATTCCGGCCCGTCATTTGTGGTGTTCCGGACTCGGGTTTCATGGTTTGATATTGTTATCCTTGTCTTTTCTTCCTTTCACTCTTTGAGTTTGAGTTTTGGAATATTTTGGGAGTGTTTGGAACAGGTTAGTTGCAAGTTGTTCAAACTTTTGTTGTCCAGAGACTTTTTCAAGTCAAAGTACCTTTGTTCAACTACCACATAGTTTGGTTGCTTTCCCTCTTTACAATGCCTCTCGAAGTGTAGATCAAAGTCATGAAAATTCTTTGTATACTTCAATTTTCTAAGGCTCCTATAAGGACACAAAATGAAATGTATTCATCACAAAACACAATGATGTTGGAAAAACAAACCACTATGTTAAAGAAATCATGACATTAAGATTTTGTATGATGCAATGTGGATTTTGAAATATAACAATTTCTAAGTATGATTGTATAATTACAAATGTCTTGATACAGAAATAAAAAATTTAACAATGAAGGATTTTGTATTTTGCTTATTTACAATCATTTTCATATGTTTCAAGTTTTTTTTTTTTTTTTTTTAAACCAAAAAATTAAAAAATTCACTAAAAAAAATTACCTCCAAACAAAAATTATATTGGATTTCTACAATAAAAGAGGATCCCGTGCCTAATTGCTTATTTAATCTGAAAATCATATTAAATTTTTATAATAATAAAAAAAAAGATCACTAATAATGAATGGTACACTAGAAAGGTTTTAACAATTTTCATTTATTGGGAGTAGTTTCGCTTATGTGCTTTTGAAATATGACATGATTTATTTAATTGACTTTATATATATATATAGGTAAATTAGGCCGACTTCTATTGAAGTTTAAAAAAATGTATAGCTTTCATAATTTTAATATAATTATATTAGGTTTTTTTAAAATTTTAATTCATATAATATCTAACCTCATTTTTATTAAATATGAATAAAAAAATTATGCTATCTCTTACACAGAAATGTATATTATATTTGTTTATTATTGCATTTTCATGCTATCCACATTAGTCATGTTGGACAATATTCACTGTATTAAGAATAAATTATGTTTTTGTATTTAAC
This sequence comes from Camellia lanceoleosa, assembly GCA_025200525.1. Lineage (NCBI taxonomy): Eukaryota > Viridiplantae > Streptophyta > Magnoliopsida > Ericales > Theaceae > Camellia > Camellia lanceoleosa. The sequence goes on from CM045763.1 coordinate 138,088,532, forward strand.
AATAAATAGAACACAGAAGAAATAAAGGAAAGGAGAGAGACTGTTTGATTACAAAAATCAAAATAGTATATAAAAATAAATAAATAGCAAACAAATTTTTATTTTGTTACAAAAACAAAGTCAAAATCTGGAACAGGAAAAATAATTATACAGAAAAGTAATCAAGGCACTTACGTTACTATTTTCTTGAACAAAGTTTTGATCAAGTCCAGTGTTTAACACTGTGTCTTTAAGATAGATTCGTCCCCTCCACGATGCTTTCAGATTGTGGACGTCTATCTCACAGGATAAAATGATCAACAATGAATAATAGTAGCACTACAAATTATTCGCACAACGAACACACTTTGTGTTTACACTCTTTCTTACAAAAAATTAAATGTAGCAAAATACAAAGAGCAATAGCAGATTTGAGGACGAAAATTTGTGTGTAAAACCAAATGAGGGACTTGTTTATTTATAGGTGTAAAGGTGGCTTTTCAGATTTGAATCCAACAGATATGGTACCTGTTTGGACAAATACAAAACCTGTCTAGTTTGAATTGAACAGGTAAGGCACTGTTTTGAATAGATACAATCTGTTCGGTTTGAATTTTGAATAGATAACTGAATCTGTTCAGTTGCTTTTGGACAGATATGGACCTGTTTGGGTGTAGGAATAATCTGGACACCATTTCAGAATTGTTTTCAAAATTTAAATTCAAAAAATGTAAGAATTTATTTTGGGTCTAATGGGTCTAGCCCACTTTGCCTATAACCTCACCCTTCTACAAAACTTGGATATCCCTTAAGGCCATCTCCAAGTGGCAAACCCATGCCTTATAAACCCACAAAAGTTTGCCTACCAAACCAATGTGGGACAAACCCTTCATTCAAACCTTTAAGGAAACTTCACCAAAATACCATTTCTATGGAGCTCACTTTGGCTTCAATTTCCCATTCACCTAATAATAGTTTTGAGCAACCAAATATACTACGTGAATCACAACGTGGCATAGAACGCATTACTACTTAGACCCGCCAACTTTGGCACATGGGTCCTACCTAAAAATTAGATCAAAGTTGAGGAAAAAACTATTTTTTCCAAAACCATTTCTAACAATCCCCCACATGAATGGAATTTGATAACAATAGAAATGCAACAATATGCAGAATTTATCGAAAGAGTATAAATCGAAAATATCTTACATCAGGATAGGTAGCTTTCAGCCTTGAACCTTCTTTAATGATAACCTATCGGACTTACTAGCTAACTAATGGACACAATGCCTTGAATTATTCAGCCATTTGTGTAAGCCAAGATAATAGATTTCACACAAAATATCTTCTGACACATTGTGGTTCTCATGGTTGTATTCATTTTGGCCTTGAACGCTCGTAGTTGTTCATGAGTGCTCCTAGAGAATTTAGCCTCTTTATTCTCATAGAATCAACCCCACTTCAACACTCATATAAGTGATTCTTATTGTGAGTATCTCTTATACTCGTCTTGATTTTTATGCCTAAATCAAGATATAAGTAATCATTAAAAGCAAAGCTTATTCTTAAACCCTTGCATACAACACATGTTACAGATATCGCTCTTACCATAGGAACAGGTAGGGAATTTTAATCCCTTGGTGATTTCTGGCGAGCCACACATAACTTAGTTGTCCTTTTGAACTTAGTTCTTGGGATATCTAGTCATATAAGTAGAGTTACCATTATGATGACTCTTACATAACAGGTTTTTATCCGATCCCCTTTGATGAACTATACACTTGCTCTTTTGTCAAACCTTTTGTTAACGGATCCGCAATATTCTCTTTAGATTTTATATAATCTATTGAGATTATTCCATTTGAGAGCAATTGCCTTATGGTATTATGTCGATGATGAATATGTCGTGATTTACCGTTATACATATGATTATGTGCCCTGCCTATTGCAGATTGACTATCACAATGAATGCAAATAGCTAGCACATGTTTTGGCCACATTGGAATATCTTCTAAGAAGTGATGAAGCCGTTCTGCTTCTTCTCTTGTTTTGTCTAAAGCAATGAACTCAGATTCCATTGTAGATCGTGTGATGCAAGTTTATTTCGTGGATTTCCAAGAAACAGCAGTGCCTCCCAGAGTAAAGACATATCCACTAGTGGATTTTGAATCTTTAGTATCTGATATCCCATTTGCATCACAATAGCCTTCAAGTATTGCTGGATATCGAGTAAAGTTTAAGTCATGATCACGGGTAAACCTTAGATATCTAAGAACTCAAATAATCGCTTTCCAATGGTCTTCTCCAGGGTTACTAGTGTACATACTCAATTTATTGATTGCATAAGCTATATCAGTACAAGTGCACTTTATTAGGTACATTAGGCTTCCAATGATTGGGAGTATTTTAGCTGAGACATCGCATCACCTTTATTTTTTGATAAATAAAGATTGATGTCTATAGGTGTTCTTACTATATTCATATCATCCTTGATATATTTATCACTGAATATAATGAGATTGAGATAATACATATCCATCAGATGTTTTAGTAATTTTCATTCCTAATATTATATCTGCGACTCCCATATCTTTCATATCAAATCTTTTATTCAGCATCTACTTGGTTGATTTGATCATGTTTTGACTGCTTCCAATGATAAGCATGTCATCCACATAAAGACAAACGATGACATAACCTTTGTTAGTGTTTTTAACATAGATGCACTTGTCACATTTGTTTATCTTAAACCCATTAGTAAGGATAGCATGATCAAATTTTTCATGCCATTACTTAAAAGCTTGTTTTAATCCATAAAGAGATTTTACAAGCCTACAAACTTTCTTTTCTTGCCCTAGTACTACAATCCCTTCAGGTTGCTCTATATAGATCTCTTTATTTAAATCACCATTCAAGAAAGCTGTTCTAACATTCATTTGATGTATTTCTAAATTATACAACGCTGCTATGGTAATAAGCATGCGGATGGATGTTATTCTTGTCACAGGGGAATATGTGTCAAAATAGTCCAGACCTTCCTTTTGTCTGTAACCTTTTACCACATGTCTTGCTTTATACTTGTCTATTGAACCTTGTGCTTTCATTTTTCTCTTGAATAGCCATTTATATCCAAGAGGTTTAGAATCGGGTGGAAGATCCACCAATTCCTAAGTATGATTTTGCATAATGGATTCAATTTCATTACTACCAGTCTCTTTTCACAAAGGTACTTCAGAACTTGTCATTGCTTCCTTAAAGCTTTGAGGTTTATTTTCTAACAGGTATGTTAGAAAATCTGGACCAAAGGATTTTGATGTTCTAGCTCTCTTACTTCACCTTAGTTCATCATCAGTTAAATCCTATTGGTCAAGACCATTACTAGTCTCTTCAGTTTGATTGTTATTAGTCTCTTGACTTTGTGTACAATCATAAATTCTTTTCTGTAAAATTAATTCCCGTCCTTTCTTGTAAAGAAAAATATGTTCAAAAAATACAGCATTCTTTAACTCTATAATAGTATTCACATTTATATCAGGTATTTCTGATTTATAAGTCAGAAACCGATAAGCACTACTATTCTGAGCATAACTAATAAACACACAATCCACTGTTTTTGGTCCTATCTTAGTCTTTTTCGGAATAAGAACTTCTACCTTTGTCAAACACCCTCACACTTTTAAGTATTTGTAAGAAGGTGGTCGACCTTTCCACAATTCATAAGGAGTACTGTTAGTTTTCTTGTGGGATATTCTATTAAGAACACATAATTAGCAGACAATATTGCTTCCCCCCACAAGTTTTGTGGTAAGCTTGAACTTAGTAACATGGCATTCATCATTTCTTTAAGGGTTCTATTATTTCTTTTAGCAATTCCATTTTGTTGTAGAGAATAGAGTGTTGTAGTTTGGTGAATAATGCCATGTTGTGCACAAAATTCATTTAAAGGTGCATCATATTCACCCCTATCACTTATAACCATTTTAATGGTTTTACCGAGTTGATTTTCAACTTCAGTTTTGTAGAATTTATACATTTCCAAGGCGTCATCTTTACTTCTAAGTAAATATACATAACAATATTTTGTGCAATCATCGATAAATGTTATGAAACACTTTTTGCCTCCTCTAGTTTGAACAAATTTAAGATCACATACATCAATATGAATTAATTCTAGAGGTTCAGTTTTTCTTTCAACCGATTTAAATGATGCCTTAGTTAGTTTTGCTTCTACACAAATCTCACATTTGTGATTAGGATCAATTTCAAGCTTTGGTATATAATCTAAACCATTAGTCTATGCAAAGCATCAAAATTTACATGTCCTAATCTACTATGCCATAAATTTGACTCAAGAATATAAGCAAAAGATGTGTTATTCTTATTAATGGAAAGTTTTGGTACAACAGTCATTACATTTAACTTGAAGAGACCATCGCTCATGTATCTCTTACCAACATACATACCACTCTTTGTTAATACAAATTTATCAGACTCAAATACAAGCCTAAAACCATTTTTACTTAACAAAGAACCAGAAACTAAATTCTTTCGGATGTCTGGTACATGCAGTACGTTGTTGAGGGTAAGTTCTTTCCCCAATGTCATCTTTAAGATCACCTTTCCTTGTCTAGCCATAGTAGAAGTAGAAGAATTTTCCATGAAAAGTTGTTCACCATTTGTAGCCTCATTATATGTAGTGAACATCTTCTTGTCTACGCAAATGTGACAAGTTGCTCTTGTGTCAACTCACCATTTCTTGGGATTTCCAACCAAATTAGCCTTAGACACCACAGTAGAGAGATTGATGTCATTTACCCTGTTAGAGATGTGATCTAACTCTGTCACATTGGCTTGATTGGTGGTCTTCTTGCTTGTACTTCCACGATCTTTCTTAGGGCGGCAACAATCAGAGGCTCGATGTCTAATCTTCCCACAGTTATAGCATTTTCACTTGAACTTTTTATTGCCATTGTTGTCGCCTTGTTTAGGACTATCTCCAGCAAACTTCCTCTTTTTGTTATGTGGTTTGGGCACATGTTCAACCACATTAGCCTTGGACTCAATGGGATTTTTACCATTCCTCTTTTCAGCCTTACGGTTATCTTCCTCAATTCTCAGTCTTACAATAAGTTCATCCATGGTCATCTCTTTGCGTTTATGTTTTAAATAATTTTTGAAATCTTTCCAAGCGGGTGGTAGTTTTTCCACTAACTTAGCGACTTGGAAAGACTCACTCAGAGACATACCCTCAGTATGAATATCATGCAAAATTAATTGAAAACTTTGAACTTGAGAAATTACCTTTTGGGAGTCTACTATTACAAAGTACAGAAATTTACTAACAACAAATTTCTTTGTGCCGACATCCTCTGTCTTGTATTTTTTTCACCAAAGAATCCTACAATTCTTTTACTGTTTTCAGAGGATTGTAAACATTATACAACATGTTGTCAAAGCCATTGAGGATGTCGTTTCTGCACAAAAAATTAGAATGTTTCCAGGAGTCTACAGGGGCAACAACTTGCCAATCACTTTCATCCTCTTTCAGTACTGGAGCCTCTTCACGGAGAAACCGGGCTAGATTTAAAGTTGTAAGATAGAACAACATTTTTTGCTGCCATCTCTTAAACTCGGTGCCATTAAATTTTTTCCCTTTTTCTCCATGATTTATTGGAACTTGAACATAGTTCTAGATAGGGACCGGAGTGGTTGTAACAATTGGAGTGCCACTTTTAGTTACAGTAGCCATAATATCTGATTATAAAAATTAGAAAAATCAGAACAAATTAATTTTTTAGTTACTAAAATCAGAAAATAAATTATAACACAAAATAATTTTACTTTTCTAGTTACTAAAACCAGAAAAATAAAATACTATACACTAATTTTCTATAACATTGCTACACAAAATAATATTCTGAAATTATTAATGACAACAATATATTACTACTATTTGTCAAATAAAATAAACAATATATTATTACTATTTATCAAACAATATATGACCACTATTTGTATTTTCCAACCAGAATATCATTTTGTAAAAGCACAGAAAAATTAATACAATGAAGACACAGAAAATAAATTTGTCTTAAGATTGTTGGACAATCTTCACGATATTAAGAATAAATTCTGTTTGTGTACTTAACAACAAACTAAACACATAAGAAATAAGGGAAATGAGAGAGACTGTTTGATTACAAAAATCAAAATAGTGTATAAAAATAAATAAATAGCGAATAGATTTTTATTTTGTTACAAAAACAAAATCATAATCTGGAACATGAAAAATAATTAAATAGAAAAGTAATCAAGGCACTTACGTTATTATTTTCTCGAACAAATTTTTGATCAAGTTTAGTGTTTAACATTGTGTCTTTAAGACAGATTCATCTTCTCCACGGTGCTTTCAGATTGTGGACGTCTATCTCCCAAGATAAAATGATCAACAATGAATAATAGTAGAACTACAAATTATTCGCACAACGAACACATTTTGTGTTTACACTTTTTCTCACAAAAAATTAAATGCAGCAAAATACAGAGAGCAATAGCAGATTTAAGGATGAACATTTGTGTGTAAGACCAAATAAGGGACTTGTCTATTTATAGGTGTAAATGTGGCATTTCAGATTTGAATCCAACAGGTATGGTACATGTTCAGACAGATACAAAACTTGTCTAGTTTGAATTGAACAAGTAAGGCACTATTTTGAACAGATACAATCTGTTCAATTTCTTGTGGACAGATTTGGACCTCTTTGGGTGTAGGAATAATCTGGACACCATTTTAGAATTGTTTTCAAAATTTAAATTCAAAAAAAGGTAAGAATTTATTTTGGATCTAATGGGTCTAGCCACTTTGCCCATAACTGCACCCTTCCACAAAACTTGGTTATTCCTTAGGGCCCTCCCCAAGTTACAAACCCATGCCTTATAAACCCACAAAAGTTTTCCTACCAAACCAATGTGGGACAAACCCTTAATTCAAACATTTAAGGAAACTTCACCAAAATACCATTTCCATGGAGCTCACTTTGGCTTCAATTTTTCATTTACCTGATAATAGTTTTGAGAAACCAAATATACTACGTGAATCACAACGCGGCATAAAACACGTTACCACTTAGTCCTGCCAACTTTGGCACATGGGTCCCACCTAAAAATTAGATCAAAGTTGAGGAAAAAAACTATTTTTTCCAAAATCATTTCTAATAATCCCCCACTTGAATGGAATTTGATGACAACGAAAATGCAACAATATGTAGAATTTTTCGAAAGAGTATAAATCGAAAATATCTTGCATCAGGATAGGTAGCTTTCAGCCTTGAACCTTCCTTAGTGATAACCTATCAGACTTACTAGCCAACTATAATTTTTTTGAGCAACAAGTTATCCCATGCCATGCCCCGTGTAGAAGATTTTGAATGAGAAAAATAGTTAGAATCTACCTTTTTATTATTCGTAGGAATAATGTTAGGGATAATAAAAAAATTATTATGAAATATTTTATGAAAATTCTTCATTCTTAAATTACACATATAATAAAACACCACATACAAATCAAAGAATAAAAAAATCTTCATAAAACATTTTCATGATATTTTTTTTCATAATCCTTAACAATAAGTTGGAAAATTAACATGAGATGCTAGCATTTTATTATGGGAGAATTGTAAAAAAAAAAAAATAGCATCAATACAAAATAATTGCAATGTTATAAAACAAGCAATTTATGCATTATATTGTGCAACTAAGTCTTGTACTTCCATCTTTTTATAATTATTTTAAACTTATATCGTTTTATTGCAATTGTCCCTTTTATTATTGCTTTGCCCACGTGGGACTCACAGGATTTCATATTCAAAGTTGTGTATCATTAATAAATTTAAATAAAGATTTAAAAAAAGAATAAGAAAAAATGAATAAAATTTGCATGAAATATAATTACATTTTACTTGTATTTCATATTTTTCATTCTCTTTTCAAGTCTTTACCCAACCTATGAATCAAATAGCCTTAAATTTTTACAATAAAAATGTAATATATTTGATTACTAAAGTTACAATTTTAAATTCAAAACTCAAATCCATCTATAATAACATGACAATATGATTGAGTAAGATATAACAAATAAAAAATTAAGGGATAATTGCTCCCCAATGTATATTAGTAAAAAATATATATATATTCAAATTTTTTTTTATAATTTTAATTATTAATATTTATAAAATTTTTATTGATTTGTAATTATTTTTTCAAATCCCTACTAATTTGATATTTCCCCAAAAATTAACACGCGGTCAAATTGATAGAACATAAACACTTTTGGGTTTGGTTATGGTGTGCAACTTACACCTTACACCTTATTCTTTACACTTACACCTTATACTTACACCTTTTATACCTTACACCTTTCACCTTTTGTGTAAGTGGCACATGGTGTGCAACTCACTTACACCTTACACCTTACACTTACACTTACACTTACACCTTACACTTACACCTTTTGTGTAAGTGGCACATGGTGTGCAACCCACTTACACCTTTTGTGGGTTGCACACTTAAGAAAACTCCAACATTTTTTTAACAACAAATTAAGAGCATATTCGGATAAGATATTTTACTAGCTTTTTCATTTTACCTTCAACTTTGTTCTTTTTACTAATTTTTAATTTAGATCTTAAAGTAAAAAAAGTAAGAACCATCAGAGGTGCGACCAGTCAACTAAATTTTAAAAATAATAATAAAATAATTTTTAATATTTATTTTTGGATAAATTATAGAAAATCTTCTTAAACTACAATTTATTTATATTTTGTTATTTTGAACTTTAAAACTTAATAGTTAATCACCTCAAATCTTGTTATAGTTAGCCCTTTTTGTTAGAATTCTGTTAGAAATCTACACAAAATCAGTTCATGTGCAAAGTACATAATACAGTCATTAAATTTTTTGTGCAATAATGTCTTTATTTGGTTATCTCGTTTATACTTTACTATTAAGATAAGAAAGACAAAGTGCAAATAAGATCACAAAATAAAGTTTTTATTATCTTGAAAAATCAATAACGAGTATTCTTGTCCGAAAAATTAATTTGTCATATATTTAACACATAACTTGATTATGTTTAACAACCTAACATAATCTTAACAAAAAGTGTTAATTATAACATGATAATAGTTTAAAGGAGTTAATTGTTGAGTTTTGAAATTAAATGGCGCAAAATGTAAATGTGACATAATTTTTAGGGATATACTATCATTTGCCCTTTACTTTATCTATTTACACCTACTAATCTGTTGGTTGTACTCCTAGATTGCACCACATACATTGGCGCTACTAAATTCTGAAAAATCATTGAAGATAAATTATATATATATGGATAATATTCACTCAACTAACTTATTAAAATGACCTTAATGCACTAACATTTTTTACACAAAAAAAAAAAAAAAAAAAAAAAAAGAGAAGAAGAAGAAGAAGAAGAAGAAGACAAATTACATTAATAGTCTCTGCATTTTCTCTGTTGTGTTATTTTAGTCTTTTATACTTTTATTTGCCTCAATTTTATTAGATTTTATGTTAATTTGGCTCAATTTATACCACTAGTTAGAACATCCCCAATGGCAAGCTATCTTGCCATTGAGCTGCTATTGCCATAATTTGGCAACAGTTAACAAAAAGCTTGCTCTAATGGCTAGTTATGGTAGCTGTCAAATTTGACAAATGCCGAAACTTGTGTCAAATTTGGCACAAGCTTTGGCAGCTACCATAACTGTCAACTCACAAAAAAAACTTCTCTCCCTACCAGCAAAACATCCATTTCTCCCTCATGTTCGCTATTTTTACAGAACGAAAGTTGAAAACTGGTGTGTGTAAGACATGTGACTGAACAATCATCCGAATGTCACACACACACCAGTTTCTGTGCCAAAATAGCAAAAATGACAGCTCTTTGTTGAAGGGCCATTGTTATATTTTGAGTCAAATGCTACTATTCATTGTCATAATTTGGGAATGGCAATGCTATTATAGCATTTGTCATTGGAAATACTATCACTTTGCTTGTTTTTTGTTTTCCAAAAATATTTTTTAGAAAATTTTACTTTCTTATTTTCCGTGTTATTTTGTTTTTACTAAATTTTAAAAATATTTTAAGTAATTTTTTAAATTTTTAGACACACCGAACATAAATACACATAAAAGTATAATTTTTGTGAAAAAAGTCTTTTAAAAATTCACTAAATACCAAAAAAATAAAAAAAAATAAAATAAATTTAAAATTCAGTATATTTTTCGTATTTTTATGTATTTATTAATTTTTTAAACATTTTTTCGCAAATTTTTTATTTTTTAGATACATCTAAGTAAGGTACATCTAAAAAAGTAAAAATGCTTAAAATTTTAAAAATATTTACTAAAAAAAAAAAACACGAAAAAAAAAAATTAGTTTTTAAAAAACTCAAACTAAACACACACTGTAACAAGCCCGCGAGGGACCTCGCTACAGTTCGGACTCGATTTTGTCGCGGTTCCAAATCTTGAACCAAAGAGTCCAAATCCGGCAAATCGTTTTTGAGAAAAACAGATTTATTTGAAAGAAGTGCCAAACATGGACTGCTTTGCCAGATAACAGAGTTGCCACCTAAATATTTTAAAATGAGAAATTTAGGAAACCCCGACTCGGTGCCAAAAGGCCACGTATCCGTCATCACCAAAGTTGGCTCGGGAACTTGGGTACGATTAGGGAAGGTCACATCGTGAGCACCCGCTTCGCCAAAGACCGGCCTCTACTAACCATGATATCTGTTTTTGAAAACTTTGTGAGTTCTTATTTCGGTTATTAGCCTAGGTTACTATGTGATGCGCACAGCATACAAGTATAGACTGAATCGCCTGAATTGGAACTGAACATCTCATGTTTGTTTGTTTGAAAATGGTTTGATGGTGCTACCCGCAAGTAGGCTAAGACGCGGATTTGCCACCCTCAGGTGGGCTTAAGAAAACAATGATTTTGCCACTATCTAGTGGGCTTAAAACAAGCATTTGATGAATTATTCCAATTCAGATAACTCAACCTCCACCCACAGGCATTCAAGGCAATTATATCCATATAAGCACATAGCCTCATTGTAAGCATGCTATTCATGGTAACACTCACACGCATGCAAGGATGCTAAAGCATAAAACTCACCGAGTACTCCTAGCCAAAACAAAAGCTGATTAGAAATCATGCATGATCCTAAATGTGCTGAAATGCCTAATGCAACACATGCAAAATGCAACTATAGCAGGCTCGGCTATTCTAAACATGGTATATGAGATGCTACAATTAGCATGTATTCAATTTGGAATTGAAATACAGATACAGTTTGTATGATGCGCCGAGCCCAGTGCGTGCAAAAACAGATGAATGATGCAAACATGCTGTCATACTGTATGCTAATTGAAATATGCCCTATATCTAACCATCGTAAGCGGATAAATAAAAGGGAAGAAAGACGTGGGGTTGGAAGACATACATCATACGCACACACCCTTATTACAATTATGCCCTCGCGCAGAGGGTCCGAATAAATAATACAGACCCGAATAAAAGAATAGTACAGTCCGAATATTACAGTCCGAATAATATACAAAAATCCTAATTAATTTACAAATTAAATAAAGAAAGACTGTAAACTGGCATGCAAGCCAGGGGGTGCCTTGCTTCTGATGAATAGTGTATGCTGGGCTGCCTTCGGGCGGAAATCCACTGGGATGCCCCAATTAGCCTCTGTTTGCAATTTTCTCAAATGCGGTCGACCGAAAAGTTGTCGATCCTTGATTTTGCCGCAGAGAGCAGGAAAAGGGCATAGCAATGTATTTCACAAATATATGCATGCCTCGATCCTCGTGCCATTAATCACATATATCGATGCATGATGGCCGAGGAGTCGGATTGCACAACTCAATATAGGATGAATGCATATGAATGCTACAATAAAACCTAACTCCATCATGGGTAATCCGGAGTGTCGGTGACTTGGGAATTGGGACACGCTCCATCACTCGATTAAACGCTACTGCTTCGCGTGCGGAGTTAACGCCTATCCCGAACACGATGCGATATGCATGGTATGCATGAAATATAGCTAATATGCAATCCTAACATACACAATGTTATGGGAATGAGATGCCTCGAAATGCGTGCCCACGGGCACGCAAACCGAGAAAATGGCATGAAATATGATATACAATGAGACTAAAATGAAATGCCTCGAAATGCGTGCCCATAGGCACACAAACCGAGGAAATGGCATACGGAATGCAATGATGGGCTTACGCCAACGTGAGAGGGCCTCAGCCACACTCACACAGGCTGCCGTCGGATAAAAAAGAAGTGCCTCGAAATCGTGCATGGGCACGTAAACCGAGGCGGTGACATACAGGCATGAAATAACAAATTGGGCTTACACTAACATGAGAGGACCTCAGCCGCACTCACATAAGCTGCTGAGAGATGAGAATGAGCTGCCTCGAAATGCGTGCACACGGGCACGCAAACCAAGACAGCGACATACAGGCATGAAATGGCATGCAAATGAAACGTGGCATATGGCATATGAAAAATGCAAATTTCAATAGCTAAAATGATGCACAAATAGCCCCCGAATTATGACAAAATTACACCCGATGCCCGAAATGCAATGTTATGCACCCGAAACGGCCTACAGCCCTACTAAACATGCACAATATGGACATAACATGTAAAACAGTAGCAAGGAATCCCCTAAACAAGCATTTTTTTAGTACAAAGTATGGCCAAACAATGATCACAAGTATGGCAAAAATAGCTTGCAAAAATGGGGGAAAAGAGGAGAATTACAAAGAAAGTGGTATATACAATGCTCAAACTGAAAAACACAGTTCTACAAAATTAAAGAGGGGAAAAAAATATGCACATTTACAAGAGATGACATCCCCCAATTCAGTATGTAGATAGGCTAAACATAGCATGCAAAATAATGAGCCAACAAAGGCTATAACATGAGGTACCAAAAGCATGCATCAAACAACCTTGGACCCTTAACAAAAAATGAATTATGGGTCATTTTAAGACACTTTCTAAGCCTGATGAAGGCTGAAAACAGAAGCCAAGAAAGCCTAACAAAGCATGCAATTTTACGGAATCAAAGATGGTATTACATGAAGTACCAAAAGCATGCACCAAATGGCCTAAGACCCTCAACAAAACATGATGAGAAGGCCAAAACAAGGCTCTTTCCAGGCCTGATGAAGACTCAAAACATAAGCCAAATAAGCTCAAAGGGGCATACCAAATAGGAGTAGAACATGAATTCAAAGCAAGTGGCATGTAGAGCATGAAAACCAGGTTGAGCCCTTCTTAAATGTTGAAGAGGGGCTCAAAATAAGCACAATATTAGTTCATGAGATGCTCCAAATCAGATCACAAATAGGCCAAATAAATCATGCAATTTTACGGAAAATATGGAGGATTACAAAGAAAGTGCATGATAGAGAGGCCAAACATGATTGAGCCCTTCTTCAAAGTTGAAGAAGGGTTCAAAATAGGCCCACTCACAGTATATATCAGGCTCGAAAATGGATTACTCAAAAGCCAAAGGAATGTTCTACCTTTGATCTTCAAAACTTGTGAGGGAAGATGGATCTAGGCTCAAAGGATTGCAAGAAATCAAGGGTTCTTGGAGTTTGGTGAGAATTTTTAGTTTTTTTCAAAATTAAGTCAAATTTATTTTTTGGTTCGTCTTGTCAAGATGAATCTAAAAAAATATCATTTCTTTGACAAATTCTAGAAAAAAAATCACTAAAAATATAAATAAGGTTAAAAAGATTGCTATTTTGACTTATTTTTGTCTTTACTTGATTTTTTTTAAAGTTATAATTTTTCGGTTCGTCTTGTCAAGTTAAATTTAAAAACCTAAAGTTTTAAAAAAAATTTAAAAAAACTTCGGTAAAGACGAAAATAAGCCAAAATTAATTTGTCCATGCTAAAAAAAAATCCACTTCACCAACCACCAAATATTCTTCAAATTTCTCTAATCAAAAAATGAAAATTCGTTGAGAAGAACCGTAGAAATTTTTGCATTTAAAATTCGTTTATAAAAAATTTATATGAATGGACTAGTTTTTTTATAAATAAAAGTGATACATATATACACATATTAATAGGAGTACTATTATTTTGAAAAATCACTAATAATGGGTTGAGTACCCCCAATTCGGTTTATTTTATTTATTTATTTATTTATTTATTTTTAATTCATTATTCTAAATTATCATAACATCTTAATTCTTTGTTACCCACTCTGTTTTGGATTTCAAAACCAAACCACTGATTGCATTGTCTCTCAGGGTCCGTTTGTTTTCAGAGGTAGATTTAGTGAGATTGTTAGTGAGGGGACTATTAGTGTGGGGACTAAGAAATTTGTGTTTGTTTGATGACCAGTGGACTAGCAATAATTCCTGTTTGTTTTGAGAGATAGGAGCGGGATTAACTAGTAAAATTCCATAAATACCCTTGTTACATTATTATGAAATTTGAAAATTGTTAGTGAGTGGATTATGAAAAATTGTGCTTGTTTATAATATATTTTAATATTAAAAATTATGTTTTATAAAAATATTATTAGGAGAAATTATTTTTATAAAACATAATTACATTAAATTATTTTTATAAAAATGTTATTATATTAAGTTATTTTTATAAAACATATTTATGTAATAATTAGAGAACCAAAAGAAAATAAATCCAACCTATGGTTTTCCAAACCAGTTCATGGTTTTAAACAGTGTGTATTGAAAGATTTTATTCACTTATTGGTTCATTCATCATCACTTTGCCTTCTCTGTTAAAAAAAAAAAAAAAAAAAAAAAAAAAAAAAAACAGAGCTTCGCTTTGCCTTCATCCATCAACACCGCAACAACGACGACGACGCAACGACGCCGATCATCATCGTCATTCACCACAACGACGTCGATCTTCACCATCAACGACGATGATGATGCAATGACGCCGATCATCCCCGTCATTTACAGCAATGACGCTGATCTTCATCGTGTATGTCTTTTGATTTGTATTCTTTTGTCTGATTTAGTCGAAGATCGAAGCATCACTCTTCAATTTTACTGATCTAATTTGCAATTTGTCTACACTTCTGTTTGATTAGTGAGAAAACCGAATAAAATATGCATATATAAATATATATATATATATATATATATGATAAGAGAACAGAAAGAGAGTGAGAAGAGGGTAAACAAGTAAATCACTCCCCTAATACCAATAGACTAATTTTCAATACCAAGTGTTGAGGCAGACTAACAATCCCAATATGCAAGGTCCATTTGAAGCCCTTCAGCTTATGAATCCATCCCTCAAATTTGCAAACAAACAGGAGGTGTGTTCACTGTTCATCATTCACAGTCCACTCTGAACTGTGAAAGAGGAAAACAAACGGGGCCTTAATCAATTCTGTTTGACAACTTAGTGGTTGTACAACAAATAAAAACATAACAGCCTACTCTAATTCGTAGACAAACCGCCTACTTATCAAGTTAGGCTTTATACAAGTAGTAGCCTTTTTTATTTTTTTTTATTCTTTTTTTTGTTCTTTGTTCATATATGCGTTAAGAAAAGCAGACGACTCTTGAGTATATTTTTATAGATTCAGGCTTCTTTCCAGTTGGGTTTTCCAATTGGAGCGTGTTATTGGGTCTCTATGGGCTTAGTATGGAGCTCACATCGATAATTTGAACTGTTTAATACGTAGGATTGATTGAGTAGTTTATCCTTACAAACAATCACGTTAATCGAATATCGTTAGCCACTTGATCAGATCACATTTATATTAACAATTTATTTTTAAAATCATAGTAACATTGACACAAATTTTATCTGATCAGGTGGCTATCACTATCCAATTAACGTTATTTATTGCAATAATAAAGTACTTGACAAGTACTACACATTGAAAAGTTCAGATTATCAATGTGGGTTTTATGGTGGGCTCACATAGCCCAACAACACGCTCAATCTGATCAGGCTAGAGAAAAATTATTCCCTATTCTATACTCCTTTTGTGCACAAATTATAAATTAATTATTATTTTTTTTAGTAATTTAAAAGGTTATGTCAACAAATTTTTCACTCTCTATGATTTAAAATTTTCAAAATTATTTTTTTTATGTTTTTAATTTTAGATCGACTTAATATATATACACTTAAAAAATATATAACTTGTGCAAAAAAATAAATAAAAATAAAAATCATTGAATATAAAAAAATACTAAAATGTATTAAATTTTTGTATTATATTGTATGCAATAAATTTTTCACTGGATTATGTAAAAGAAAAAAAAATAATAGTGTGTTTTTTTTTTTTTTTTAGATAGTAGGAATACTAGTATTAGACTTAAAAAAATTAAAAAAACATAAAAGTGTTGGATGGAATTTATTTTAAGTCTAACTCACATCACACTCAAAATAAATTTTAACTACCCAAGACATTTTCTTTATATGTTTTATATTCTATTTTTTTGCACTTAACATTATCAAAAATAATAATAATAATAATAAATAAAGATTAACTTCACTTGTAAAGAATTAGAGATCCATAAATAATCACCAAATTCATTTGGAAATAGGCTATTTTAGTTGACTATTTGATTTTTTAGGCAAAGATATGTAAAAAATAAAAAATAAATAAATAAAATAGAGAAAGTAATGTGATGGGATGTTTTGTTTTAGGGCAAATTACTAACACTCCCTCGAGGTTTGACTAAAATACGAATTCTCCCCTAAGGTTTGAGAAATTGCATCTTGTCCCCTGAGGCTTATATTTGCATAACAAATGAGGGGGCAATTTATTATGCAAATATAAACCTTAGGAGGCAATTTGTAATTTTCCAAACCTCATGGGAGAATCCATATTTTAGTCAAACCTCGAAGGGGGTGTTGGTAATTTGCCCTTTGTTTTATTAACTATTTTAGCTTTGAATGGACAACCCATCCCCAAACAAACCCATATTTTAACTTATTTCTACCTTAGAGTGATTATGCCAGCAAAATAAAATTACAACCTTGTAAACTACACACAAAATCACTATATAAAACATAAACTCACATTAATACATTAATAGAAGATTATCTGAGAAAACAATCTAAATAAGGACCCATGCTTCGTTTATAAATCAATTCATATGCTATGTGCAACTCGCGGATACCCCACCTATTATATATAGGTGTGTGTGTATGTGTGTGTGTGTGTGTGTGTGTGTGTGTTTGTCAACAATCAGAGACTTTTGGTAATCTTTAGCCCTGGTTTGGCATTCATCTTGGGGCTAAAAAATTGCAAAAACACAAAATTGACTACAAAAGTTAATAAGACAAAATACTACTTATTACTCATAATCATTACATTTTTTCTCGCACAAAAGTCAAAAAAGTCCAAAAACAAAAACCAAGCGAGGCTAAAAAAGTCCCTATAGCGACCTCGGTTTGAATTTGATCTGTTGATGTTTTGGATCCGGGTTTCTTTGCCCTTTTGTGGTTATTCTTATCTTGTTTCCCTTGTTTTCCCCTTACGGTGGTTATCGGGTTGTAGTTGTGTATTTGGAATAGATTGGTTGCTTGTTTTTCCAAACACTTGTTGCCCAGATTTTGGCCTCTCCGCTCAAGCGGACATTCTTGCACTCGAGCGGGCTTCACTAATTTTACTTCTCCGCTTGAGCGTCCATTCTCACGCTCGAGCGGGGCCTTCGTCTGCAAAACTTCTGGAAGTGAGTATTTCACGCTTGAGCGTAACTTTTCACGCTCGAGCGGACCTTTGTGTTTGATGCTTGAGCGTCAGTTTCCACGCTCGAGCAGACCGTGCGTCTTTATAAGGTCGCAACATGCCGAAAAAGTCACTTTTTGCTTTTCTCTCTCTTCTCTCTTTCCTTTTCCGCCATTGTTAGGGTTTCTTGGACCTTAAGGCTTGGGTTTCATCTAGTTACACCCATTTCCTACTCCTAGTCCTATAGATCAAAACGTAGAGGGTCGCGAGGGCTTCATTTTGATTTGAGTGGTTATGTAATTGACTTTGTACCCATTTGTAATGTGTGGATAGATATTGTAAGGATTGAAAATCCTAGTTTTGTTATGCCATAGTAGTGTCTTGGGAAGCGTGTGGACTTGTGATGTCTTAGGTTGGTCTCGTATGCCTTGTTAGGAGGCAGGGGTGTGTTTTGTTTTGGACTTTGAGTCATGAGAATAGAGGATTGGTGGTTTAGTCAAGTGATATTCGAAGTTGGTTGGCATATAGTGACCTTGGAAATTGTTTCTGGTTTGGGTTAATGGTCATAGGGTTGTGGAGTGCTTCAAGATTTTTTTTTTTTTGAGGGGGAAGGAGCGTGGGGCCTCGCTTACGAGTATGTCTGATTGGTGTGGTTATGTGAAACCTCTTGAATTGGGGTAACGTGTTAATGTGGGAATTTTGCAAGCATCTTTACGTCATTGAATTGTGTTAATTAACATCGTTTGTGTGGTGTTGGTTTGAGACTTCCAGAAATTGGGAAGTTATTTTTGTTGTATTATATCTCTTGGTACCATATGTATCTCTATTTATTGTTGTGATAGAAATTGCATGAGAATTAGGTGAATTGAACTAATCTCTTGTTAGTTGTCATTGAATATGACTATGTTGATATACATTGTATATGTATGATTATTTGGGAGGAGAAAGGGGATATCCTCCATGTATGATTATGTTTTTAAATACATTGTATATGTATGATGTTTGGAATTACCGTGGGTATAATGGTTGTAATTGGGTGCTAGTTGAGATTCACTAGATATTGTTGAAGAAATAAACTAGAAAGAGAGTTTGGTTTTACGGCCTTTTATGGCATTCGTTTCAACTGAAAACTTTAGGTTTGAAATTTCACGGGTTGTTTTGAGAAAATGTTTGCAAAACAAGTGGCCTTCTTGAGATTTTGGAACAAAATTCTATTGGAAAAATATAATAAGTTTGAATAACTTTTGAGGAAAACGGGGTAAGTGATGAAAGAGTCTTTGAAATAACAAAAAAACTATTGTTTTAACCAGATTATGTGATTGTTCGGTTCAACCTTGTGGGGGTAAATTATGTTATGGTTGAGTTTTAGCTATTGGTTGTGTGCGCTTTATTACCCTTGTGAGTTGGCATTGGTTGTTTCAATGGTGCTAAAGAGTTGTCTCCATGGACTGTGTTTGTGGGTGTAGCCCTTCTTTTGGTGAGAGTTATTGGGGAATTCTAGTTGGGAGTGCAACCTCCTTTGAAGTTCGACTGTAGAGCGCTTGGTTTGTATTTGGCTTTTGGGAGTGAGCAGTTTGGTTGTTTGGGTTAATCATTTGGATCAAATCGGGAATGCGGGTCAGAGAGTTAGTTGTGACTTCTTTCTTGTTGGGTGTTGTTCGAGGTCTTTGGGGCACCGAGGTGTTGGACCGAGATCCAGGGAGGGTATCCCATCTATGGATTTAACTTTGATTTTGGTGTGTGTCATTCTTTTCACCATTTGGTGCCTTGTGTTTTGTCATCCTCTCAATTTCGGGGATGAAATTTCTTAAGGGGGGGAGGTTATAGCGACCCTGGTTTGAATTTGATCCGTTGATGTTTTGGATATGGGTTTCTTTGCCCTTTTGTGGTTATTCTTATCTTGTTTCCCTTGTTTTCCCCTTATGGTGGTTATTGGGTTGTAGTTGTGCATTTGGAACAGATTGGTTGCTTGTTTTTCCAAACACTTGTTGCCTAGATTTTGGCCTCTCCGCTAGAGCAGGCATTCTTGCGCTCGAGCGGGCTTCATTAATTTTACTCCTCCACTCGAGCGTCCATTCTCGTGCTCGAGCGGGGCCTTTTTCTGCAAAACTTTTGGAAGTGGGTATTCCACGCTCGAGCGTAACTTTCCACGCTCGAGCGGACCTTTGTGTCTGACGTTTGAGCGTCAGTTTCCACGCTCGAGCAGACCGTGTATCTTTATAAGGTTGCAGCACGCCGAAAAAGTCACTTTTTCTTTTCTCTCTTCTCTTTCTCCCTTTTCGCCATTGATAGGGTTTCTTGGACCTTAAAGCTTGGGTTTCATCTAGTTACACCCATTTCCTACCTCTAGTCCTATAGATCAAAACGTAAAGGGTCGCGAGGGCTTCATTTTGATTTGAGTGGATCATGTTTTCATCGCCGGTGAATTTTTGGCTTTTCTCCTCTTCGCTTCAAGTGGTAGGGATTCTTAAGCTTCTCACTAATACCTGTTTATAGATAGACTTGTGGTATTTTCATTATGTTAAAAAGCATAGTTGGTGGTTGATTTTGTTAAAAAGCATATGGGTGTATTTGGGTTTAAAATGGTGAGCTTGTGGGTTTGTGTATAATTGGTTGTGGGTTACAAATTATGTTTAGAATGTAAATTTGGAAAGATTTGGTATATCGCTTATTAATTGGGAATATCAAAGAGAGGTTTTATGTTAAATAGAATTGGGGATGTGATGTAGTTATCAAATAATTGGGGTTTTGAACTAACATTGGTGGATGTGGCCGTTATGGTGTTTGTTGGGATTTGGGGAAGTAAGGTTTGATTTTCAAAATAAAATGAACAAGTTACTTTTATAAACTTTGAAAGTTTATGATGAGCTGGATTGTGGGATTTTTCCTATGGGCTTATCTATTGTTCGGATCATGAGATTGACGTCTACAGTTTTGTCCTTGGCCATCGATGGAGGATGGCATTGCTTGTTGCTAGAGATGGTCTATGAGTATTATTGCAGAATGGGTTATGCGATGTAACACATGGTATTGTCTTTGGTAAATGAACATTGTGAATAGACGATTCTATTGTTAAACTATGGATTATGTTGTTTAAAAGAGAATTAGAACATTATAAATGTTGTTGCCATTAGGAGTCGGTTATTGACTAGTTATGTCTTGATGTTTAGTAACCAATGAAATATTTTGAGAATGTTTGATATGAAAGGAAAACCAGCATGGAACTGTGGTTCACAGAGTATATTTTGAAAAGGGAATGGCATTAATGTAATTAATGGGCTGTGACCATAATGATGAAAATTGAACTAGGTGTATGTATTACACCCGTGTAGCATTCTGTTGTTTTGTTCGTTATGCTTTGATTGTGATGACGTTTAGGGGTCCGTTACCCGCCGTATCATAGCTAGCAAAGCGTGGCGTCTTGATAGAGGTTTCCTCGTCCCTTCCAGTTTCGCCCAGTAAAGTGTGAAAAAGGGGTCCGTTTTCCGCCGTATTATAGCCGGCAAAGCGTGGCGCGTTATGATAGGTTCTTCGTTCCCTTCCGGTTCGCGCTCGGTAAAGTATGACCTGAGGAGCACCTCCTTCCAGGTGAGGCCGGTAAAGTGTAATGTGGTAATAGTGTTGTGAATCTGCCATCCATGTTGTAGGCCGGTGGAGATGGAACTGATTGTATGTATTACTTCAATTATCTTATTTTGATTATACGTGTATATATATGTAAGTGTTGTCGGTCTGCCCAATGTGGAGACGGAATAGGTAGAATGTATTATTTTGGTTACCTTGTTTTGTGTATATATATGACCCTAGCGTTGTGGATCTGCCATCTGTGCTGTAAGCCGGTAGAGATGGAAATGGGTAGTATGTGTTGTTCCTGTTATCTCATTTTGTTTATATGTATATGTATTATCACTTGTTTACATCAAGAAGATGAAATTGGGAGTATGTATTACTTTGATTATTTAGTCTGAAGGTGTGTATGTGTTAACGGTTTCATACTGGTCTTCTACCCTTGGGCCTATGGTCAGGGAAGTTTGTAGACATTTGTGTTGGGATATATATGGAGGTAAGTGGTTATGGAGTAATGAGAGATGGGATGAGAACCATATATTGCATGTGGAACTATATTTTCAGAACGGTTAATTAAGTGAGATTCATTTTCTGTTAAAGTGGGAAGTTTTTATCAAAGAATGAATGAGGTGTCAAAATATTTTCTTTTAGAAATAATGATGGGAATGTGAAAGAGAATTATTGGTTTTCATGCTAGAATGTGTTAAGAGAAACGTTTTGAGAAACATATAGTTATATGTGTATACTTTTATATCAAATGTCACATTATGTATATGATATGACCTGATGCATTCATGATCATTTTTATTTATATGTTGTGATTGGTTAGGATCTTCGGGATCTCTACTGGGCTTAGTGCTCATCCCACGTGTTGATTAACTTTTTCAGGTGCAAGACTGGAGGGATCGTTTATGACTTAAAGTCTTTTAAATTGTTGGCCACAAGGCCCTTCATTTGTAGGCTGAGTGCCATGTGTTGTACTAGGGTAAATCCTTTTTGTTATATTTATTGTTATTCAATGTAAGCCTAAGGGCCTGATACTTCGTCATATTTATACCATCATTGTTGTCGTGAGAGAATGATATTGTTTATTATTGTTTATTCCCAACTAAATGGAATTATTATAATGGATTTGGTAATGTTATTCGAGCAATAAAATGTGGGGCATGACAGTCCCAACATAAAAAAAATTGGCTATATTAATCAATGCCAAACGAAACTTTATGTATGTAGAAGCCAATAGAACCAGAAGCATAGACTTACTTCACTACTGATACAAATTTGGGTGCCTTGCCCTCTTAAACTAAAACATGCACTTCCCACACAATTCAAACTTGTAAATAAATACATTGAAGAAAGCATAGCATCAATAAACAATAGGAAAGGGCAGAATTTTCATATAGGGGACGAATATACATATATATATATATCTAATCAAAATTTTTAGAAATAAAATACAAATTATAATATCAATTTCTACTAACGTGATCAAGTAACTAACTGATATATGATTTTATTCTTTACATATTATAGCTTATAATTTACACTAATTATAAAAAATAAATAATTTCTTTTATTATATTTTTTCTTTTTTTATTATTAATTTTATATTTTGATTACATGTTTCATAGATATAGAGTGATAGTCAATTAAACTTTCTTTTAAAATCTAGAGAAGATGATTCTTAAAATTTGTAAAAGAAGAAAAATTTGGGAGAGAGTATCTATAATTTGTGAAAAATCTAGAAACCTCCTAGATGTTGATTTGTGATTATGTAACAATTTTAAGCAGAATATAACAATCCCAATTAAACAATCAAGAGAAAGAGACACAACGATTTTACGTGAAAAAACCACAATTGGACACCTCCAATTGTGATCAAAAAACCACGGGCAACAGCCACAAGAACAATCCACTAAGAAGATTTAAAGGAATTACACAGGTATACTCTCAATTATCTAGCGAATCTACAACGCCTAATTGAACCAACCTCTATGTGCCTCTTCCAACCCCATCTTCACCTCGGAATTGTCTTTCTGATGAGCCACTCCAGAATCCACCGAAGCTTCAGGCTCGAATTCTTTAGAATCCACCGAAGAACAACTCTCTCTTTTGTATAAAAAACAAAACCTTTGATGCACTCTCTTTTAAACCATGAGTTGAATACTCAATAAAAACATCAAAGAAAACTTACAAAATATCCCCAGATATAAACCTTAAGAACCAAAAAGAAGATTTGGAGGAATTAGAGGAGTAGTTTAGTTTTGGGAGAAAACCAACTACTTATAGAAAACCAAAAGTAATCCCTGTTTCAGAAGAAAACGAACTCCTTAACAAATCTGGAAATCTGGGGTTCATGCCTTTCGGCGAAGGGATTTCCCGAGCGGAGACTTCATATTTCGTGATTTCATATAGACTCCACGCTCGAGCGTCCGTTTCCCCAGATCGAGCGGGGAATCACACCATCCAGCACTTTTTCAGGCATAACAGAGGTACTGTGAGCTCGCAAACCCCGCTCGAGCGTCACTTTTCCCGCTCAAGCGGGAAGACCAAAATTGAAAGAAAATGACAGGCAACTTTGAATGCATTTTTTCATTTTGCTTCGGCCCATGGTGACCGGCTTCGACCCGTAATAATCAGCGAAGTGGCAATCTTGAAAGTATTGACATCACAAACTTCTTTGCAAAGCACGATTCGGGTTGGATTCGCCTCTAACAACTCATAGCCTCACTGAAATAAAAATGCGAATAAAATTACAACTCAAATGAGTTTTGTCAAATGGGGTTGCCAATAATAAAAACCTAACAATTTGTAAATAATTGTAACTAATATTGTTATAATAAATAGTGTTTTTGAAAACATACCCCCTTCTAGGTTCAGATCGAATAATAAAGGATCTAATCAAGGTGTTTGAAAATAGATCAGTAACATTTTTGATGATGTGGGTAATCAAGAAAAAGAGTAAGGGAAGGCAGCCAATAACACAAACTGAAATAGCAAGGCCAGATGAATGTGCTAAGATAGCATATGTCCCTGTAATGAATGCCAACACCATTGCAACCCAACATAAACAATAAGATAAGCAGCTGTATAAACCTGGCTCTCTAACATATCCTGATTGTTAGTAATAGTCGCATAGAAGTGGATAAGCACTGCTGAAATGGATAATGACATGGCTATGGTATCTGTCACCATAAAAGCTTTGAAAGCTGCTTCTCTTGTTAGAATTGCCATGCCTTGGTTTGGGCCATTGTTGCCATTGTATCCACCAGGCATCGTGAAACCAGCAGTAAAGGCCACAATTGCTACAAGTGTAGCCACTATCAAATGGTTTTCCCCTATTTGCCTCAGGTCTATGGGTGTTTTGCGTATTACATTCCTATAATCAGGCCTAGTTGGTTCCTGCAAATAAAAAGCAAAAGAAAATAAAACAAATAATAAATTATACAAGTAAATTTTCATTTTACCATGCTACTTTTATCCCATTCTCATTTGAAAATAATCACATAAACCCCTTGTAACGTTAAATATTGTGTCTAATTTAATACCAAGTGTAAAACACGTATAGACAAAAGGGAGCTTATATGTTCATTTCAAATTTTAAAGGACTAATTACACGTAAAATAAAGTATAGGAGTTAAGATGCATTTTGTTTCCCAAATAAATAATGAAAACATTTGTAGTTCGCACACCGAGATTACTTATATATAGAGGCATTTTAATTTTTTTTCATTAAATCGTTAATGAGGCTAATAGTATACTTTGGTTCGCAAATATGGCTACATGGTTATTTCCTAAAGAGAAACAAGGAATCCCAACATAGGTCAAATCATAATGAGATAAAGTAAAATTTGCCCAATTATAAACACAAAATGAATGGTAAATGCTAGGAGTGACCTGGTGTGTAAGACTAAATTTAATTATTTAGTAATTATAGTGACTTACATGATATGGCAATATTAATTATAGATTTAACAGGATTTATGTTCCATATCTTTAGTCACAAGTTTTATCTGATAGGTCAATAAGAAGAGTGGTTTCCAAGTTTCTTATTTTGATGGCATGTAGATTTATGTTTGGACAAGGAAATTGGTCATTGCTTTACCTATAAAATAACATTCAGAATAGCCATCAAAAAATTATGAGTCCTCGTTTGGTAAACATGTTGGGGTTAAAAAAGTACAAAAAAAACAAAATAGGCTATATAAGCCAATAAGATAAAATGTCACATCAAAACCATAATCATTACACTTTTTCTTTCACAAAAGTAAAAAAAAACCCAAAAACAAAAACCAAACGATGCTAAAAAAGCCATGCTAAAAAAGTCTCAGTACAAAAAAGTTAGCTATCGTAGCCAATGCCAAATGAAGCTTGAATTCACGTGGCAGTGGATTCAGGTAAATACAATTATTTACATAAAAATCATGATAGTTATAAATCTTGGATTATAAAGATTATTATATCCATAATACCATAAAATTTAGAGCGAATTACACTAACAATCCTTATAGTTTGGGATTTGTGTCACTTTGGTCCTCAACTTTTCAATTGTGACACATTTGACTATGAATTTTGAATCTTGTTCCACATAAGGACAATTGAGTAAGATACAACAAATAAAAAAAAAATTAAGGAATAATTGCTCCCCAGTGTATGTCAATATAAAAAAAATTATATATTCATAAAAAAAATTGATAATTGATAATTTTAATTATTAATATTTATAATTTTTTTATTGATTTGTAATTATTTTTTCAAATCCCTACTGATTTGATATTTCTCCAAAAATTAACACCCGGTCAAATTGACGGACAAACATTTTTTTTAACAACAAATTAAGAGCATATTCGAATCTGATATTTTACTAGCTTTTTCATTTGACCTTCAACTTTGTTCTTTTTACTAATTTTTAATTTTAAAGTAAAAAGTAAGAATCAGAGGTGCACTGCTGAAAATTCAACATTTAATGGCGTTTAAAAAACGCCGCTAATTCTTTTCGTGACGTTTAATACCAAACGTCGAAAATGTGACTGTCACTATAGCATTATGGCACTTTAAAAATGTCGTTAAATTAGTATAGGCTGCGTTTTTAAAAACGCCGCTAAATGTTGTAAATAACATTAACCTGAAGTCATCTAATATTTAGCGACGTTTTAAAAATGCCGTGATAGATTTTTCTTATTTTAAAAATATGACCGTTGGCACTGTAGTGGCATTTGGGACAACGCCG
Source organism: Camellia lanceoleosa (assembly GCA_025200525.1). Taxonomy (NCBI): domain Eukaryota; kingdom Viridiplantae; phylum Streptophyta; class Magnoliopsida; order Ericales; family Theaceae; genus Camellia; species Camellia lanceoleosa. The sequence goes on from CM045763.1 coordinate 138,115,109, forward strand.
TTATAGCTCTTTTTTGTTGTTGTTGTTGTTGTGAGATTGTGCTTGATTCTGTTAGATTTAACTAAAAAACATACTTGTAATCAAGCTGACAAATAGCAATAATATGGATAAACTTATTTCATTATGTTGACTAAATTTAGGCAAACATTGCATGATTATTCTAAACCAAAATCAAACAACAAACACAATCAAAAAATAAAAGAAAAAAAATATTATAGCACACAATTGTTAATTTCAACCAACAACCATAACAAAAACAATAGCCATAAAAATATATATATATATATAAAGAAGAAAAAAAAGAGTAATTTGTCCATAAAGACCGAACTTCAGAGCTCCACAAAACATCCATACAAATAACGCCCATACGCACCTGCAAGGAATGATAAAACATAACTACTTAAGTAATTATGGTAAATTCGGCCATAAATGAAAATGCTACCTAATAAAATAATAGATGAGAAATAAAAAGAAATGAAATCTTACTTTAAGTAATTTCTTCCATCATATCCATCAACAACATATAGAGTATGCCATTAATTTCTGCTTAATTTCTTATTATAGATATCTCTAGATGTCAGGAACATTACACCAAACCAAAATAAAGAAGGCATTAATTCCCTTGTCAACAGTAATTTCCACATAGCACAATGTCCTAACTGGATAAGAAAAATATAGCAATACCAGATAGCAAACTAAAAACATAAACAATTCCCGATATAAGAAATGCTTTTGTATGAATGAAAAACCAACACATTTGAGCAATAAGCACTTTGTTCAAACACTAGATGTAATCTTAATCTGATACCATCTACAATGCACATAAAATTAAAAAATCAGAAAGAAATGATCAAATAGAAAGAGAAATGGATATAGATGAAGAAGAAGAAGAAGAAGAAGAAGAAGAAGAAGTAATAGAAGCATACATACCCTTGTTGGAAGAGGTCGAGATTATGAAAGCGATGAATGAAGATGGAAATCTCGTGAACAACCTCAAGTAATTTCTTCCATCATATCCAACAACAACATGCAATTAATTTCTGCTTAATTTCTTAGCTACAACAGAGAGCATATCCTTTGCATTCTGATCCCAGACTCACATCACATCCTTTGCATATAGCGATCCCGGGTTTTACTTCTTATGTACAGTGATTCGGACTTGTTTCCGTGGATGTTAGTAGTTGCTTATATCTTGTTTGCATCATTTCGTTGTATTTGAGTTATAGGATGTGTTGGGCAGGTTTGTTTCAGGTTGGTTGAACTTAGAAACCAAGAGTAGTTGCCCAGATTTTTGCCTTTACGCTCGAGCGGATCTTTTGACGCTCGAGCGGGCCCTTCGTTGTTGCTTCTCCGCTCGAGCGGGAGTCTTGACGCTCGAGTGTAATTTTCCATCTTCCAGTATTTCCTCTGTAGTGTTTGATGCTCGAGTGGCCGTTTTGACGCTCGAGCGTGAGTTTGTGTGTGACGTTCGAGCGGGGAGTTTTACGCTCGAGCGGGGACCTGGTTCAGCAAAAGTTCTGAGAGTGTGCATCCGCCGCTCGAGCGGGATTTTTGACGCTCGAGCAGGAGTCTGTGAGTGACGCTCGAGCCGGGGTTTCCACGCTCGAGTGGGGCGATTTTTATATCAACTTCGGGGCTCCATTTTTTAATCACTTTTTGGTTTCCTTTCTCTCTCTTACTTTTCCGAAGAAGCCATTGGAGAGCACCTCACTCTAAAACCTAACTTCTCTCTTAGGATTGATCTAGCTAGAGTGTTTTCCTAACCTTTGGCCTTTACAAAAAAGTTGTTGATCGTCGAGGGCTATCTTTTGATCCAAAAATTTCAAGATTTGAAGCATTTCTGTTTTCTTCATCTTCTTCGTTGGGTGTCAACTTTTGAGGTAGGGATTCCTACTCACTCTTATGGTCTTTAACATAGATTTGTGGTTGTTTTGATAAAGTGTTGAAGTTGGGAAATTTTGGGACTTAGGGTTTCAAAATGTTAACAGAGGGTTTTTGTTATTTTGATTCTAAAATATGTATTTTGGGTTTCAAAATAATGATATTGTTGTTGGTTGTTGATTCATGGACCATTGGGTTGTTATTGGAAAAACGGGTAGAAAACCCTAACTTGTTGTATAAATTAATTGGTATAATTAATTTGGAAAAGTTGTGGATTTATGGAATTGAGTTGAAAATAATGAAATTGGCTCATTCTATTATAAAATGGTGGTGTTGGATTTATTAATCGCTCACTTTTGAAAACATTGATATTTTATCTATTGGAGCTTTTATTATCTATTTAGAAATAATTGCTTTGGGCTACCGGTTGAGGGTAGTCTTGATTGTTGTAGACAATGCATGATGATTAGGTGGACTAAAACTAATCGATTGAGTATGCTATTGAATATAACGACTGGAATAATACATTAGCTTTATGTATTGATTGATTGTATATGATCTATGTTTATATACCTGTGTTGTGTGGGAGGAGATAGAGGATGTACTCCACGGTTTAGGGGAAGATATGGGATGGACCTCTAAACTGGATTGTTGTGTGACATTGATACAACACTACAATGTGTATCAAGTGTTGATTATGGAAGTGTTCAAATTGATTTGATATAGCACTAAAATGTATATCGTTATCAATTGTGAAGTGTAGAAGTAATTCTATGCTATGTTGATACAACACCGAAATGTGTATCTTTCGTAAAGCATGGAAATGGTTTATGTGTTATCGATACAGCATTACAATGTGTATCCATCATGAATTTCGAAAGTGTTTTAAAGACGAGTCTAAATCTCATGTTAGTTGTTGGCCAGGTTCTGAGCCATTATTATGAATTGTGAACATGATAAGAAATGGAAAATGAAAGGAAACATGGACATAGTGGTCATGTAATGGAAATAGATTATGAATTGATTTATGGGAATTAAACATTCATCAATTACTAATGTATTAGTTATTGCTCATACTGTGTTTAGCATATCTCTACTGGGCGTTGGCTCACCCTATATGGGACATTATTTTCAGGTACAGGTAGCATGCCACCTCCAAGGACATAGCTTGGATGGTGATGAGAGTTGAAGACTTTTTTTTTTTAATTGATTGTATTACATGTTTATCAAGCCAATGGCTTATTTTGTATAGAGTTAGTACTCTTCTTTTATGTAACCAAGTGTTAACTCCCGTAGGGCATTTTCTTTTGTTGTTAACATGTAATACTGTTGTAAAAACTACTCTGATGAATAGAAATGGTTGAGTTCTCTTGTATCAATGCATGTCTAAAGAGATGTGTTTTATGTATTATTTTGAGGGCGTTACAACTTGGTATCAGAGCGTACTGGCTTCGAATAATTTGGGTACGTGGGAAGTAATTAGTATCACAATGGGTTTGTCTCGCTTGTTAGAGACTTAAGTGTAATGTAATGTGTTTATGTGATAACATGTTTATGTGACTATGAGATTTAGTTTCTAGGATGTTGATTGGAGGCTTGGGTTTCTGTGAGTCTTGTTAGAAAAGCACTTGATCAATGCTGTTTCTAACCAAAACTCCAGTAACGCCTCGGGACTATCATTATCCGGAAATGAGATTCGTAAGTGCTTATGTGTTTATGTGCTTACGTGGAGTGAATTACAGTTGTCCATGCATTAGGACGCGAGTGTTATAGCTTCGGCACATTTGTGAATGTGCTAACGTTCTTTGTTACCTTTATTAGGATGTCAAGATGAGGACAAGGTGGTAGGCGAGGTAGGCCTAGGAGGCAGGAGATGCCTTTACCGGATGATATTCCGGCGCAGCAGGAAGGGGTTGACCAGGCCAATGTGGCTGAGCTAGCAGGTCAGGAGGCTATGGGCGCTTTGGCCCGAGGGATAGCCGATGCTTTGAGGGAGTCTATGGGTTTTCTCAGAGCTGAGAATCCAGTTCAGGCTCTAGTGCAGGCCCAGGTTGCTGAGGCAGGGCCTTTCTCCTTGAAGAGGGAGTTCTTCCGGTCTAACCCGGATGAGTTTGTTGGGGATCCAAAAAAGCCACTTAAGACGGATGAGTGGTTGAAATAGATGAGTAAGACGTTCGAGATGCTTGGCATCGAGGACGGAGCGTTGAAAGTGACCTTGGCGTCTTTCCAACTAAAGGGGGATACGGGTCAGTGGTGGAAATTCGTGAGAGGTCGTTTGGATGGCACTTGGGAGGCTTTTGTGGGTGCTTTCCAGGAGAAGTTCTTATCTTCAGCAGTCAGAGAGAAGCTCAGAGATCAGTTTTGCCAGCTTTTGCAGTTGAGTTCTTCAGTGGCCGAGTATGAGGCTGCTTTTACTAGCTTGTCCAGGTTCGCACCTGAACTTGTGGCATCTGAGGAACGCTGTTGTATTGAGTTCGAGAAGAGGTTGAGGCGCGGCCTCAAGATGAGAGTTGGTGGTTCTATGATCCGAGACTATGGGCGCTTGGTTAATGCGGTAGCCCATATGGAGATCATGATGCAGGAGGAGGAGGGACAGAGGGGCTCCAAGAGAAGCCAGGATGGTCAGGGTGATGGCAGGAGACAGAGGGGTGCTAACCCTCAGCAGTCTCGGGGTGGTGTTGCTAGATTGACCTTTCCAGTGCCGAGTGTAGGCTCGGGGAGAGGCAATCAGGGAGACTTCACATGTTACAAGTGTGGTCAGCTGGGCCACAAGGCTTCAGTTTGCCCACAGAGGGGAGGAGGTCAGCGAGCTGCTTCTTCTTCAGCTAGACCACAGAGCCAGAGTCAAGGTAGGGGTCGGCCACTATCTTGCTATCAGTGTGGTCAGGCGGGCACCTGAAGAGGTTTTGCCTACAGTTGGGTGGCACATCTGGTGCATCTGGGCAGAGGTAGAGTCTTCACCACTCGATCAATCACGCAGCCTCGAGGGCCAACCAGGGGGCTTCATCGTCCCAACTGTGATCGTATGCTCAGGGGGTGAGCAGTAGACCAGGGCCTCTTGGAGCGTGTATCTTTATTCTGCAGGATTTGGTACCGGTTCCATCAGTTGTGAGAGGTACCTTTCTGTTTTGCAACTTGGTTGCTAGTGTATTGATTGATACGGGTGCGTCTCATTCTTTTGTATTTGCTGCATTTGCATCTGTTTTGGAATTGGAGTTGGCACAATTAGCATCTCCTATATGTGTTGTATCACCTGTTGGGGGTGAATTGATTTTGAAGCACGGATGTAGAGGTTGTGATATAGAGGTCGCCGATCATCGGCCTGCTCCTTTTAGTTATGCCCATGAAGGGTTTTGATGTTATTTTGGGTATGGACTGGCTATCGTCATACCGGGCTGTTATTGATTGCTACCGCCAGAGGGTCACAGTTTGTACCTTGGGCGGGGAGTGTTTTCATTTCTTGGGAGACCGGGTTGGTAGTGTGTTGCCACCGGGGTATGATCCACGAGGATGGAGTGAGCTTAGTGGTCTATTTGCTAGCTTTCTGAGTGGTGAGTGTGACAAGACCCAAATTGTATTGCCGAGGGTGGTTTGTGAGTATTCAGATGTCTTTCCCGAGGATCTTGTTGGTTTGCCACCTCACCGTGAGATAGAGTTCTCCATTGATTTAGTGCCCGGCACGACGCCGATTTCTATGGCACCTTACTGTTTTGCCCCAGCCGAGTTGAGTGAGTTGAAGATTCAGCTCCAGGAGTTATTGGATAATGGCTTTGTTCACCCTAGTGTTTCACCATGGGGAGCACCGGCCCTCTTTGCTAAAAAGAAAGATGGTGCCTTGAGACTTTGTATTGACTATCGGAAGTTGAATCGGGCTACGGTCCAGAATAAGTACCCTATGCCCTGTATAGATGATCTATTTGACCAGTTGAAGGGTGCCCATTGTTTCTCTAAGATAGACTTGAGATCGGGTTACCACCAGTTGAGAGTCAGGGAGGAGGATATTCCGAAGACGGCATTCCGTACGCGGTATGGCCATTATGAGTTTCTGGTGATGCCATTTGGGCTCAGCAATGCACCGGCAATTTTTATGGATTTGATGAACCGGATCTTCCCGGACTTCTTAGATCGTTTTGTAATCGTTTTCGTGGGCGACATTCTTATCTATTTGTCTTCTGAGGAGGAGCAGGAGGAACACTTGAGAGTGGTGCTTGAGTTGCTTAAAGCCCATAGGCTGTATGCCAAGCTTGGGAAGTGTGAGTTCTGGCTGGGAGAAGTCAAGTTCTTAGGCCATGTAGTATCCGGGGAAGGGGTGTCTGTTGATATATCCAAGATAGAGGCAGTGCAAGATTAGGCACAGCCTAAGAGTGTGTTTGAGATCTGCAGTTTTTTAGGATTAGCTGGGTATTACCGCCGGTTTGTGAAGGATTTCTCCAGGTTAGCTTCACCGTGACTAGGCTGACTCGGAAGGGAGTCAAATTCGTATGGAGTGAGACTTGTGAAAAGTCGTTTCAAGAGCTGAAAGTTAGATTGACCACCGCTCCGGTCTTGATTATTCCAGAGAGAGGGTTGGGTTATGCGGTTTATTGTGATGCCTTACGAGAGGGTTTGGGTTGTGTGTTAATGCAAGAGGGGAAAGTGGTTGCCTATGGCTCACGTCAGTTGAAAATTCACGAGAAGAATTACCCTACACATGACCTAGAACTAGCAGTAGTGATCTTTGCCTTGAAAATATAGAGGCACTACCTTTACGGTGAGAGATTCGAAGTGTTCTCAGATCACAAGAGTTTGAAGTATCTGTTTACACAGAAGGACTTGAACTTGAGGCAGAGGAAGTGGATGGAGTTCATTGAGGACTACGATTTTGAGTTGCACTATCACCCGGGAAAGGCTAATGTTGTGGCCGATGCCCTTAGTAGGAAATCCATAGATGATGTAGCTTGTATAGCCATCCGGGAGTGGGAGATGTTAGGTGTGCTTGGCGAGTTTGATTTGCTTCTAGGTGAGTCCGTTGAGGCTGCGGCCTTGTTTTCTGTTGTTGCGCAGCCTACACTTGTGACTAGAGTGTTAGAGGCACAGAGAGGTGACATTGAGGTAGAATCCCTCCGAGAGAAGATTTCCAGTGAGAGGTTGAGAAAGGTTTGACGGTGTATCCCGACCTGAGTGTGAGATACCGAGACCGTTTGTTTATGTCGGAGTCTTGCCGTGAGGAGATACTCCGAGAGTTTCACCATTCATGCCTTGCGGTGCATCCGGGAGGCATCAAGATGTATCGTGATTTGGGGCGCCAATTTTGGTAAAGGGGCATGAAGAGGGATGTGCCAGTTTTCGTATCGAGGTGCCTTACTTGTCAGCAAGTGAAGGCCGAGCATCAGAGGCCAGCGGGTTTGTTGCAACCCTTGCCTATTGCTGAGTGGAAGTGGGAGCATGTCACTATGGACTTCGTGGTAGGTCTTCTGAGGACTCAGCGAGGTAATGATGCTATTTGGGTGGTTGTAGACCGGTTGACTAAGTTGGCGCACTTTATCCCTATGCGCGTGAGAGATTCGGTAGATCACCTTGCCGATTTGTATATTCGGGACATAGCGAGATTGCACGGGATCCCAGTGACAATCGTCTCAGATAGAGATCCTCGTTTTACTGCCAGGTTATGGCAAAGTTTGCAGAGTGCCTTGGGTACTAAGTTGACCTTTAGCACAGCTTATCATCCTCAGACTGACGGGTAGTCCAAGCGTACTATTCAGATCCTTGAGGATATGCTTCGAGGTTGTGTCCTTGACTTTAGTGGGACGTGGGAAAGACACTTGCCCTTGGTAGAGTTTGCCTACAACAACAGCTTTCAGTCTAGTATCGGTATGGCACCGTTTGAGGCCTTGTATGGCCGACCGTGTAGGTCTCCAGTTTGTTGGGCCGAGGTGGGTGATGCACCTTTGTTGGGCCCGGAGTTAGTGAGGGAAACGACGGAGAAAGTTGAGCTTATCCGTAGGAGGCTTGTTACAGCCCAAAGTCGCCAAAAGACTTATGCCGACCGTAGAAGGAGGCCTTTGGCGTTTGAGGTAGGTGATCATGTTTTCTTGAAAATATCACCTAGGCGAGGTTTGATGAGGTTCGGGAAGAGTGGGAAGTTATCCCCTCGGTTCATTGGTCCTTTTGAGATCCTTGAGAGGATTGGCGAGGTTGCCTATCGCTTAGCTTTGCCGCCACAGTTGTCTGGAGTTCATGACGTGTTTCATGTGAGTATGCTTCGGAAGTATGAGCCAGATCCATCGCATGTGTTGGATTGGACCGATTTGGAGGTAGATGAGGATGCCTCGTATGAGGAGAGACCGATTCGGGTCTTGGATAGGTAGAATCAAGTCTTGCGAGGCAAGACCATTCCCTTGGTAAAAGTCTTGTGGAAACATCACGGAGTGGAGGAAGCCACTTGGGAACGTGAGCAAGAAATCCGTGAGAAATATCCGGACATGTTTGTTTATGTGCAATCATGTATTGAGATTTTGTAATAATATTGAACTTTAAGAACATTATGTGTGTCTTAAGTTGTAAAACATTGTAAATGTTTCGGTTTAATGGAAGTATTTTGAAAATTTCCTCAAAATGGAAGTTTGATATAACATTACATATGTTGAGTATTGTAGAATTAGAAATGTATCATGAACATTAGTTATGATATGAAATTGTTGAAATGGAAGAGAAATGCATGTTGATAATGCAGGTTGTTATGCATGATGTGAATTGCCTCTTGGCAAGAGATGAGATTGACCGGTAATGGGTCGGAATGTTTATGTTATGTTGTAATATGGTGGGGAATGGAGAAAAACCTATTTTTGAAAAACTTGTGTTTAATTTCGGGGATGAAATTCTTTAAAGGGGGGAGGTTATAGCGATCCCGGGTTTTACTTCTTATGTACAGTGATCCGGACTTGTTTCCGTGGATGTTAGTAGTTGCTTATATCTTGTTTGCATCCTTTCGTACCTTGTATTTGAGTTATAGGATGTGTTGGGCAGGTTCGTTTCAGGTTGGTTGAACTGAGAAACCAAGAGTAGTTGCCCAGATTTTTGCCTTCACGCTCGAGCAGATCTTTTGACGCTCGAGCGGGCCCTTCGTTGTTGCTTCTCCGCTCGAGCGGGAGTCTTGACGCTCGAGCGTGATTTTCCATCTTCCAGTATTTCCTCTGCAGTGTTTGACGCTCGAGCGGGCGTTTCGACGCTCGAGCGTGAGTTTGTGTGTGACGCTCGAGTGGGGAGTTTTATGCTCGAGCAAGGACCCGGTTCAGCAAAAGTTCTGAGAGTGTGCATCCGACGCTCGAGCGGGATTTTTGACGCTCGAGCGGGAGTCTGTGAGTGATGCTCGAGCGGGGGTTTCCACGCTCGAGCGGGGCAATTTTTATATGAACTTTGGGGCTCCATTTTTGAATCACTTTTTGGTTTCCTTTCTCTCTCTTACTTTTCCGAAGAAGCCATTGGAGAACACCTCACTCTAAAGCCTAACTTCTCTCTTAGGATTGATCTAGCTAGAGTGTTTTCCTAACCTTTGGCCTTTACAAAAAAGTTATTGATCGTCGAGGGCTATCTTTTGATCCAAGAATTTCGGGATTTGGAGCATTTATGTTTTCTTCATCTTCTTCGTTGGGTGTCAACTTTTGAGGTAGGGATTCGTACTCACTCTTATGGTCTTTGACATAGATTTTTGGTTGTTTTGATAAAGTGTTGAAGTTGGGAAATTTTGGGATTTAGGGTTTCAAAATGTTAAGAGAGGGTTTATGTTATTTTGATTCTAAAATGTGTATTTTGGGTTTCAAAATAATGATATTGTTGTTAGTTGTTGATTTATGGACCATTGGGTTGTTATTGGAAAAACAGGTAGAAAACCCTAACTTGTTGTATAAATTAATTGGTATAATTAATTTGTAAAAGTTGTGGATTTATGGAATTGAGTTGGAAATAATGAAATTGGCTCATTCTATTGTAAAACGGTGGAGTTGGATTTATTAATCGCTCTCTTTTGAAAACATTGATATTTTATCTGTTAGAGCTTTTATTATCTGTTTAGAAATAATTGCTTTGGGCTACCGGTGGAGGGTAGTCTTGATTGTTGTAGACAATGCATAATGATTAGGCGGACTAAAACTAATCGATTGAGTATGCTATCGAATATAGCGACTGGAATAATACATTAGCTTTATGTATTGATTGATTGTATATGATCTATGTTTATATACATGTGTTGTGTGGGAGGAGATAGAGGATGTACTCCACGGTTTAGGGGAAGATATGGGATGGACCTCTAAACCGGATTTTTGTGTGACATTGATACAGCACTACAATGTGTATCAAGTGTTGATTATGGAATTGTTCAAATTGATTTGATATAGCACTAAAATGTATATCGTTATCAATTGTGAAGTGTAGAAGTAATTCTATGCTATGTTGATACAGCACAGAAATGTGTATCTTTCGTAAAGCGTGAAAATGGTTTATGTGTTATCGATACAACATTACAATGTGTATCCATCATGAATTTCGAAAGTGTTTTAAAGACGAGTCTAAATCTCATGTTAGTTGTTGGCCAGGTTCTGAGCCATTATTATGAATTCTGAACATGATAAGAAATGGAAAATGAAAGGAAACATGGACATAGTGGTCATGTAATGGAAATGGATTATGAATTGATTTATGGGAATTAAACATTCATCAATTGCTAATGTCTTAGTTATTGCTCATACTGTGTTTAGCATATCTCTACTAAGCGTTGGCTTACCCTATATGGGACATTATTTTCAGGTACAGGTAGCATGCCACCTCCAAGGACATAGCTTGGATGGTGATGAGAGTTGAAGACTCTTTTATTTTTTTAATTGATTGCATTACATGTTTATCAAGCCAAGGGCTTATTTTGTATAGAGTTAGTACTCTTCTTTTGTATAACCAGGTGTTAACTTGGAAAGCTGTAAGCCCGTAGGACATTTGCTTTTGTTGTTAACATGTAATACTGTTATAAAAACTACTCTGATGAATAGAAATTGTTGAGTTCTCTTGTATCAATGCATGTCTAAAGAGATGGGTTTTATGTATTATTTTGAGGGCGTTACATAGCATTTGAGTTGATAATAAAAATTACTAAATATTACTAGCTTAAAAGCTAATCTACACATGAATGATCACACTCACATATGTTCAAAAACTCTTAGGAAGCTGTACCCTCCTCGGTCATGTTCTCATGAGAGAGATAGAGAGAATGCCAAACATTATCTTGACAATTATCAATAAGAATGTAGCAGGGAATTTCTGCTTAATCTCCCATTTATCAGTTAAAGTTCAAAAAAAAAAAAAAAAAACCTTTCAAAAGAAACAAAATACAAAAATGGAAATTAAATTCGCATAAAAAGAAAGATTCAGTAGAAGTTATGAAGACAAACCTCATCTTGACAATTATCAATAATCTTTTTGATCCTCAAGACCTCCCCAAAAATTTGACTATCTTCTTCAATATCATCACTTAATGCCTCAGCTTCTTCTGACATCAAACTTTTACCTTGTTAGTTCTTCTTCTTCTTATTCTTCTTTTTCTCTTTCTTTGAAAGGTGAACCTACATTTAATAAGAACAACTATCAGGAACAAGTAACCACAAAACAGAACGTCAACTTCTCTGTCAGTTGTATTAGGAAAAAATTTTAGTCTAAGAAGAAAGAAGAAAGAAGCAAGTTGTAGAGTATCATGATTTGCCTAGCATGTACAGCCACATTCAAATGAAATTACTAGTATGCATGCAACATTCTTTCTAACGCTTCAAGAATTAATTACCACAACAATTGAGTAATTGATGCTGATAGTCTCACCCCATTCGTCTACATCTGACCTGCATCAATAGCAAAAGAAAATGAAGTTACAAAGGAAAAAAAAAATTCCATATAAGATGCATTTTAGTGCAAAGCTTTAACATTGTCCCAAGTGAACAAAAAAGAATGAAGTGGAGGTACAACTCTTACAAATACATGAGTAGTGTCGCTATCTGTTGGCCCCCATTTTTAGTGTTGAACTCAACAAGAAAGTAGTCATAATGAGGCTCATATTTCTGCACAACTTCATAGTGGAGAACTTGCAGTCTTTCTCCATACTCTGTAAGTAGTAGAGTCAGCTCAATTGGGCTATACGATGGACTACGTAATAAAACATAAACAATGAAAATACAGAAAGCAAAGAAAAACCATGCAGAAAGACAAGTGGTAGAAAGAAAAAAGAAATAGAACAGTAGACATGTCCAACAATTCAGACTTATTTAAACAGATTCAACATTCAGCTTACCTAAAGTTACACTCACATTAAGGAAACTCATATCTCAATTCAAAGTACTTCTAAAGGATATATTTTCTATAAAAATAAAAATAAAAAGAAAAGAAAAAGAAAAGTTAATTGTTCTCTCTTTGAGGTATATTTCAAAGAATAGCATATCCAAGGCCTATTAATTAACCAATAAGTTTAGCACTTGCCCTAACCTTATCTGGATCAATCTTGGATTGGGGGACAAACTAGAAAATCCATTGGCATTGCTTCAGGCCTTAAAGTAAGATGCATGGAAGATGACTGGCCATACTTTGATTCCCTACACATCCCTCATAAAATTGACTGATTGACTAGGACCCAACAGATTAATTCTGCTACGACATCTTACAGTGAAAATTCAGGCAAATCAAGATTGTCATCTCTAGATTCCATTCATAAAGCTTTATTCACTGGCCTATTGAAAAATAAACAAGACATTCCTTGCATGAGTAAGACTAGATATATATGGAAACAACGTCAAGATGGCTAAATCGCTCGAAATACATGTGTAAGCAAATTGAACAAAGATAATATATACTTTTTTGCAGATGGCCTCCGAAAGGGAACCTTCTCATCATCAAAGTTTCTCATGTCCTCAAACCGTGTGCTCTTATTGAATATTGGTTGACTCTGCATTTTATTTTCAAATTTTAAATGTTAAGGAAATATTAATATGAACGAGTAGAAACCATGTACCCACATTAGTTATTAAAAAAAAACTCCCGAGGTTGCAAACAATACCTACATACAAGGGTTCACATACTAATCAAACACTGATATCAATCTTTGGCCCATAAAATGCAACCATCACCTTCATTTATCTGCATAACATGACTCAAAAGGTGAATTGCAATGCATAAAGATACTCAAGGGGAAATACATAGAACAATGCCTAACAAACAAAATCCCATCCAGATGGTCAAATAAGTAAACACTCGCATATTCAAACCTAGACCACTTAGGGATCCACATCTAACCCATTTCAACACTTATAGTCTGTACATAAATCACTCAAAGCAACTACCTTCAGACCAAAACCTATTACTAAACAAAACTGCTAGGTACATAAAGATACATACCCAAAATTACCCAAATTTGTTGAAATTTTATTGCTTTATTATAAACATTAAAGTAGAAGCACCCAAAGTATATTCTACTCTTTTTGTTCCACAAATGTCCCTAATAAGAAAATGAGCCCCAAATCCATTACTAATTTCGTAAACCCATCAAATACTTTTCAGCAAAAACATCAAAAATATATTTAGACAATGTTTTCCTATAGTGTACTTTTTTAGCAAGAACATAACAATGTATGCAAAAATAGGTGCAGATACAAACTCACCAGAGAAAAAGGCCACAAGATCACGAGTCTCTTGACTCCAATTGAACACACGAAGGTATCAATTTCCATAAAAACCGAGCACTATTGCTGCAATACAAAACATATATATATACATAAACCCTAAAACCATCGTAAAACCCCAAATCAATGACATTGAACAACACAGTCATAAAAAATCAACTCACATGTCGTTGATGTAGATGTGGCCTAGAAGATGAATCGAGTAGGGCCATTCGTCCTGGAATGTAATCCCCTGTATTGAAACCTAGAGCGAGAGAGAGTAAATTAGGGTTTGATAAGAAGAGAGATCAATAATAGAATAGAAGAAGAGGTAGTGTGTGTGCCTGGAGGATGAGTTTGTCACAGATATCAGCAATCTTGTCGTAGGATTTGGAAGCCATTGCGTCGCTGTGGATCGCTCACGACGGTCCGATCTCGGCCTAGGATTCAAATCTGATTTAGATCTCGACGATCTTCTCAGATCTGGCGGAAGCACCAGTGGAGGAGGAGGAGAAGGAGGAGGGTCATCGATCGCGGTGGGTGTTTAGGAGAGAGAGGGAGAGAGAGAGAGAGAGAGAGGCACCAGCGGAGGAGGGATGAAGATCATTGACGGTTGTGGGGATCTGCAGCGGTGACGGTGACTATGGCAGTGGTGATCGACATCAGTGACAGTGGTCTACTATGAGGTGAGGTGGTGAAGGAGAATTAGTGTGAGAGATTTGAACACATTGTTTTGCGTAAATAAAGAATAGGGGCAGGCGCCAATAAGTGATTTCTCTCTAAAAGATTTAACCTTTAGTGACCAAATTAATTTTTTGTCACAAAATCTTAAAATATAACAACTAAATTTTTTGGTAACCAAATCTCAATCAACAGCGACTAAAATATTAGTCTCCGAAAGTACTAATTTGGTGTCTAATTTTTTTTGGTCAGAAAAAATGAATATACGACGACTAATATTTTTTTTTGGCTGCTAAAACTTAACATTTTCTGACAAAATTGTTTGGTCGCCAACGAGTAACCATAAAATATCACCATTATTTGGCGACCAAATTTGGTTAGCCATTGTCTGTTAGTACATTTAGATATCAAAACGACTTCATTTTGATATCTGCTACTAAATTGTATTAGTCACTAAAAGATTATACTCTCTCGCCCAGTTTTTCACCCTCTCACCTATATTTTTGGCGACTAAATTGATAATCTCTTGATAATTTTTCCGTTCTCTTCTTTGTTGTTCTTCCTTTCTTTAACCTTAGCCTTTCCTCTAAGATTTGCATCAAAATCCTCCAGCAAGATGACAATAAGCTTCATCTCTCTCTCTCTCTGTCTCTCTCTCTCTCTCTCTTAAAGTGTTCTCTCTTCTTTTCTCTCTTTCTTTACTTCTCAAATGTTTTGAGTCAAAGGGATTTACATCACCTCTAGAGCTCCCATCACATACACACACCCGTGCACTCCGTGGCTAATGGAGGAGCTGCCGATTGAGCTTTTGTGGGTGATGGATCTCAGGTGATGGTGACCAGCAAGGAAGTGAATCGGTGCTCTGGTTGTTGGCGAACACGAGGAGAAGCAGTAGAGGAGAGCTGTTCTCTGGCTGGTGGAGCGACGGTGAGAGAGGAAGGGGAGATGAGCAACAAAAGAGAGAGAGAGAGAGAGAGAGAGAGAGAGAGAGAGAGAGAATGAGAGGCTGAAGTGAGAGTTTGGTTTGGAAACAAAATATATATATGCGGTCATTTTACACAATTGGCGACTAAATATGTTGGTCACCAATTAAATTTCCTAAATCCCTCCAAAATTTGAAATGTATCCCTCCAAAACATTTTAGTTTTGGTGACTAAAAATCTTTTAGTTGCTGAAATAATATTTATGGTGACCTCACTTTTGGTTGCCAAAGATAAAAAAGTAAATTTTTGTTTTTCATTCGGCGACTAAATAATTTTAGTAGCCAAAACTAACTATACAACGACTAAAATATTTTTTAGTCGTTGAAAATAAATTTTTGTTTGGTTGCCAAAGATAAAAAGTAATTTTTTGCTTTTCATTCGGCGACTAAATAATTTTAGTAGCCAAAACTAACTATACAACGACTAAAATATTTTTTTGTCACTGAAAATAAATTTTTGGCGGCCAAACTTTTGGTCGCGAAAGATAAAAAGTTAATTTTTGTTTTTCATTCGGCAACTAAAGAATTTTAGTAGCCAAAACTAACTATACAGTGACTAAAATATTTTTTAGTCGCTGAAAATAAATTTTTGGCGACCAAACTTTTGGTTGCCAAAAATAAAAGGTAAATTTTTGTTTTTCATTTGGTGACTAAATAATTTTAGTAACCAAAACTAACTATATAGAGACTAAAATATTTTTTTGTCGTTGAAAATAAATTTTTGGCGACCAAACTTTTGGTTACGAAAGATAAAATGTTAATTTTTGTTTTTCATCCGGTGACTAAATAATTTTAGTACCCAAAATTAACTATACAGCGACTAAAATATTTTGTAGTTGCTGAAAAAAAATATTTGGCGACCAAACTTTTGGTCGCCAAAAATAAAAAGTTAATTTTTGTTTCATTCAGTTACTAAATAATTTTAGGAGCCAAAACTAACTATACAGTGACTAAAATTTTTTTTGACTAAATTTTTTTTAGTTGCCAATTGTGACATTGTTAGTGACTAAATTTTTTTTTAGTCACCAATAATCAATATACCTTGACTAAAAAAATTTAGTAGCTAAATATTGTACTTTTGTCGACTAACATAATTTCTGATCGCCAAAAATATTTTTTTTCAGCAAAAGTGGTTGCCAGAATTGTATTTTCTTGTAGTGAACATTAAAAGCACATAATTTATTTTGTTATTAAGATGGAACTTGTGGTTTCTTTTATTGCTCATCCTTTGCTTAGTTGTTAGAGTCAATGAAAGTGCACATTTATTTGAAGGAAAATGTTTAATAATTTCATTAATAAGGAAAGAAATTAATGGTATTGATGATTGAAATTGCAGTGTTGCATGGGCCTTCAGGGCCATATCTCACATCAGAGTTTGAGCATTCTTCAATTCCAGCAACTGTTAAAACGATTTTTAGTCTAAAAGAGTTCTTGACTAAGTACTATAGCGACCCCGGTCTTTTCCTTGTGATTATTCCCAATTTTCTCTTCATTGTTTACTTGTATTCCGAACTCGGTTCCGTAGATGTGTTGTTGTCTTATTCCCGTTTCCATCCTTTACTCTTTGTATATATACAATGTATAGAAGACTAATGCTAATACATTGAATGTGATGGATTTATTATGAATGAATCTTAGAGATGCATTATGTATCTATTATGAATATGTAAGATACATTAATTTATATAATGAATTCATTAATATAGAGGATGCATTATGTATCATGAATGTATGAGATACATTAATCAATTTAATGAAGTTCATTGAATGAATAACTTGAGAGTTTCTCTCTCTAGACTACATCTTCTCTCTATAAATACATCTAGTTCTAGTGATCTTCTACCCTAGTTCCTTTGTATTGAGTGTGGAGCTTCCCTTGATCTTCATTTTGATCCGAAAAATTGTGGGTTGGAACACATCCGAGTATTTTCATCATCTTCTTTGAGTCTCTTCATTTGAGGTAGGGATTTCCTACTCCATCTTATGAGTTTTGTTCTAAGTTTTGGTACTTTAATATGGTGGGGGTATTTTGGTAATTTTGGGAAAAATCCTAGTTGTTTTAATAAATTGATTTGTACAATTAATTTGAGGAAAATTGGGAATATTAGTTGAATTCATGGAATTGGGGATTTATAAGTTTAAATGGTGTAGTTGGATTATTTAATCACTCTCCTATTTAAATGTTGAGATTATTATTGTTATTATATTTATTTCTTGTTTAGAAATAACTGTTTTGGGCTATCGGTGGAGGATAGTCATGATTGTTGTAGACATTGCATGTGGATTAGGGCAAACTGGAACTAATCACATTGACTAAGTCATTAATTTTGACTATTGAATTAATACAGAAAAATACATGTATTGGTTGAGCATTGCATATGCATATTGTGTGGGAGGAGATAGGGGATGTACTCCACGGTTTAGGGGAAGATAGGAGATGGACCTCTAAACCGGATTTTGTTTGGGAGGAGATAGGGGATGGACTCCATTAGCATCACTTTTATGTGTGCTTATTTATATTGAAGTGTTTTATTGATACAGCACTAAAATGTGTATCAATCTGGAAGTATGAAGTGTTTTGATATGAGCCTGAGTCTCATTTGTGTTGTTGATATTGGAAGTAATGTGAATATGCTATATAGTTCACAGTTGTAAGTTTGGCCAGGTTCTGAGCCATATTGATAATAATGGATATTGATAAGTATCATAGACATTAGTGTCTTAAGACTGTATATTGATATAATTGATTATCATGGTTAACCATCTATTGAATGCTATTGCTTTATTCAATGCTTATAATTGGTTTAGTATATTTCTACTGGGCTGTGGCTCACCCTATAAGGGAACATCATTTTCAGGTCTAGGTGATTCGCTACCTCCAAGGACTTAGCTTGGAAGAAACCGGATTTTGAAGCCTTGTTTTAAGTTATTTGTTTTTATTCAACTTACATGTAAACATTCAAGCCTAGGGCTTTATTTGTATTTGAGTTAGAACTCATATTTTTGTGTCCAAGTGTTGGCTTGGCAAGATGTAAGCCCGTAAGGCATTTATTTTGATGTTACATGTACTGTCCTTACTTAGTAATACTCTGATGAATGAGATAATGTATTATTTTCTTTTTATAATGCATGTCAATATTATTTATGTGATGGGTTGATTTTGAGGGCGTTACAACTTGGTATCAGAGCGTATCAGGTTTGAATACTTTGGGTACGTGGGAAGTGATTCGTATCACAATGGGGTCGTCTCGTTCGATAGAGACTTAGTGTAATGATTACATGCTTATCTGATAACATGTTTATGTGATTATGTGGGTATGGAACGTAGTTTCTAGGATGTTGATTGGACCCTTGAGTTTCTAGTAGTCTTCTTGGAAAGGCACTTGATCACTGCTGCTTCCAACCGAAACTATAGTATCACTTTGGGACTATCATTATCCGGGAATGAAATTCGTAGGTGCTTATGTGATTATGTGCTTACGTGGAATGAATTATTGTTGTCCAATGCATTAGGACGCGAGTGTTTAGCTTCGACACATTTATTAATGTGCTAACGTCTTTGTTTCCTTTCTTAGGATGTCAGGACGAGGACGAGGGCCTTGATGGCGTGGTAGGCGGATAGGCGAGGTGCAGTGCGAGAAGAGATTCGGCGATCTGAGGAGGGAGTTGGCTGAGCCAATGTGGCGAGCTAGTAGGCAGCTGAGCTATGGGCGCTTTAGCCCGAGAGATAGCGAGGTGTCGAGTCGATGGCATTCTCGGTGAGAATCGGACTTAGGTTCATGTTGCGAATCTGGTCCTTCTTTTACGAAGAGGAGTTCTTAGGTCCTAACGGACGAATTTTGGGTGATCCTAAAGAGCCACTTAAGGCGCATTTAATGGGTCGAGCAGGACGAAGACATTTGAGATGCTTGGCATCGAAGATGAGGGGTTGAAAGTGACCTTGGCATCGTTCCAGCTAAAGGGAGATGCGGGTCAGTGGTGGAAGTTCACTAAGGGTCGCATAGGAGCTACGTGGGAGGCTTTTGTGAATGCTTTCCATGAGAGGTTTTTAGCTCCAGTGATGAGAGAAGCCGAGAGACTGTCGGCTTAAGCGATCGAAGTTCTTCAGGGGCCGAGTTTGAGGCTGCATTTACTAGTTTGTCCAGGTTTGCACCTGAGTTAGTGGCGTCTGAGGAACGTCGTTGCATTGAGTTCGAAAAGAAGTTGAGGCGTGGCCTCAAGTTGAAAGTTGTTGGGTCTATGATTCGAGATTATGGGCGTCTGGTTGATGTTGCAGCCCATATGGAGATCATAATGCAGGAGGAGGAGGAAGGGCAGAAAGGCTCCAAGAGTAGTCAGGATGGCCAGAGTGATGGCAAGAGGCAGAGAGGTTTTAATACTCAGTAGTCTCAGGGTAGCTTTTCTAGATCCACTTTTCCAGTGCCGAGTGCTAGTTCTGGGAAAGGCAGCCAGGGAGACATTACTTGTTTCAAGTGTGGCCAGCTGGGCCACAAGTCTCCAGTTTGTCCTCGAGGAGGAGAATCAGAGAGCGATCATCTTGGCTCGATCTCGAGCGAGTCGGGGTAGAGGCCACCACTTACTTGTTTTCAGTCTTGGTCGAGGCACATGAAAAGGTATTGCCCGCGGTTGGGTGGCATACAGTGCATCATCTGGTTTGAGGCAGACTCGGTCGGCAACCCAGCTCGATCGGTCAGTCTCAAGGGCCAATTAGGGGCTTCATTGTCCCGATCTGCAGTGATCTTATGCTCCTAGGGTGAGCAGTTGATCGAGACAATTGGCGTGTGTATCTTTATTCTACAGGATTTTGTACAGCTCCATCTGTTGTGAGAGGTACCTTCTTGTTTTGCAACTTCGGTTGCTAATGTTTTGATTGATCTGGGTGCATCTCATTCCTTTGTGTCTCTTTGCATTTGCATCTGTTTTGGAGTTGGAGTTAGCACGATTAGCGTCTCCTATTTGTGTAGTATCACCTCTTGGGGGTGAATTGATTTTGAAACAAGGTGTTAGGGGTTGTGATATAGAGGTTGACTATCATAGAATCCCATTTTCTTTTGTAGTTATGCCTATGAAGGGCTTTGATGTTATTTTGGGTATGGGTGTTATCGTCATGCAAGGCGATTATTGATTGCTACCGCCAGAGGGTCACTTGTTGTACCGTTAGCGGAGAGTGTTTCCATTTTCTGGGGGACCGGGTTGGTAGTGTTTTGCCACCGGGATGTGATCCGCGAGGGCGGAGTGAGCTTAGTAGTCTACTTGCTAACCTTATGAGTAGTGAGTGTGATGAGACCCAGATTGTGTTGCTAAGGGTGGTTTGTCAGTACTCAGACGTCTTTCCCGAGGATCTTGTTGGTTTGCCACCGCATCGAGAGATTGAGTTCTCTATTGACCTAGTGCCTGGCACGGCGCCGATTTCTATGGCACCTTATCGTTTTGCCCCAGCCAAGTTAGTTGAGTTGAAGTTTCAGCTCCAGGAGTTGCTAGATAAGGGCTATATCCGTCCTATTGTTTCGTCGTAGGGTGCACCGGCCCTTTTTGTTAAAAAGAAAGGTGGTGCTTTGAGACTTTGTATAGATCACTGAAGATTGAATCGGGTTACAGTCAAGAATAAGTACCCTATGCCTCGTATAGATGATTTGTTCGATCAGTTGAAGGGTTCCCGTTGTTTCTCTAAGATAGATTTGAGATCGGGTTATCATCAGTTGAGAGTCAGGGAGGAGGATATTCCGAAGACGGCATTCCGTACGCGGTATGGCCACTATGAGTTTCTGGTGATGCCATTTGGGCTTACCAATGCACCGGCAGTGTTTATGGATTTGATGAACCGGATCTTCCGAGAATTTTTAGATCATTTTGTAGTCGTCTTCGTGGACGACATTTTGATTTATTCACCTTCGGAGGAGGAGCACAAGGAACACTTGAGAGTGGTGCTTGAGTTACTTAGAGCCCATAAGCTTTATGCTAAGTTTGGGAAGTGTGAGTTCTGGCTAGAAGATGTGAAGTTCTTAGGCCATGTAGTTTTTGGGGAAGGGGTGTCTATTGATACATCCAAGACTGAGGCAGTGCAAGATTGGGCACAGCCTAAGAGTGTGTTTGAGATCCGCAGTTTTCTGGGATTAGCTGGGTATTATCGCCGGTTTGTGAAGGATTTCTCGAGTTAACCGCTTTGACTAGATTGACTCGGAAGGGAGTCAAATTTGTATGGAGTGAGACTTGTGAAAAGTCGTTTCAGGAGTTGAAAGTTAGACTGACCACCGCTCCAGTTTTGATTATTCTGGAGAGAGGGTTGGGTTATGCAGTCTATTGTGACGCTTCACGAGAGGGTCTGGGTTGTGTGTTGATGCAAGAGGGGAAAGTGGTTGCCTATGGCTTACGTCAATTGAAAATTCATGAGAAGAATTACCCTACGCATGATTTAGAGTTAGCAGCTGTGATATTTGCCTTGAAGATTTGGAGGCATTATCTTTACGGTGAGAGGTTCGAGGTATTCTCGGATCATAAGAGTCTGAAATATCTGTTTACACAGAAAGACTTGAACTTGAGGTAGAGGAGGTGGATGGAATTCATTGAGGATTATGACTTTGAGTTGCATTATCATCCGGGGAAGGCCAATGTGGTGGCCGATGCCCTTAGCAGGAAATCTGTTGGTGACATAGCTAGTATAGCCATCCGAGAGTGGGAGATGTTGGGTGCACTTGGAGAGTTTGATTTACTTCTGGGCGAATCCGTTGATGCTGCGGCCTTGTTTTCTGTTGTTGCGCAGCCTACACTTGTGACTCGAGTGTTAGAGGCTCAGAGAGGTGACCTTGAGGTTGAATCCCTCCGAGAGAAGATCTCCAGTGGGAAGGTTGAGAAGGGTTTGACGGTGTATCTCGACCTGAGTGTAAGATATCGAGACTGTCTGTTTGTGCCGGAGTCTTGCCGAGAGGAGGTACTCCGAGAGTTTCATCATTCACGCCTTGCGGTGCATCCGGGAGGCACTAAGATGTATCGGGATTTGGGTCACCAGTTTTGGTGGCGGGGTATGAAGAGAGATGTGGCAGCTTTCGTGTCTAAGTGCCTTACTTGTCAGCAAGTGAAGGCCGAACATCAGAGGCCAGCGGGTTTGTTGCAACCCTTGCCTATTGTCGAGTGGAAGTGGGAGCATGTCACT
This sequence comes from Camellia lanceoleosa, assembly GCA_025200525.1. Classification (NCBI taxonomy): domain Eukaryota; kingdom Viridiplantae; phylum Streptophyta; class Magnoliopsida; order Ericales; family Theaceae; genus Camellia; species Camellia lanceoleosa. The sequence goes on from CM045763.1 coordinate 138,137,466, forward strand.
ATGGACTTCGTTGTGGGTCTTCCGAGGACTCAGCGGGGTAGTGATGCTATTTGGGTGGTTGTAGACCGGTTGACTAAGTCGGCGCACTTCATTCCTATCTTGGCGTGAGAGATTCGGTAGATCACCTTGCCGACTTGTACATTCGGGACATAGTGAGGTTGCACGGGGTCCCAGTGACGATCGTTTCAGATAGAGATCCTCGTTTTACTGCTAGGTTGTGGCAGAGTTTGCAGAGTGCCTTAGGCACTAAGTTGACCTTTAGCGGCTTATCATCCTCGGTCGACAGGCGGTCCGAAGCGTACTATTCAAACCCTTGAGGATATGCTTCGGGGTTGTGTTCTTGATTTCAGTGGGTCGTGGGAGAGGCACTTGCCTTTGGTGGAGTTTGCCTACAACAACAGTTTCGATCTAATGTCGGTATGGCACCGTTTGAGGCCTTGTATGGCCGACCGTGTAGGTCTCGGTTTGTTGGGCGAGGTGGGTGATGCACCTGTTGGGTCCGAGTTGGTGAGAAACGACGGAGAAAGTTGAGCTTATCCGTAAGAGGCTTGTTCTGACCAGTCATGAAATCTTATGCCGACCGTAGGAGGAGACCTTTGGTGTTTGAGGTGGGTGATCATGTCTTTCTAAAGATATCACCTAGACGGGGTTTGATGAGGTTTGGGAAGAGCGGGAAGTTGTCCCCTCGGTTCATTGGTCCTTTTGAGATCCTTGAGAGGATTGGCGAGACTGCTTATCATTTAGCTTTACCACCGCAGTTGTCCGGAGTACATGACGTGTTTCATGTGAGTATGCTTCGGAAGTATGAGCCGGATCCATCACATGTGTTGGATTGGACTGATTTAGTGGTTGACGAGGATGTCTCGTATGAGGAGAGACCGATTCGAGTCTTGGATAGGCGGGATCAAGTTTTGCGAGGCAAGACCATCCCTTTGGTAAAGGTTTTGTGGAAACATCACGGGGTGGAGGAAGCCACTTGGGAACGTGAGTTGGAAGTCCGCGAGAAATATCCGGACATGTTTATTGATATGAAATATTTTGTAATATTGTTGGACTTAAGAATTTTATATATATGTCTTAAGTTGTAAAACATTGAGAATATTTTGGTTTAATGATAGTTGTTTGAAACTTGCTTCATAATGGAAGTGGAATGTCACATTTATAGATTGAATGTGTTTTATATATATATCATGGAATTGAATATGATATGGAAATGGGAATCATGTATATTGAAATTGTTAAAATTGGAAGGAAAATGCATAATACTGATACAGGTTGAAATAGATGTTGTTTTATATACATATTATGAGATGCTTCTTGATAAGAGATGAAATGACCAGTATTGGGTCAAGTTCATTATTATAATGTCATATTGTTGGAATTTGAGAAAAACCTGTTTTCAAAAACTTTATGCTTAATTTCGAGGACGAAATTCTTTTAAGGGGGGAAGGTTATAGCGACCCCGGTCATTTCCTTGTGATTATTCCCGATTTTCCCTTCATTGTTTACTTGTATTCCAAACTCGGTTCCGTAGATGTGTTGTTGCCTTATTCCCGTTTCCATCCTTTACTCTTTGTATATATACAATGTATAGAAGACTAATGCTAATACATTGAATGTGATGGATTTATTATGAATGAATCTTAGAGATGCATTATGTATCTATTATGAATATGTAAGATACATTAATTTATATAATGAATTCATTAATATAGAGGATGCATTATGTATCATGAATGTATGAGATACATTAATCAATTTAATGAAGTTCATTGAATGAATAACTTGAGAGTTTCTCTCTCTAGACTACATCTTCTCTCTATAAATACATCTAGTTCTAGTGATCTTCTACCCTAGTTCCTTTGTATTGAGTGTGGAGCTTCCCTTGATCTTCATTTTGATCCGAAAAATTGTGGGTTGGAACACATCCGAGTATTTTCATCATCTTCTTTGAGTCTCTTCATTTGAGGTAGGGATTTCCTACTCCATCTTATGAGTTTTGTTCTAAGTTTTGGTACTTTAATATGGTGGGGGTATTTTGGTAATTTTGGGAAAAACCCTAGTTGTTTTAATAAATTGATTTGTACAATTAATTTGAGAAAAATTGGGAATATTAGTTGAATTCATGGAATTGGGGATTTATAAGTTTAAATGGTGTAGTTGGATTATTTAATCACTCTCCTATTTAAATGTTGAGATTATTATTGTTATTATATTTATTTCTTGTTTAGAAATAACTGCTTTGGGCTATCGGTGGAGGATAGTCATGATTGTTGTAGACATTGCATGTGGATTAGGGCAAACTGGAACTAATCACATTGGCTAAGTCATTAATTTTGACTATTGAATTAATCTGAAAAATACATGTATTGGTTGAGCATTGCATATGCATATTGTGGGAGGAGATAGGGGATGTACTCCACGGTTTAGGGGAAGATAGGAGATGGACCTCTAAACCGGATTTTGTTTGGGAGGAGATAGGGGATGGACTCCATTAGCATCACTTTTATGTGTGCTTATTTATATTGAAGTGTTTTATTGATACAGCACTAAAATGTGTATCAATCTGGAAGTATGAAGTGTTTTGATATGAGCTTGAGTCTCATTTGTGTTGTTGATATTGGAAGTAATGTGAATATGCTATATAGTTCACAGTTGTAAGTTTGGCTAGGTTCTGAGCCATATTGATAATAATGGATATTGATAAGTGTCATAGACATTAGTGTCTTAAGACTGTATATTGATATAATTGATTATCATGGTTAACCATTTATTGAATGCTATTGCTTTATTCAATGCTTATAATTGGTTTAGTATATTTCTCTTGGTGTGGCTCACCCTATAAGGAACATCATTTTCGTCAGTGATTCGCTACCTCCAAGGACTTAGCTTGGAAGGAACCGGATTTTGAAGCCTTGTTTTAAGTTATTTGTTTTTATTTGACTTACATGTAAACATTCAAGCCTAGGGCTTTATTAGTATTTGAGTTAGAACTCATATTTTTGTGTCCAAGTGTTGGCTTGGCAAGATGTATGCCCGTAAGGCATTTATTTTGATGTTACATGTACTGTCCTTACTTAGTAATACTCTGATGAATGAGATAATGTATTATTTTCTTTTTATAATGCATGTCAATATTATTTATGTGATGGGTTGATTTTGAGGGCGTTACAGTACGATTCCTGGGCTGGCACTTTTGAAGGTGTTGTTAGCCGAAGCAGACCAAGAACTAACTGCCCAGGTAAAATCTACCAAGCTTTTACCTCAATTTTCTTCTAATTTTTTTTCCCATCTGTGTGACACTCGGGGCCAAAGTTTTGCTATGAGATAAGTTGTCCCACGACAAAAATAATTCTATATATTCAAGTTAAATTATTCTGGATCACAAAATCTGAATCACTTGATAATTTTATTCTAGAATAAAGCAATGCTATTTTGTCTCATGCATAAATCAAACATGGCCCTAAGAGATATACAACATTCGATGGAAAACAACAATGAAGATTACGATATTCAATTGGTACCTTGTAGGTTTATAACAGTAAAATCTTTAAAAATATAAAATATGAGTACGGCTGGTTGCATTTGTATATATATATAATTTAGAATAAATAGTCTTGTTGGTTAAGGATCCCATCCACAATTTAATGCCAAAAGCAATGTATAAAATAATGTACAATTAAACTAACTTTATCTTTATATGGAAGAAAATACAATTCTTGATGATGCAGTTATTGCCAAAAATTAAAAATAAAAATAAAAATAAAAATAGGTACGTGTTTTGGTGTACCCAATATACATATAGAAGTAATCATATAAAGTACCAATAGCCAATACGAACATTTTTTGAATTAGCATGCTTCATTCCTTTTTATTTGAATTATTTTGGGACTTGGAAGATAATTGTTTCCATGGTGTAATGCATATTACAGTTAAATTACCTGAACCAATGTAGTTGAGAGAGGCAGAAGCAAAAGAAAATGCAAAATTAATAGAGTTCCAAGAAGAGATGGTACAAATGGCAGCAACATTATGTGGGGACCACAACAAGGACATTTATCCTGACAAATTTGTAGAGAAAATGACTGTTGGTGAGGTAGTCAAGTATGTCAATAATTCCTTCAAGAAATTCTTAGATGAATGTGAGAAAGCTAAGGCAAATGTTGCAGATGAGTCCCAGATTTGTGTCCTAAGTGATGATGATCCACCCAAACCATCAAAGGATAAGTCCAAATCCTTTGCTTCCAAGTTCTTTTCTTGCGTAGCTTGTGCCAAATCATGAACTTAATCATCATCATTCACATATGTTTTAATCCTATTTTGAATTCAATAAGTGTAATAACACAAAATTCAAATATAGAATTGGATATATAAAATATATTGGTAGGCATGAATTTTCAAAAGCAGATTCCATTGCGTAATCTTGATCATTCATGTGTTTTTGTGTCTGATTCTGTGTGTTCAATTTTCGAGTTCTTAGCGTTTGTGATTTTAGTTTCTCAACTTAACTATACCTTTAACTAACGCGACAATTAGTTGGCCAAAATCCTTGACCAAATTTTTCTTCTTACGTGTGAGTATTATTTTTCTTATATTTGTTCGAATTTGTCTTTGATTTTGAGAATTTCTTTGTAGTAATGATATATTTGTATATGATTTTTTTGTAAATGTGATTCATTACAGTTTATTGTAATATGATACCTTTTACTAATAATAGATTTTAGCCAATATTGCTTTGGGTTTATACCATAAACTCATTTGTTTTAATGATGCGAAAACGATTTATTTCATGCAAACAACTCATCTATGTATTTTTAATATTTTTATTAAAAGGCATAATCTATTTTGCTTTCTCATGGTTTAGACCTATAGCACTTTACCCTTTTACCATTTTAAAATAGCCAAAAAATCTTCTTATGATTTTGGACTAAATTATAGAAAAATTATACAATAGTTTTAGAGTATTACGTGGTCATATTTTCTCACCAATCACCATTCATTATGTCCCTCACGTTTCTCAGTCACCCAATACAAATGGTTAATACTCCACCTTCTCCATTAATCATATTACCATGTAACACCACGTGACCGTACTCCTAAACTACCGAATAATCACCTAGTAAAATATATAGTCTCCAGCCACTTTTATTCATTAACTTAACATTTTTTGTGGGGTTGGAGGGGAGGCGGTGGTTCTTATTCTCTGCCTCTCCAACATTACTGAGTCATAATTCTCAACATTTGCAAATGGATCGAAAACTTTGGTGGAATTCGTCATAATAAAACATCAAATTTTCATTTTATGCTAAGATTGAATGGATAATAACAAAAAAAAAAGTGATAATTATTGGGGTTTTTTTTGTTTCATTGGTGGTTCAGTAATTCTTATAAAGATCTTGAAAATGATATTTTGGAGGACATTTTATGTAGTTATGTGGATGTGGATTGTTTGAGAATCAAGAAATGATTTAGTGTTCAGGAAAAACTAGTCCAATTTTGGATGAAGTTTTTTTACTTGATTAAAATTTAGAGTGACTTTATAGGTTAAGATGTACAGGGATATTGAATATTATTCATTGATTGATATTACTGGATTCTTAGAAGGTGTTAACGAAAAAACAAAACAAAAAAATTGAACTTTTAGTGTATCATTGTGAGATCTTAAGGGTTGTGGTTGCCTGAATGATAATCGAAGTGATTTAGGGACTTCACTATCTATGTTCCTCAATGTAGTGTCCTGAGTCTTACATGCAACTTGAACCCACTTATCTGGATGTCCAGATACACTTTTGGAGCCTTAGTATGACAAGTTATATTTTAATGATTTGAGTAAGTTGGTATTAATTCCTATTTAGCATGTGACATTTTCAATATTTGAGCTTCGAGCGTTAGAAACAATTCAAAAAGAGTTAGATTTCAATAGTTGTGACCGCACGTGCAATAAGGGTGTCTCGCATGTGCGGATTAATGTAGTGGGAGTAAAGGATTTTGGGTAAAGCCCGCATGTGCAGTAGGAGTTTCGCAGGTGCGGCCGATCTTAGATCGAGTGAGAGAGAGTGCTCAATTCATGACCTTCCCTGCTCATATCTAAACTCTCGGATCGGATTCTTTGGTTGTGATGGATAGTGGCCTATATTGGTTGGAATCAGGGTTTCCTAGTTTCCTCATAAAGATTAGGTGGCGACTCATTATGTCATAATTGATCTTTATTTAACACTTTCGTTTGATTATTGGATTTTTATTAGATATGCCAAGTCTAGATCATTTGATTATGTCCGACATTGCACCATGATTATTTCGTAAGCGAGATGTGGAAAGGTGTTGGGTCAGCTGCATAACGCCCCCAAAATATTGAAACCCGACTCATCAAATAGAACTAGGGGTCATCAAATGGCCCGTGGGTTAAAAATCTAGTATTACCCAACTTGTCCCATGGCCCGTCCTAGCCCGCTTGATTGCCTAACATGTCTCATCCCATAGAAGATCATTTAGGACTTTAGACAAAGGTTTGAAACCTGAGCCTGCCCATGTACTTGACTCGTACAAGCTTTCATGGATAAATCCAGCCCGACTATCTCATTAGCCTGACTCAAACTATCCCATCCAATTTTTTTTTTAACATTATCCCAAAAAATAACTTTGTTAAATTCAATTTTAATTCATTAAAATCAATATTGTTCAATTTTAAAAATAAAAAAAAACATTTGACAGCCAATATTATCTTTGTAAATTGTCCATTAAAAAAAAGAAGACAAGTAAACTACCAACAGGTCATAATAGTTGGACTTAATTCCCATCAAATCCTATGGAAAGAAGCCATAATAAAATCATCGCTAAAAATTATTTTTTGTAACGATTTTTTGCATATGTCGCTAAAAATTAATAATTAGTGAATTTTTTTGTCACGGTTTTCATAAATTGTCACTAAAACTTACAATTAATGATGTTTTTCTGTGACAAATTTTGCAAACTGTTGCTAAAAGCTAAAAATTAATGAAATTTTTTATTTTTTTTAAACTGTTGCTAAAACTTATAATTAGTGATTTTTTGTGACAAAATTTTCAAGCTGTCACTAAAAATTAACAATTAGTGATTTTTTTTAATAATGTTTGATGAAAAATACCATTAATTATCATATGATCTATCAAACAATAAATCCACTTATTAGGACTTATAGGTAAGTCCCCCTAAAAAAAATACACAACACAATTTACTAAAATTGAATTTGCAATGACCAGTGATATCTTCCTCTCGACTTTTTACATATAACGTTGCCATAATTTGTTAATTTAGTGAATTTATACTTTAATTTGATTGTTTTAATAGTATTAATTAATTTGATCATATGAATTATTAAAAAAGAAACAATAAATTTGTATAACTTAATAATATAAGTCTAATAAAAAATGTATAACCCAGTTTAGTTTGATTTTGACCTATAAGATTTAAGCTTACGTGTGGGACATGGTGTAATTTTTTTAAATAAGCCCCGCCCATACCAGCCCGTTGATTGGTCAAAGTCTGAAAAATCCATTAATATATGAGACGTGGATACAATAGTTACGGGTCGGGTAAGCCCGACCCATTCCATTGATGAACCCTAGATACAACCCATATTCATAGTTCAATTCTCATTATTAATATATGCAACGTGTGGAAGTGATATGTTATCTTAACAAATCACTGATCATTATCATACTAAATCTCTATATTCCATTCATGAGTTCCAAATTAGGATTTACAAAAGAGAATTACATGCAATGATACATTCATAATCCATAAAACTTGAATCTATAGCATGTGATCACAAGAGGTAGTACTGAATTAAATACAAGCAAATGCCATAGAGGCTACAAGTTCCAAGGTCTTGTTTGGTTACATCAAAAGTGGGTCTCAAACCCAACGCAATCAAAGCCCTTGGCTAAGCAAAATAAGCCAAGAATGAGCTTCACGCACCATAGCCTTTCACCTTGGCTGAGGCACACTATCAACACTTGAAAATGGTTTTCCACACAAGGATGAGCATAAAGCCCAACAGAAATACTCTTAATGAAGTGCATGAGGTTTAACAATATCATGTGATGAATGCAAATCATGCTCAAAACATAGTTTTTTCTTTCCCAAAACTCATGTCATGCACTTTTCAAAAATGAAAAGCAATTCAAGCTTTCATTTATGATCGGTCATTTTTCAATCAAAAATAAAGAACTAAACAAAGCACTAATTCAGTAGAACAGTGGATTGTTCAGGTATCGTACCACGACGACTTTGGGCTAAGTTGTATCAATTTAAGTGGTAATTTCTAATTTAATTTGAAGAAGAGATGATGATTTGATTTTTGCTAATGAGAATTTAAATTAAAACTAAAATAACTGAACAAATAAATAGAGTAATCTGAATATGGATAGAAACTTAGGATTTTGAATCCACTACTAATCTCATATCATGTAATTATAATATTCAATTCTAGTAAATCAATGGCCTAGATAATAATGATGTATTGTGGCTACAAGTCCCGATATCATCGTCAAGAAGATGAGTATATTCAAAACTTAAACACGAATCATCTTCAGTCGGCATGAATCGTCTACATTAAACTAAGGTTGCAGCATGATTCGTCTTCCCTAAGCATGACTTATCTCACGATTTGTATATACAAGAAAGTAAAATAGTTGTATGATCAGACATTCTCAATCACAGAAATCAAATGAACAAATTATTTGAATAAAAGATATAAAAAAGATCATATAATGATTATCTACTTCCAAAGAACTAGAATTAAAATACAAAATTACATGATACTTGATTAGAGTTTCATCTCAATCTTAAGAAGAAAGATAGCCGCTCATGGAGAGGTTGAACATTTCGAATTTTGAAAAGAAAGCCATGGATTGATGATTTGCTCTTCTTCTCTAGCTTCTAGCCGTCTTCTCTAGGGTTGTAGATCCCAAAACAGGTCCCCAAAATCTCTTTTTATAGCCTCCAGTCAATTATGAGTAAAAAACATGTGCACAAATATCGAGGCAAATCTACTCGTGCGGATTGGGAATTTCGCTCATGTAGATTCAGTTAGAGGGAAATTTTTGCAGGGAAATCCACTCATATAGATTTGTGAATTCCGCTCATGTGGATTCACTCAGTTATGGATTTTTGCCTCTTTTTGCGATCCTTTCGTCTTTGGAGTGATATTAACCTTAAAATGAAGAAAAACACTTTATTGTATCAAATATCATAAGCTAAAAGACTAAAAACATAAGATAGGGAGTCTCAAAGTGTAACATTTTGGCTCAGATCATACCCCCCAACTTACACTTTACTAGTCCTTGAGTAAATCCAAATAAAGCAAAATCTATCTAAGCCACTTTCGTAGGGATCACGATTGCATTTAGCATATACAACAAGTCTTTTAAACCACGAGATTACCCAAGTGAACGAGTGAAGTCTCGTGAGGGTTTCTAGAGATGATATCCACAAACATCAACTTGATCAAAGGGTTGAAACTTGGGATAAATTTATGCACAAATACTCGGCACCACTCTCTTTTCATCAAAGCCAGCGTTGCTCACTTATGACAAATTTCGAGTAAGCAAGTTAGACAAATCTTCAAACTATCCATGAACCCATAAATATGCAAACAAAGAACACCGAATCACAATTGGATAAAAGGCATCACATGTTGCTTTCGTGTAAAGTGAGATTCGGTGTGGAAGGAAAGATGACAACATCTCTTATACATGTACTAACTTCCGACAACTAAGTGCCTTGAATCTTTGAAATCAAACATGGGTCCAAACTTTTCTTCTTTTTTTTTTATTTATTATAAATGAATGGATCTTTTAAGCTTTCTAGTTAACCCATGGAACAAGGGTTAGGCCAGTCACTCACGATCCAGAAGGACTCAGGACACTAGGTGTAGAGACACCTAAACGAGCTTAATAACTCGAGTTAAAAAGGTTACAGACCGAACATTTTATTTATTTAATTTTTTTGCAATTGTGCAATATTTAATCCCTTAAGTTTTCTAATTAACTCATGTAGCAAGTGTTAGGCCAACGACTCCCAATCTAGATGGACTTAGGACACTAGGTGTAGAGACACCCCAACATGCTTAATAACTCGAGTTAAAAAGGCTACGAAGTCAAACTAGTCATTCTTTTTTTTTTTTAATAACAAGAACCTACGCTCATATCTCTAACCCCAGTTCATCTTAAGTAATTGGAAGCAACACATGATCAGAAATATCAACTTTAACTACCATAACCAAATGTGAACATGCAAGTGCACAAAGTGACAAGTGATACCAACAATCCTTATGCAATGATACCGAAATGAATTCATATTTCAGAAGTCATGAATAATCCAAAAATATCAAACTCACTTACCTTTAACTCAAGACATAAGCAAACTAGGATGGTTAACACGATAAAGAGTGTAGCATAACCATATTTACATATAACTATATACCAAGTAGAAATCCCATTAATCAAGTCGAAATGTACAAATATATCAAGAAGTCAGCATCCTCTTCTAACTAAAACCTGACAGTGCCCTCACTGGAAAATGTAAAGAAATAAAGTAGCCAAGTAAAAAAGTAAAAATAAGAGTGAAAAGAAGGGCACAAATGCAATCATCAGTGATAGAAGATGAGGCGAGAGAAACACCCCAAACAGTGGAGTATAATGGCTTGCAATAGAAAACCTAATATGCCAAGATATAATAGAAAATATATATACACGCGAGAGAGAGAGAGAGAGAGAGAGAGAGAGAGAGAGAGAGAGCAGTGGTCGCTCGGTAGTGAGTTGATGTAGGAGTGGTGAGGTAGTGGGGTGGTACGGTAGGCTGGTGATGGAGGTTGGTGGGTTGGTGGGTGCGTGATGAAGAAAGAAAGAGAAATGTGTCACGCCCCGAATTTTTATTACTCGAAAACATTACCAAAGCCTGTAGTTTAGGTCCTTTTTTTTTTTTTATACATATACAAATATCTATTACACTTGAGTAATAGAAATACAATAATACATGTTCTCTCTCTCAATGAATATTGCAATGACAATCATACATGCCAATCTCCTACTGTGCTACAAATAAATAAATACAAATACAAAATCCACTTCCTTTACATCTACTATGAAGTTATACAAATGGATTCAAGAACTCCATACATCTTCAATCAAATAATTCAAACTTTCTTCCTGTAAAGAGATAAAACAACAACGGGGTGAGCACTAATGCGCAGTAGGAATCTCATAGTTCTCAATCAATAACTAACACACAGATAGAAATGATCATGCATGCAGGGTGATACCATATAGTAGAGTGACATTTTATAATTTCAAAATATCATAAGCAGAGTACCTTTTTCTCAAAAACTATTTGAACACTTTTAAGAAAAACCTTCAGCCATCAAAAATCATCCCTTAACTTTAGAAAACCATTGATCCGTGTAAAACAAACATATTTAAGAAACCACATCATTTAAAAGTTATTAACCAATTCCCAAGACATTTCTTATTTAATTTTCCATTTTTAATACTCCTCTTTTCCTTTCATTCTTCTTTTCTACTCTTCATTTTTAATTTAAAACTCCATGTAGACACCCCGTTTTTGACCGACTTTAAGACTCAGACGTCATCGATTGAGCGCTCGGTGATTGCGCATGCTGTGCTCGTTTCGAGGTTTCGGAGTTTTCGGCTGAGTGCCTTGCCTCTGGGCCTATGAACTCTTTGTGTTTCGGCTTGCTTTGTGGACCAAGCCTTGTTTTCCTTGCCTGAGGGAAGGAGAGGTCTTGTGGACCACTCTTTTGTGGTCGTAGACCAGTTTTTCCGCTTGGAGTCTAGTTTTCGGTTTTTGGAGCCTTTGGCCACGCGCCTTGTTTTGGGACCGCTTAACGTTCTCCGTTTGGCATGGTTTTTGAACCACACATTGTTGCCTTGGCCTAGAGGGCCACTGTGGTCTGGGAGACCACTTTTGTTGTTGTAAACCACTTTTGGTGCTCATAGACTAGTTTTCGGGTCTCCCAACTGCGCGTCTTGCCTCCCGGACTTTCGTCTTGCATCCGTTTTGGTTTGTTTTTTGTACAAACCTTGTTTTCCTTGTTTGGAAAATGGTACAAGGGTGGGAGACCAGTTCTTCCCCTTGGAGACCACTTTTCTTCCCGCTAGCTAGTTTTCTGGTCAGGAAACTGGTTTTCTTGGTCTTGGGCCACCTTTTCTGGTTGGCCACCACACCACCACCATGGTCTCATGCTGCAGACCACCACTCCCACCTGGCCGACCATTTTTTCCTTGGCTGACCAGTTCCACTGGTCGGCCGACCAGTAGAAGTAACTGGTCGACCACTTCAAGTGGTCGGCTGCTTTTCACAAGCTTCCTGAAGATATTTTCTTTACAGCTAGCACAGCTGGAAAGCACCAGAACCATCCTCCGTACACTGTATGGAGGGATGGCCTTGGACCCTTAGCTTCTTCAAGAAGCTTGAGCTTTTGTTCTCTATAAGAGGGAGGCTCCCCCTTCCTCCTTTAGGTTTAGAAAAAGTTCCTTGAACTATACATACAATCTATATCTATACATCTTGATTTCTCTCTTGTTTTGTGCCTTAAAGTGTTATTTCTTCATGCTTTAACACACAAACACACACTCAAACACCATCCTTTTGTTGCTGAGGTGCTTAGGAGTTGGTTTTGAGGTTTTTGGTTTGGTTTAAGCTTGGAAAACTTGCTGGAGTTGTAGTTTTGAAGGTGATCTTCAAGGGTGAGCCCTTAACTCCTTAAACCCTCATTCTTGCTTAAGATTTTGAACCTATTTGTATGTTGATTTAAGCTTAACTTTAAACTACAAAAATTTCTATTTTTGCATGCTTAACATCTTTGTTTAAGGTCACTTTTGTGTTGGGGGTTGTCTACCCCCTCTTAGGCCTTGTTTGGCCTTGCTTTTATGCCTTCTTTTTGAGCCTTTGGGACCACCTTGTTTTGACCTTCTCACCACTGAAACTCAGAGGAATTTCAGTGGTGGAAGTGGTGTTTTGAGGTCCCAATAAGGAGAGGGTCATCCCCTTTCCTTGTGTCTTCAATACTTGCTTTATTAGCCTCATGTGTGAGCATGTTTGTTAAGCTTATGTTGGCCATATCTTAGCATGTATTTGGGCTTATTTTGCTATGGCATACCACTGTTTTTACTTGGTTTTGTCACTCCATGCATGCCTAATACACTTGTAGTGTAAATCTCATAAACTAGTCTTGTATGCTTCATGAGGTAGCATGTCATTCTTCCTTGTTTTGTTTCCATTTCAGCATGTTTTTGGTGATTTTTTGCCATGTCATACCTCTGTCAAGGTTTGGTTTGGTTCGTCCTTGCATGGTCCATGCACTTGTAGTGCATTTCCAAGAACTAGCCTAATGTGTATCATGCTTTAACATGTCATTCTAGCATGCTTTTGGCTTAACTCCAAGAAGCTTTTGTCCATGTTTTAGCATGCTCTAGCTCTAATTTGTGTTGTTTTGGTCATGCATACCATGCTTTGCATAGCTAGAATACATTATAGCTTGTTAGCTTTGTGCATCAAGTCCACTAGCATGCATTACTTGGACTATTTGAATGATTTGGCATCATTTATAATGTGATTTCAGTCCATGTTTCATGGTCATGCACTTGCATTTTTTACTCTTTCAATGCGTTGGTGGGGTTCCCCCTTTATGCCTTAACATGAGTCATTGCGTATGCCTTCATGCCTAAGATTGCGAGCCATCATTTCAATGTGTTTTTAGGGTTATTTTGCCATGATATAACTCTGATTTTTATTGGTTAAGTCATCTCATGCTTGGTCTTAATAGGTGTAGTGTAATCCACCTTATTTGCCTTGCATTCATCATGCCTTATGCCCTTTATGCTAGCTTGTTTTGGCTTCCTTCCATACATGTTTTAGTATCATTTTGACATGTTCTGGGGCTATTTTGGGTTGCCTTTGCCATATGCTTCATGCTTTGTATAGCTATAGTGCAATTAGCCTTGCTAGCTTTGTGTTTTGATGACTCATGCATGCTATCTTTGAGCTATCTAGATGATTTGGCATCATCTAATACCTCATTTCAGAGCTTATAGCAGGACTATGTTCCCACTTCTTTCATGCTTTGAATGCCTTTGAGTATTGTGCATTGTTGCCTTATTGTAGTCTAGTATGTATGCCATCTTGCCTAGGTCCTTGAGCCTCTATCTTATCATATTTTGGTCTTTGTTTTGACCTAATTAAGCTCTGTCCATGGTTGGCTCATGCACTTGTGCCATGTATTGCATGCCCCCTTTGTAGTCCTCTTTACTAGCTTTATGCTTTAAGGACCTTTGCATGCTAAGCTTGCTTTGTTTGAATGATTTGGCATCATTTCATACCTTATTTCAGTGCATCTAGTGTTGTCACACTTCCATGTTTATCACTTCTTGAGCACCCTTGAGGGTTGTGCTCTTAGGCCTACTTGATAGGCCAAGGTATGTGCATGTTTGCCTTGTCCTTTTGTGCCTTTGTTTTGGTGTTATGGCCACTGATTTGGGCATGACTGAGGTCTGTCCACTTTTGGTTTAAGTCCATTTAGCATTGTGTATGCCTTGTAGTTCATCGCATTGAGTATGCCATGTTTGCATGTTGATTCATCGCATTGTATATGCCATGTTCTTTGCATTGTGCATGCTTATATTACATTGCATTGTGTATGCATGCCATTAGCCTTGTTAGGTTGTTCATGTTGCATTGCATGTTTGCATGCTTAAGTCATATTGCATATTTGCATGCTTGTGTTGGATTGCATTTTTGCATGCTCCATGTTACATAGCATTGTGCATACCATGTTATGTGTTGCATTGTGTTTGGAATAGGTGTTAGTCCAAACACGAGAAACGAGGGACGTTTCATACTTGAAGTGATGAAACGTGCTTCAATTCTCGGTCACTGACGCTCTTGGTCATACATAATAGAGCTCTAGGCATTTATGTGTCTATTTGTGCATTCATTTCATATTGAATTGTTCAACTTCGCCTCTCGGCCATCATGCATCGAAATGCGTGATTGGTGGCCCGAGGGTCGAGAACCACACTCCCTTGAGCTTATGAAATGATAGGGAGGGTGGTTGCGCACACATATCTTGCAAATATATTGCCATGCCTTTTCTTGCTCTCTGTTGTAGCAAATTGGAGGAGTGCAGCAACAACTGGTCGGCCAGCCAAAAAAACTAGCTGGCCGACCACTTTTTCTGGTTTGCAACAACAAAAAGTGGTCGGCATGTGGCGTCCCACATCAACAACTGGTCGGCCACCCTTCCACAGGTCCCCAAGGTGAGTTGGAAGCTTTTTAGAGCTTGGTGCAAGTTTCTGGGAGCAGTTGCAAACAGAGGCAAATTGGGGCATCGCGACGGATTTTCGAATGAGGCGACTGGGCATGCATGCATTCCTTTCCCCCTGAGGACTTTGCTCATGATTTACTGCTTTACTTGGCTAATTTGCTTAGCTAGTTTACGCTTTGGTTTGTACCTAATTAGTTAATGCGTTAACTATTCAATTTGTTTTGTAATAGTTAGTTAACTAGGATTAGTTAATTAGCTTCGTTATGTAATAATTAGTCTAATTAGCTTAGATTAGCTAGTTAGCTTTTTATTTGGACGCTCTGTCGAGAGGGACAATTGTCGTAATAAGCGTGCGTGCGTGTGTGTGATGCATATCTTCCAACCCCCATTTCTTTCTCCCTTTTACTTAACCACTTACGATGGTTAGTTTTAGGGCATATTTCGATTAGCATACCTTATGCTTGCATGCGTGCATCCATTCATCTGTTTTGCATGCATCGGGCTCGGCGCATCATACAAACCAACATTGTATTTCAATAAATTTACTTGAATACGTGTTCAACAGCATGTTATCAAGTTGCGTTCCACATGACATTCTAGAATAGCTGAGCCTGTTTTAGTCACATTCTCGCATGTGTTGCATTAGCTATCTTAAAATGAACTAGGATCATGCATGATTTCTAACTAGTTCTTTGTTTTGGCTCGGAGTACACTGTGAGTGTTTACGCTTTGGCATACTACATGTGTGTTATTGACTGCCATGTTCAGCATGCTTGTTATGAGGCTAACTGATTATTTGATATAACTGCCTGAATGCCTGTGGGTGAAGGTTGGATTACTTGAATTGGAACAATTCATTAAATCCTCGATTTAGCCTACTTGCAAGTAGCAAACTCCAAATCATTTTCACAAATGAACATGCAATGTTTTGTTCCAAGTTAGGCGATCTAGTCTATATTTGTATACTGTGCGCATCACGTAGTAAGATTAGCTAATTAACCAGAATAAGAGCACATTTGTTTTCAAAAACAAAATATCATGCTTAGTACAGGCCGATCTTTGATCGGGCGAGCGGGGGTGCTCATTGCATGACCTTCCCCTCTCGTACCCAAGTTCCCGAACCGAGGCAACTTTGGTGATGACGGACACGTGGCCTTAGGCATGAGTCAGGGTTTCCTAAATTCCCCTAAAATAAAATATTTAGATGGCGACTCTGTATCTGACAAAGCAGTCCATGTTTGGCACTTCTTTATAAAAATCAGTTTTCCAAAACGATTTGCCAGATTTGGACTCTTTGGTGATTTATCAATCTTACATTGCACTTTGTGATATTAGATTAAGAACCGTGACATCGATTCCGAACTGTAGTAGCCTAGAGAACAAAAACGAGATTCGCGCCCATCGCAGCGCGAATATCGGAGAGTTCTCGCGAGGCACATCTACACCCCATAACTTCAAGTTTAGGTTCCTTTTTGACTCGCTAACAATTCTCCTATATTCAATTCACACCGTTAATTACACCCGCAAAGTTTCATTTCAAGACAACACAATATTAATAACCCCTTTCAATCCAATCCTTTATTTAATTATAGAACAACGCTCACAATTTACTCTTATTAACACAACTACTTCATTAAGTTTACCATCATAGTCTATAATCCTCATATCTATTTTTGGTTTCCATTATTTACAAATAATGCCTATGCACGTTTTCTCTTTAAACCAAATTACACATCAATATGTAATTTCACAAGTTCATCACAAGCAACAAATAACAGCATCAACTCAACACATAGCTCAACACAATCCACCTTTTGCCGACTTACTACGGCGGGATAGCGGGCACCCAAAACATTTTCGAAAACCAACCATTTTTTATAATTAATTTCCCTGTTCTTCTCAAAGATTTCCATTTCTCAATAAAAGCTTTCAATCTCAACACATTTCAAAACTTTCAATTTTAGACAAAGGGGTGGTAAATACAACATTGGTAATCCCTAGGCTGGTGTCTGCAAGTAGGCTCAACAAGCACTACCAAATTGTCATTTTTACCAGTGCTAACAGGAAGGCTCGACACCTATCAGCGCGGCTTTCGAGTCTTTCACCCTGGACAATCAGGCCAACTTATCAAATTCATCTACACCCCCTATCCGGACTTACCAACGTATTTACCCCATACACATTTCCATATTTCTTATACAAATCATTTTCTGTCATGAATGCAAATCTCTTCGATTTAGAACCACAATGCACAATAGTAAATGAAATGATATGCAAATGCAAAAATTTCCATGATTCATAACATTCCTTCTCAAGTCAACCATATACACATGAAGTTTTCAAAACCATTTCTCAAACTCAATATATTTAAGAGATTACCATTCCTGCAAAACACATTATGGAATTTACACCCATTCATCTTCTATTCCAAGAAAGAAAAAAGTTTTATGAACATTTCCATGTTCCCCAAAAATCTCAAAATTTCTAGGGTTTTTACCAAAAACCAAACATTTCCCATCTCTATAAAGAAACCCCATTGAATCATCCTCTTGAGTTGAATGACTAAATAAGCCCACTAGGAATTTAATAAAATGATTTGAGATTAAACACATTTTGGAAACTCTACATTTTAGATTACAAAAACCAAAATCAACATAATCAATACAATTCCACATATCTTAACTCAACACCACTAATTATAATTCAAAGCGTACTCCTAAATTTTCATTTCTTCATTTCATCCCAAGGCTCATGTTATCTATATCATTAACTAATCCTTTTTCCCAAATTTCATTTCATATCATAACATGATTTACAATATCCATAAATAAGATTCAATCGCTAATTTTTAACATGATTTTCAAACACTTCCAAAATCCAATTAAACTTGTACATATATAATTCAACCTACCAATTTCATGAATCTACTTTCAATTTGAGAAAAATCATTAATTATCATAATGAATCAATTTAGGGTTTTCAAGGAAAATTAAGATTTTCAACAAAAATTCAAACTTCTTATACCACTACTTTTAATTCCAATTTCCCTCTTGATTATACACCCAAGGTTCATAATCCACCATATTAACCCAACCATTGAACCCCCAACACTTCAAACCCTAAACCCCCAAAATCATAATATACACTATATGCTAAAAAATGTGGGCTTTACATGTATATAATCAAAATACCACAGATCTATTTATTTATGGAAGTATTGAAGAAGAACTAGGACCCCTACCTCTAGAATCAAGCAAGAAAAGAAAGCTTTGAGAAGAATCTTCCACAAATCCGAATTTCAATCGGGTGGAAAGTGAGATCTCCAAACCTTCTTCACGTTTTTGCAAGGGGTCTTGGCCAAATCTTTGGGGAATTGGAAGTATTGGGGTCGAACTCTCTAAAATTTTCAGACATAGGGTGAGAGGAAGGAAGAAGGAAAAGAAATGTGCAAAGAATTATCTAGAAAACCAATTTTAAAATTGCTGAACTCGCGAAATCCGCTCGAGCGTCTCTTTTCCCGCTCGAGCGTACCTATTTCCAGCACAGATTCCAAAACTTCGAACAGGTATAACTTTCCCATCCGGACTTCGTTTTAGGTCATTCTTCTGTTCAAATTGAAGCCCCAAAAATAAGCTTTTCAATGGTTCTAGCCTCACATCCAAATTCAAAGTGCGGAAAAAAGAAAAAGGCAAAAGAGTGACTGCTGATCGTAGGCGAATTGTTCGAATTAAAGTTTTTGGTCCAATCTTACTCTACTATCATGTTACCACCTCAATCGATGCCCCAAAATAAAAATAAGGAGGTTCCAAATATACTAATAAAATGTAAAAAATGAACCCACGTGCCTCAAAAATTCAAACTCAACCAGGCAACCCGCTCGAGCTCCTAACATTGTGCTCGAGTGCTCAGACCAACAAAGCCGTCTGCTCGAGCGACCACTTCTATGCTTGAGCGAAAATTTACAACTCTCAGAATCTCGGGTAGCCTGCAAAAATACTGGGAGCCTCACAAGTCCGCTCGAGTGTTAACTCCTCCGCTTGAGCAGAAGTTGTAAAATGCTCAGGTTTCCTCCTGTCCAACAGTGCGGGACTAAGTTGTAAATGACTTGTTAGAAGATGATTAATGGAGTGGAGAAATATGTGTGTGGAAAGTATAGTATGTAAATAAATCTCATGGGTGGAAACAATAAGATCAAAACCAAAAATAAAATCCCATCCATGTTGATTTACTTTATCCCTACATTTTTCTACGTTAAATCCCTTTCAATTTCTTCCATATAAGAGGCCGTAACTATGGAGAGAGTTTCTGTCAAATCTATGGGTGCAACAATAAGCTCAAGTGACAAAAACACTAACTCCATATTAGTTGTTCGATCACTGGATGGATGTGTTATGGCTTTACCAGGTTCAATTTGCAATTCTTTTTCAAAAATCTCATAGCATGCACTCTTATGAAAGTCTAGAACGAGTTGGTCCAAAGAAATTCACACCTCAGCAGGGAACATCTCAAAATATTCAGTTGCCCAAATTGTGTCCACAAATTGACTTGTTTGAGAGTTCAACCCATTGTACGTAAAAGAAAACAATAAGTTAAGTCATTTTTGTAGCCATGTTGTGGACAAGTGTCAACATTGCTCTTGTATCATTCCCAACAATGATAAATAACTCATCCGCTTCTTGAGTCAAATTTAATATTTTTCTTTTAAGAAGAGTGAATTCAGATGGAGGTTGTGATTCTTTCCATTTAAAATAAGCCAACATATTTAGCCAATAATCCTCGTTAATTGAAAACTCAGGACTAGAAAAATCACTTTCAAAGAAAGTCATCTTCAGGAAAAAAAAAAAAAAAAAAATTTGTCAAGAGCTTGTGAGTTGTTCACTTGCTGTTGTAGACATCCCATTTTGACTGCCCTTAAGACTTGGGCGCTTTGTTCCTAGTACTTGATGATGAAACGTTACATTGAGAAATCGTTCGAATATTCAACAAGAGGAATTCGCTTTTAAGCTTAAAAAACCCTTCAAGCCTAAACCTTACACCCGTTTTTTGATCAAAACCACTTTTCATTTAGCATGACCACCCAAATAACTGTATGCCAACAGATGGCTGGCAGGCCAAATTTGATTGGCCGGTCGTCCCTCCTCATGACCGGCCAGCCATGTTTAGCGATAGCAAATATTTTACAGCTACCAGCTATCCTCATGCCCATGCTTTGCATCAACTGTCCCTATACAACTATTTCTGATGTCAGAAGGTGAAATTTTATAAATAGAAGGCCTGCCCTCAGGTTTTGGGGTTGAAAAAATTCATTCAAGAGCTTAGTGAAATCCAAGCTATCTTTTCTACCCTCTCCATTATAGATACAAGATAGACACACCTTTGGAGCTCAAACTTGAAGCTTCCTACTGAGATTTTGAGCCTACTTTTAGAAACTTGAGAGTGCTGTGAATCAAGTTTTCTTAACCAAGAGCATCCTCTCTTCAAGAGGTATAAGCTTTGGTCACCTTCTCCTTTGTTTATATTACTCTTTTCCATTCTTTTTTACTTTGTTTATACACTGTTTTGGGCTGTTTTCAAAGGCTGAAAATATGTGATTTAAAGTTCCAAAGGTAAAGGGGCTAGCCACCCTTCTTTGACTTGCTTACTAGGCTTGTTTCCTCCTATTTTTGTTAAAGTTTTCTACCCTTTTCAAAATAATTTTCAGCACTATTTTGTGCTATTTAGGGGTTGTTTTAAGTGTTTACTTAATTTATGCTTTGAATATTATCCTTGTGTTGTTGTAAGTCCTCATGGATTGGTCATGGATTGGTGTATAGGCCATAGCTTCCAATCCATTTGAGTTGATAGTCCTTTCTTCCATTTTTATGGCTTTCATATACATATTCACACCATTGTAATCATCATTCTATCTCTGCAACCTCCCTCAATTTTTTGTTTCTTTTGATTAAAGAGTTGAATCAAACGAAAGAATACCGCTCAAGGCACAAGAAAGAGACCCTTTATTCTAAATGGTTTAATCTCTTCAGAGGTTCATCACCAGGGCAGTACATCTCTCTTATGCTAAGTGTGATCTCTCGTTTGATACTTTTCTTTATCATCGGTGCATTACTTCTAAGGGACTAAGTTTCTAGTTAGACCCTTGGAAATCACAAAGGAAAGTGTCATTATAGATTATTATGAAGTTTGGATTTGGAGTCATTATCACTCATTTTGGGTTTGATTAGCCATTATCACTCTCTTTGAGTTTGACTAGTCAGTATCGCTCATTTTGTGTTTGACTTAGAATTCATTATCACTTAGAAATGAGTTTCATTCTTCCTTTGTAAATTCCCCTATAGAAAAGGGCTTAAAAAGTTTATTTCTCGGGTTAAGTCGTGCTTGCTATCCTTTATTGCTTTGGATTTAGTGGACGTAATCATCACCTTTGAACAAAATGTAGAAAAGATAAGAAATGGAAAGGTAATGTAAAAAAGGCTAATAAATAAAAAGATACAAAAGGTAATAAAATTGGGTTAGGTTCAATCAAACGTTATATTGAACCTATTGCATCTTGAATCATTGCATACTTTTTAGTGATGTTTAATGGTTCATGAAGCAATGTATACCTCTTCCCTTAAGGTAACTCCATGATAGGAATGAGGTATTGTCTATCATTTTATTGAGCTTTTGTCCTATCGGTTCTAAGATCATCATGCAACCAATTTGCGACAATTGATTATTTGTGAATTGAATCTACCTGTAGACACCCCATTTTTTACCGACCTTAAAACTCAGACATCACCGATTGAGCGCTTGGTGATGTTGCATATTGTGCTCGTTCTGAGGTTGCGGAGTCTCGGCTGCGAGCCTTGCCTCCAAACTTCCGGACTCTTTTTTACCTTGCCTCGGTTTGCGAACCAGGTCTCATTTTCTCTATTTTCTCTTCCCGAAGGGAGGGAGAGGTCTCGTAGATCATCTCTCAGTGGCCGTAGGCTATGTTTCATGGTCGTAGGCCATTTTTCCCGTTTGGAGCCCAGTTTCCGGTTTTTCGGAGCTGTTGGCTGTATGCCTCGATTCGGGACCGCTTAACCACCTCCGTTTGCTCCGGTTTTCGGCATGCACCTTGTTTCCTCCCTTTTGAGGGACACTGTGGTTTGAGAGACCAACTTCGTGGTTGAACGCCACTTTCAATGCCTAACAGCCTGTTTTTGGGGCCCCGAACTGCGTGTTTCGGCCCCCGAACCTCCGTTTTGAATCCGTCTTGCTTCATTTTTGGTGGAGACCTTATTTTCATTGTTATAAAGGTTGTAGGAGAGTGGGAGGCCAGCAATTTTTCTGAAAAAACCAGCTTTTTTTGGTCAAAAGTGATTCAGCATGAATCCGGGAAGGAGGAAAACATCTGCGCGGCTTCACCGAAACGGGCATAACTCTTTGCACAGGAGGAATTAAGATATGAGGCCACCACTGTAGGAAAGTTTACTTCTGGGGCTTCATTTTTCACTCAAGAATCTCCTAGAGCCAAGTCCGGGTGGAGGAGATATGGTTGGTTGAAATCCATTTGGACCGAATCTGCGCGGCTTCACCAAAATAGGCATAACTTTTTGCACAGGAGGAATTTTGATGCAAGGTTTGTGGCATTGGAAAGCTAACTTCTAGGGCTTCATCCTAGGGGGTGGCCGACCACCTTGACCCTTTTGACCTGGTCGGCCGGCCACCTGAACTGGTCGGCCGGCCACCTTGCCTGGCCGGCCGGCCACCTGAACCTTTTGAACCTGGTCGGCCATTTTTGCCCTCCTGAATGTGTTCCAGCTGTGCCAGCTATTCTACACTTGACCTACTGTCCGAGGGTCTGTCCTTTTGGGGGGAAATTTGAATTGATTTTTCCCCCCCTTTTCTTTGCTTCTCTCCCTCTATAAAGCCAGCACCTAAGCTTCATTTTCAAGGGTTAGAAACCAGCTGAGGCACCATTACACATACAACCCTATATCTATACATTCAACCCTCCAAACCCTAAGATTCTTGCGCCATTTGCACTACAACCCATAGCACCACACCACCATCATCCATTTTAGCAACTTGGAGGCCATTTGCAGAGGTTGGAAGCTCATTTCCTTAGACCAAAGGCTGCTGGAGATTGGCTCAACAAGGGTAAGCTCCTATTTTCCCCATTTTTACACTATTTTGTGCTATATCTTAGCCCCTTTTGCTTACATTTTTGGGCTTTGACCCAAACTGGAAATAGTCTTATTTTGAGCTCATTTTCATGTTTGATTAAGGAATTTTTTCTGTTTGAGGCCATCTACTGCCCCTTTCCTTTTATCTCTTTTTTAGGGCTATTTCTTGCATGATATATTAGCCCTATTTGTAAGTATTTCTGGGCTTCGAGCCAAACTGTAAAGTATCTTATTTTGAGCCCCTCTTAAACTTTTTTGAAGGGATCTTCACTGTTTGAGGCCACCTAATGCCTCTTGCTCTCTATCTCTCTTTTAGGGCCATTTTTGCATCATATTTTAGCCCTACTTGTGATCATTTTAGAGACTTTCTGTAAACTGAAAAGTGTCTTTTTTTGATCCTCTCTTAAACTTTGTTGAAGGACTCTTTGTTGTTTGAGGCCATCTTCTATCCTTTGTGCTCAATCTCTCTTTTAGGGCCATTTTTGCATCATGTTTTAGCCTACTTGTGAATATTTTCGAGGGTTGATATAAACTATAAAAAGTCTTTTTTTGACCTTCTCTTTAAGTATTCTTAAGGTCACTTTTTTGTTTGGGGTCATCTTTCCCCCATGCATCCTTCATCTCTCCATGATTAGGGCCATACATGTGAGCATTTGCATTGGCCTTGTTTTGGCCTCTTAGCCACTGAAATCCAGTGTATTTTCAGTAGCCTTGATATATTTTTGAGAGCCCAAATTAGAGGGGGGTGACCCCCTCTCTCCTTGCCTTGTTTGATGTTCTTTTTGGCCTTCCAAAGAGGCCCTATCTTGCATGGTTTGTTGACGGATTTCAGGGTCAATTTGATGAGTTTTAGGACTATCATATTTGATTTCCAGAGTTTATTTTGTCATGCTAAGTGTCCTTGATGCATGTGCTTAATAACCCCTTGTATGCCCTTCCAAAGGAACCCTTCATTCTTACATGCATTGGCTGCATTTGAGAGGTTATTTGGGCATGTTTTGGCATGTTTTATTCACTGATTTTTTCTGGTTTGATGAGTTCTCACCTGCTTCACATACATGCCATGTAAACCATGTTTGCTAGTCAAAGTTGCATGCTATTTTAGTCCATCTTGCTAGCATCTTTTGGCCATGCTTTGAACTAGAAATGTTCATGTTTTGGGACTTCCTTGGTTCTTTCTTTATGCTCCATGATCAAATAATGCATTCTTTGTATAGCTATAGGTCAATACATGTGCCTAGTTTTGTGTTTCGGGACCATTCCATGCATCGGGTGCCATGTTTCCATGTTTCGGGATCATTTTGCATCACATTTCAGTGCTGGAACTTGCATGTTTGTATGCCATATTTCATGCCTTTCCATGCCTTGTTAGAGTGGCGTTTGTGCCTTAGGATCGATCCTTGGTTTGCATGCATGTGTGCACGCACCTCGAGTGTCTCATTTTCATCTAATGGTCGCTGATATGAGTGTGGCTGAGGTCCACTTATGTTGGTGTAAGTCCATCATGCATTACGTATGCCATTTCATTTCATAGCATTGCATATGCTAAGTTGCATGTTAGAGCATTGTGTATGCCATGTTACATCGTGCATTGTGTATGCCATTTCATAGCATTGTGCATGCTAGGTTGTATATTAGTTGCATAGTGCATGCCATCTCGTTTGCATAGTGTTTGGGATAGGACTTAGCCCAAGCATGGGAAACGAGGGACGTTTCGTACTTTGAGTGACGGAATGTGTCTCAATTCCCAGTTGCCGACACTCCGGATTATCCATGATAGAGTTTAGGCCTTGTTGGGTTTATGTATGCATTCATTCCATATTGAGTCGTGTAAATCGACTCCTCGACCATCATGCATCGAGATGCGTGATTGGTGGCACGGGGATCGAAGACTACGCTCCTTGAAGAGTAGTCAAGCATACATATGTGAAAATAAATTGCCATGCCCCTTTCCTGCTCTCTGTTGCAGCAAATCAGAAACTGGCAATCTCTTGGGACTTCGTGCAATATTCCGGGCTTAATCATAAACAGAGGCTAATCGGGGCATCGCGATGGATTTCCGCGCCAAGCAACTCAAACATGCATCATTCATCATTCGGAACAGAGCTCAGGCAGTCCAGGAGCTTGCATGCTAATTTACTACTTTCCTAGATTAATTTGTTAATTAATTAGGATTTTTGTACTTATTCGGACTGTAATTATTCATTTGGGACTGTATATTATTTATTCGGACCCTCCGAGTGAGGGCACAATTGTAATAAGTGTGCATACGTGTGATGTATGTCTTCCAACCCCACGTCTTTCTCCCTTTTATTTACCAGCTTATGATGGTTAGACTAGAGCATGTTTCGATTAGCATACAGTATGATAGCATGTTTTGCATCCATTCATCTATTTTGCATGCACTGGGCTCGGCGCATCATACTCACTGCATTGTATTTCAATTCCGAGTTGAATACATGTTAGCTGTAGCATTTCATATGCCATGTTTAGAATAGTCGAGCCTATCTTAGTTGCATTCCTGCATGTGTTGCATTAGGCATTTCTGTATAGTTAGGATCACGCATGGATTTCTAACATAGTTTCTGTTTTGGCTTGGAGTACTCGGTAAGTTTTTACGCTTTAGCATCCTTGCATGTGTGTGAGTGACTGCCATGATAGCATGTTTACCATGAGGCTATTTGCCTATGTGATATAACTGCCTGAATGCCTGTGGGTGAAGGTTGGGTTATTTGGATTGGAACAATGCATTGACTGTGAGTTTTAAGCCCACTAGATAGTGGCAAAACCATGTTTTCTAAGCCCACCCGAGGGTGGCAAAATCTGCATTTTAAGCCTACTTGCGAGTAGCAAACCATCTTTCAAAAAAACAAACATGAAATGTTTTGTTCCAATTCAGGCGATCCAGTCTATACTTGTATGCTGTGCACATCACATAGTAAATCTAGGCTAATAACCGGAATAAGAATGCATAATATTTTCAAAACTAGATATCATGGTTAGTAGAGGCCGATCTTTGATCGGGCGAGCGGGGGTGTTCACGAAGTGACCTTTCCCAATCATTTCCAAGTTCCCGAGCCGAGGCAACTTTGGTGATGACGGACACGTGGCCTTAGGCAACGAGTCAGGGTTTCCTAAATTTCCCAAAAAATAAAATATTTAGGTGGCGACTCTGTATCTGGCAAAGCAGTCCATGTTTGGCAATTCTTTAAAAAAAAATATGTTTTCTCAAAACGATTTGCCGGACTTGGACTCTTTGGTTCAGATTAAGAACCGTGACAATTTGAGTCCTGAACTGTAGTGAGCTCAAGATGAACAGAACGGGACTCAACCCTCCCGGGGCGTTCGGGGACATCTACACTACCCCTCCCTTGATCATCTTCATGATAGGAAAGGGCAGAGAGGATAAATATCTCTTGGAAACACTCTGTTTTTGCTCTGTTTCAACTCTGTGGCAGCAGGACTTTTTCCAAAAGCAGTGGCTGGCCGGCCACCACTCTATACGACCAACCACTTTTCAAGGCCGGCCAGCCACCTATTGTGTACAAGTAGTGGCACTATTAGAGTAGAATATAGTAGAATCTGAGGTAAAAACAAAATAATTTTCTGACTGCAAACAGAGCAGATTCTAGCAACAAACAGAGAGGTTTCTGGGAGGATTTTCTCGGTTGTGCGCATGTGGCTTCTCACCACTCATTCAAGTCCTTTAAATTAGTGTTTTAATATTAGTATGTGTAATTAATTAGTTAGCTTTATTCAAATTTGTAATAGCTAGTTAATTTAGTTAATTCATTTGAATTTGTAATAATTAGATTAATTAGGAAATTCATTTAGATCCTCTTGTGCAAGGAAAAACTTGTAATATTTGTATGTCTTCTAACCTCCATTTCTTTCTCTCTTCTATTTACATGCTTACCGTGGTTGCAAATAGTATCATGTTTTTCATTTCATATCATTACCATGTTTTGCATCCATTTTGGCACGCATTAAAATTTGGCTCATCATATATAGTGTTTTACTACTTGTGCGCTACCTCATGCTTTGAGTTGCTTCACATGTCATGTTAGAAGTCGAATTTATTAGTTGGATTCTTGTATGTGTGCATTAGCCATTCACGTTAGGATCATGCATTTTTTTTTCTAATTTTTTCTCTTCTTTGGCTTGCCTCGGAGTACTAGGTGAGTATTTCTTGCTTTAGCATATTGCATGTGTGCTTGTGTTACCATATCAAGCATATTACCATGAGGCTAAATGCTTATTTGATATACCTCTTTGAATGCCTGTGGATGAAGGCTGTTTCGCTTAAGTTGGGATGACTTTGATTAATGTACATATGAGCTCACTTTTTCAAGTAAGCATACATTCAAACCTCTTTTCAAACAAATATAAAATCAAAACATTCCAAAACAGATGACGTAGTCTATACTTGTGTGCCTCACCTAGTAAGTTAACATAATAATCAGAACATGAGCATATATTGTCCATAAAAAATAACATCATGATTAGTAGAGGCCAATCTTTGATCGGGTTAGTGGGGTACTCAATTCATGACCTTCCCCTCTCATACCTAAGTTCCTGAGCTGAGACACTTTGGTTATGATGGACAAGTGGCCTTTGACACGAGTCACAAGTTTCCTAAATTTTCTAAAAATATTTAGGTGGCGACTCTGAAATCTAGCAATGCAGTGAATTTTGGCATCTCAAATGATAAATGGATTTTCTAAGATTTGCCGGACTTGGACTTACATTTGTGTTTTTTTTTTCCATTTCACATTGCACTTGTGAAACTAGATTCAGAACCACGAGAGTTCGAACTGTAGGGCTATACCCCTCCGAGGACCACGAAAAACCAACTACAGTTTCTGGCGACTCTGCTGGGGAAATTAGAGAACTTGATTTGGACTTCATGATGTGACATTTTATTTATAGATATATGTTCATTGCATTGCATTTGCATTGGTGCTCTTAAGTCACGGTATTTTCCATTTACTATTCTTGGATGGCTTGCCGAAGGTTTACCTAAAAAGCTTGCCGAAAGGCTGGCTGGTTGTGGGCTTTGCCATATTAGAAATACAATCCTCGGATTTGGATTATCACTGTACCGTTTAATCCTCTTTTCATTTCTTAGTGTTAAGTGTAAGAGGTATATTAGGTAATCTTGCCGAGGTACCCTATAGACACCCCATTTTTTTACTGTCCTTAAGACTTGAACGCTTCATTCTAAGGACTCGATAATGAAAGTTACATTATGCAAATCGTTCGGATCTTCAACAAAAGAATTTGGTTTCGTGCTCTAATCCCAAACCTTACACCCCATTTTGGCCAAACTATTTTAGACTTTAAAACCCTCTTTTCAAAATATTTTTCCAAATGTTTCTACGATATTCCGAGGCTTACATTTTGATTAAAATATTGCACCTTTTAGTAAACTGAGTATGGAGAAAGTGGAAATAAATAGAAAGGAGGTAAACTCTTTGAAAGATCTTTAAAAACATCTTATTTATAGGTTTGAAGTTGAAGGAAATAGGAGGGGATGGAGAAAACTAGTTGGGGAAAATGTTGAGCATCAAACCATTAATAAAGAAATGAACAACCTTCACTAAACTAAGCATATCTCTTTGTACACTTAAAATGTAGATGTGAGACCACCACCATTGGAAAGTAGACTTCAGAGGCTTCAATTTAGACTCAATAATCACCTAAAATCAAGTTCAGACGAGGGAGCTATGCCCGTTTGAAGTCGGGCTTAGAAACAGACTTTTTTTGCAAGTATCTGGGCAGCCAATTGATGAGAAATCCAGCCAAAATAGTGGACGGCCGCCATTTTTAGTGTAGGAAGATATTTTTCAACTGCCAGCTATCTTCATGCATGGGATGCTGGCCAGCTGTCTTTTTCTTGATATTTCGGACTAGAGAAGCTCATTTTATATAAACAGAGGGCCTTCTCTTTGGTTTTAAGGTTGCAAAATCAATTTTCAAGAGCTTTTGAAAAAAACAAAAAATCTTCTTTACCCTCCCAAATACAAATACAAGTTAGATACACCATTAGAGCTTAGAACTTGACTCTTTTGCTGAGATTTCATCTTCATTTCAGAGGCTTGAGGGTGCTTTGAATCAAGTTTGCTTAACCAAGAACATCCTCTCTTCAAGAGGTATAACCTTTGCCATCTTTCTCTTTGTTTACACCACTCTTTTCTTCACTTTTTCTTGCTATTTGTATACTATTTTGGATTGGTTCTAAGTGCTGGAACTTGTGATTTAAGAGCTACCAAAGGTGGAGGGGTTAACCACCATTGCTTGAACCTTATCCCATGGCTCATATCCTTGTTCTTCCCACTTATTTCTCTGATTTTAGCCACTATTTTTGGACTATTTTCAGAGGCTAAAATATGTGATTTGAAGTTGTAAAAAGTGGAGGGGTTAGCTACCCTTCCTTAGGCTTGCTTACTAGCTTTGTTTTCTTCCATTTTTGCTTACTTTTTCTAGCCTTTCAAAAATGATTTCAGCACTATTTTCTTAGTTTTTTGGGCTGTTTTAATTGTTTATTTAGTTTATGCTTTGACTACTATGCTTGTATTGTTGTAAGTCCTCATAGATTTGGTCGTTTAGGCCATATACACCAATCTATTTGAGTTGATAGCTTTTTATTCCATAATTTTCATACAAATACTCACACTTGTAATAATCATCTCTACATCCTCCCTCCTTTCTTGGTTTTCTTTATTTGAGAGTTTTTTCAAACAATTGATTGTTGTTTAAGGCAGGAGAAAGAGACCTTCTATGCTTAATGGTTTAATCTCTTCGGAGGTTCATTACCAGGGTATTACATCTCTCTCATGCTAAGAACAACTTCTTGTTTGATACTTCTCTTTATTAGTGGACGTAATTATCAATTTTAGACCAAAAATGAATAAAGAATGGCAAGGTAATGAAAAAAGAGATTAAAATTGGAATAAAAGTGGTAAAAAGGTAATAAAATTGAGTTGGGTTCAATTGGACGTTATATTGAACCCATTGAGTCTTGAGTCATTACCTACTCGTAGTGATGTTAATGATTCAAGAAGTAATATCTACCACTTCCCTTGAGATGTAACTCCATGATAGGGAGGAGGTGTTATTAGTCTTTTGTGTCCATTTATTGTTCTTTTGTCTTATCGATTCATAGATCATCATGTAACAACTTTGTGACTATTGATGGTTTGTGAATCGAGTCTACTTCTCCTTGTAGACACTCCTTTTTTGACCGTCCCTAAGATTGGGCGCCTCAGGTTGATCACTTGATGATGAAAGTGATGTTGTACAAATGTTCGATTTCTTTAGCAAGAAGAGCTTCTAATCCTAACCTCACACCCCATTTTTGACCAAAACTATTTTAGACCTTAAAATCTTCTTTTCCAAAATATTTTTCCAAATGCTTCTACGATGTTCCAAGGCTCGCATTTTATTTAAAATATTACACTTTTCGGTAAACCGAGCAAGGACAAAGTGGAAATAAATGGAAGGGAAGTGAACTCTTTGAAAAATCTTTAAAAATTTCTTATTTATAGGTTTGGAGTTGGAGGAAATAGGATGGGGGGAAAGAAAACTAGTTGGGAGAAAGGTTGGGCATCAATTCGTTAGGACAGAAATAATAAGCCTTCACTAAATAAGCATATCTCTTTACACACTTAGAATTTAGATGTGAGGCCACCACTATTAGAAAGTAGATTTCCAGGGCTTCAATTTAGACTCAAGAGTGACCTAAAATCAAATCCTGATGAGGGAGATATGCCCATTTGAAGTCGGGCTTGAAAACAGATTTTTGTCTGGCCGCTCACTATTAGTGGCCTATTGGCCACTTGTGTCAAAAAATAGTTGTTTTGTAGATATTTGTTGCCAGCTGTTCCCACAAGTTCATGCATGATACCAGTTGAATGTATATAGATATTTCCGACCTGAGGGACTATTTTTCTAAATATAGGCGAACACCCTCTTGAAATTAGGTTGCAAAAAATTCCAAAAGCCCCAAAACTTGAAATTCTCTCTCTATCTCTATCTTGCAACACACACACCTTACCCAAACACTTCCTATACTAATATTGGAGCTCTCCTTGCTGAGATTATTGAGTCCAAATTTCAGCCCTTGAGAGTGAGAACTCATGGGTTTGTTAACAAAAGAGTTGCCTTGCTTCAAGAGGTAAAATTTTGAGCATCTTTTCACTACTTTTTCCCAATCTTTTCTTGCTACTTTTGAACTATTTGTACACTGTTTTTATGGGGTGAAACTTGTGGTTTAAAGCTACCAAAGGTGGAGGAGTTAACTACCCTTCTTTGAACCTTGTCTCCTAAGCTTTTGCCCTTGTGTTTCCCATTTTTTTCTCAACTTTTTTCCAACATTTTACCACTGATTTTCACAGTTTTTTAGAGGCTAAAAATGTTGTTTTGAGGTCCCAAAAATGGAGGGATTAGCCACCCCTCCTTATGCTTGTTTACTATCTCAATTTCTCCATTGTTTTAGCTTCTTTTTTTTTTAGCTTTTCCATGTTAATTTCAGTACTGTTTTTAGGTGTTTTAGGACTATTTTAGGTTGTTTATTTCATTTATGCTTTGTATAGCATGCTTGTAGTGTAATGGTCCTCATAGGTTTGGTGTTTTAGGCCTTAGACACCAACCTATTTGAGTTAATAGCATTTATTTCAAGTTTTCCATACTTGTGATCACCTCTAATCATCTTTGCAACCTCCCTCTTTTCTTGGCATTTTATTTGTTTTGAGAGTTGTTTCAACCAATTGATTGTTTAAGCTTGAGATTGAGATCATTGTGCTTAATGGTTTAATCTCTTCGAGAGTTCATTACCAACAGCATGACATCTCTCTCATGCCCAAAACAACCCTTTGTTTGGCATTTCTCTCCCATTAGTGGACTTAATGCCCATTTTTGGACTAAAATGATAAATGAATGGAAAGGTAATAAAACACTTAAATGGAACAAGATAATAAGATCAAGTCTTGGGTTCAATCAGACGTTAATTGAACCTATTGAGTCTTGAGTCGTTTCATTCTTGTTAGTGATGAAAATGATTCAAGAATCAATGTCAACCACTTCCCTTGATCAATACCATAATAGGAAGGAGGTTTTGAGAGTCTTTCATTGCATTTATTGAAATTGTATCCCTTGGTTCATAAGTCATCACGCAATGAATTTGCGTCGATTGATGGCTTGCAAATCGAGCCTACCCCTCCTTTGAGCTATCTAATGATAAGGAGAGGCAAGGTGGACAAACATCCCTTGAGAGTGCTCTGTTTGTGCCCTATTTGTTTTCTATTGCAGCAGGAGAAATCCAATATTAGTAGTCGACAGGCCACCTTTATTGGTCGATAGGCCACCTTTATTGTACGACAGGCCATTATTGGTGGATAGCTAGCCACCACTTCTGGCCTACCGGCCACCTTTTCCAGCTAGGCAGTGCCACTTTTTTTTTCATAGTGCAGAGTAGAGGCTGAGGTGCAAAATAGTGCAAAAGCATTCTCAGGAGAGAAACTCATGTACATGTATAACCCTTTCCCTAATTTCTTGGGGCCCATTAATTAAATTTCATCTTGTAAATTAATTAGTTAGAATAGCTAGCTAACTTGGTGTTTTAATTAATTAATTAGTTAGAGTAATTAATTAATTTTGTGTTGTAATTATTTAATTAGCTAGGATAGTTAGCAAAATTCGGTGCTATAATAATTAGCTAGTATAGTTAATTTAATTCATTTGGTTTGTAATAGTTAATTAATTAGCTTAAATTAGCTAGGACATTCATTTGGACCTTCCTGCGTGAGGGCAACATTGTAATAATGTGTATGTCTTTCAACTCCACATCTTTCTCCCTTTTATTTACCCGCTTATGATGGATTGCATGTGGCATCATGTTTCTTTTAGCATTTTCCATGCTTTGCATCCATATGTCTTACATGCATAGGGTTTGGCTCATCATTCTAACTCGTATTGTTAGTTAAATGCTTCTTTGAATACGTGCTTGAATCACATGTTATCAAATTGATTTACATGACATGTTAGTAGCCGAGCCCATATTGCATTTTGTATGTGTCGCATTAGTCATGTTGCATTAGTGAGGATCATACATTTTTCTAACTAATTTATTCCTTTTGGCTTGCCTTGGAGTACTAGGTGAGCACTTATTGCTTTAGCATGTTGCATGAGTGTTAGTGTTGCCATGTCAAGTATGATAACCATGAGGCTAAGTACTTAATTAATATATCTATTTAGATGCCTATGGATGAAGGCTAGTTTCCTAAATTGGGATAAATTGATGAATGTACCTATGAGATCACATTTTCAAGTGGTACATAGTCAAAACAATTTTCAAACCTACATGAAATCGAAATGTTCCAATTTCTGGAAATTAGTCTATACTTGTGTGCAACACATAGTAAGTAAGCCTAATAATTGATAATAAGAGCATATAATGTAAATAAGAATCACATCATGATTAGTAGAGGCCAATCTTTGATCGAACGAGTGGGGTGCTCAAATTCATGACCTTTCCCTCTTTTACCTAAGTTCCCGAGCTGAGACACTTTGATGATGACGGATAAGTGACCTTTGGCATGAGTCTCCGATTTTTTAAATTTCCTAAAAATATTTAGGTGGTGACCTTGTAATCTAGCAAAGCAGTCCATATTTGGCATTTTGATTCAAAATCGATTTTCCAAAAGAATTGCCGGATTTAGACTCATTTGTATTTATCTATTTCACATTGCACTTGTGGAATCAGATTCAGAACCATTGGAGTCCGAACTGTAGGGCTAGTCGTCTCCAAAAGGAGCACGAAAAGTTAAACTACACTCTCTTTATCAGTTTCATGATAGAGAGAGGTAGAAAGGATAAACATCCCCTGGAAACACTATGTTTTGCTCTGTTTCAATTCTGTGACAGCAGGATAGTACCCAAAAGTAGTGGCTGGCTGGTCACAACTCTATCTGGCTGGCCAGTTTCCAAGGCCGGCCGACCACCTTTTTGTTCAAACAGTGTCATTTTCATCATAGAACAAAATAGAAGTAGAGGCAAAAACAAAATTATTTTCTGACTGCGAACAGAACATATTCAGGCAACAGAACAGAGGAGTTTTCGAGAGGATGTTCTCGGTTGCACGTGTGGTTCTTCGACTCTCGTTCAAGTTCATCGGCTTGTAGCTCTTAGATTACTTAATGAGTTATAATTAATTCGTTAAATTCCTTTGCATTTGTAATAGCTAGATTGTTTAGTTAATTGATTTGGCGTTGTAATATTTAACTTGATTAGGACATTCATTCAGACCCTTCCGTGTGAGGGCAAAGTTGTAATATTGCGTATGTCTTCTAACCCCCGTTTCTTTCTCCCTTTTATTTACTTGCTTATAATGGCTGCCATGTAGCACCATATTTTGGTTTCATATCATTGCCATGCATTGTATCCATTTTTTGCATGCATTGTGTTCGGTTCATCATCCTAACATTGTTGTCATTTCCTAAATTACTTGAATACGTGCACTATCGCATGCTTTGAGTTGAGCCATTTGACATGTCAATAAACCGAACCTAGTAGTTGCATTTTGTATGTGTTGCATTAGACACTTGCATATTAGAGCATGCATTTTTCTAACTATTTTCTTCTATTTTGGCTTGCCTCGGTTGAGTACTAGGTGAGCATTTATTGCTTTAGCATATTGCATGAATGTTGGTGTTGCTATATCAAGTATAATACCATGAGGCTAAGTGCTTATTTGATATACCTCTTTGAATGCTTGTGGATAAAGGCTATTATCGCTTAAGTTGGGATAATTTGATTAATGTATATATGAGTTTGCTTTTTCAAGTGGCGCATATTTAAAACAATTTTCAAAAAAACATGAAATCAAAGCATTCCAAAGTGAGTGATTTAGTCTATACTTGTGAGTCTCACATAGTAAAGTTAGCATAATAATCGGAACAAGAGCATATAATGTACATAAAAATCACATCATGATTAGTAGATGTCGATCTTTAATCGGGTGAGTGGGGTGCTCAATTCATAACCTTCCCCTCTCATACCTAAGTTCCCGAGCTGAGACACTTTGGTTATGACGGACGAGTGGCCTTTGGCACAAGTCATGGGTTTTCTAAATTTCCCAAAACATATTTAGGTGGTGACTCTGAAATCTAGCAATGCAGTCCATTTTTGACATTTCTGATTGTAAATCAATTTTCCAAAAAATTGTTAGATTTGGACTCTTTTGTGTGTTTACTGTTTCACATTGCACTTGTGAAACCACGTTCAAAACCATGAGAGTTCAAACTGTAGGGCTATCATATCCAAGGAGACTAAACCTCTCCAAGGAGCACGAAAAGCAAGTTACATACCCTTTTGACCAATCGACTTAGTACATATAGTAAAGTCATAGTGATTGTTCCAACATAGGACATGATGGTCACCCGTATACAGGATTTTGTGAAACTACTTGCTTGATGTAGTGGAACCCTAGATCATGCCGAAGCTAGGACATGGTGGTATGTGCTTTATAGTGAAACTGTATAGGGTGCTTCATATCAATGGTACAGTTGATATCAGTTTGTGGGCAGAATTTAGTAGGGAGTACAGTTCTACAGCTCAGATCACATCTGTTTTGATGAAATTTGCGCTAAGGGGCTCCCTATTTTCTGATTGTTGCTTTTATTTATTTCTTTTGCTAGGTAGTCTAAAAACATAGCTTCAAAAAGTTCTTGTCACAACCAAAACCTGTCCCTAAAAGTTTGGATCATGACCGGCCAGTAACTTCTTGGTTACCTACGGCCTCAGACAGGTTACAGAGAATTTATAACAACAGGGCCTAAGCGGAAGCAAATAAAATAACAGAACATCCATTGAGTAGTGCTTACATGCTAGGATTTTAAACATCATGCCATATATAGAAAGTTCACATACACAATTCATATATACAAGTTCGAGTCATGTAGGTATATACAAAGAGCTAGCAATCCAAAAATTACATGTTAACAACGTGTCCAAACAAAAGTCACCAAAGACTTAAAAAAATGTAACATCAAAGAAAATCCTTAAAAAGACAAAGGGTTCCATTTTGGAGGCTTAACAAAACAGGTCCACCAAAAAGACTCCTGAAGTTGACCTAGGGTTGGCCTTCGAGCTGATCACCTACATAATATATATAAATACGGAGTGAGAAGGCTCAGTGAGTAATAATAATATAAGGAGGTTCATAAGAATGAGCATATGAAGAATATATATATAGCATATTCATGTTTTATTCACAATCACATTCTAGAATGGCCTTGAGCCCACACAAGAAGGAATGACCTTAGGCCCAAAATAATACGGAACAACCTCAGGCCCAACATAACAACAGCTGCTCTGAACATCATAAGGTAGATGGAACATCGATATGTCTTCATCTCCCTCGGCCTTAGGGCCATAGGTCATAAGTAATCCATGTTAGACATAACGGCCCCAGGTCCATCGTACGTAGCAGAAACAAACTGACCTTGGGTCGGGTTATTACACTCTTCCCCCTTTTAAAAGTTTGGTCCCTCAAACTTGTTTTTACCTTAAGTTGAAAATAACTCCGAATACCGCTATTTGATTTCCTCTTCTCTTTCCCAAGTGGCTTCTTTCTTGTAATGCTCCTACCATTCAACTTTCACCATTGGAATTGCCTTGTTCTGTAGCTGTTTCACTTGTTGATCCAAAATTTGAATTAGTTTCTCTTCATAGATCAAGTTGTCATCCAACGCAATCTGATGATAGTCTATAATATGGGACAGATCTTGGAGGCAATCCCCGTAACATTGATACATGAAACACGCTATGTATTTGTTCCATACTCGGTGGAAGATCAACACGATAAGCCACTGGATCCACTTTTTCCAGAATTTGAAATGGACCTACATATCGGGCTGCTAATTTCCCTTTCTTACCGAATCTTGTTTGTCCTTTCATCGGGGTGACTTTAACAAAAACATAATTACCAATCTCAAATTCTAAATCCCTTCATCAGTGATCCGCATAACTCTTTTGCTTGCTTTGGGTGGTTTTCAATCTTTATTGAATGATTTTAATTTTCTGAATCGTCAATTTTACAATTTCAAGCCCAAACAATGATCTACCACCAACTTCGGTCCAACACACTGGAGAGCAACATTTCCTCCCATATAAAGCTTCATATGGTGCCATTCCTATGCTTGAGTGGAAACTATTGTTGTACATAAACTCCGCCAACAGTAGATAAGTTTCCCAGCTCCCTTGGAGGTCCAAGACACACATCCAAAGCATATCCTCCAATGTTTGTATTGTTCTCTCTAATTGGCCATCAGTTTGGAGTGGAATGCCATACTAAATTTCAACTCTGTTCCCATAGCATCTTGTAAACTCTGCCAAAATCTTGATATAAATTTTGAATTTCTATTAGATACAAATGAAACTAGAACACCATGTAATTGCACAATTTCATTCATATATATAGTAGCAAGTTTATCTGCATTATATTGAGTTTTCACAAACAGGAAATGAACAAATTTAGTTAGTCTATCAACAATAACCCATATGGAATTCATACCTCAGGGTGTTCGGGGTAAGCCAACAATAAAATCCATAGTTATGTGTTCCCACTTCCACTCCTGGATTGGGAGAGGTTGAAGTAAACTCGCTGGTGTTTGTTGTTCTGCTTTTACTTGTTGACATTATAAACAATTTGAAACAAACTCTGCAATTTCCCTCTTCATACTTGGCCACCAAAAAATTTTGTGGAGATCTTGGCACATTTTAGTGTTACTAGGATGCAGTGAAAATTTAGACTTATGTGCTTCTTCCATAATTAATTTCTGGAACATTTGGGAAATACAACCTATCTTTAAATTTCAACACTGAATTTTCAAGGGTGAACCCGGGCCTTGTCTTCGTTTCCATCTTATCACAAATTTTCTTCAAAAACTCATCTTCCATTTGCCTTTGTTTGATTTCTTCAAGAATTGTCGGCGAAGCTAACATTGCCGCTAACACAGCTCCTTGTTCATGTAACACAATTTCCATGTGCATTCTTTCTAATTCAAGTAGCAACTCTTTTTGCCTTATGAGCAAACTTGCCAAATTCCCCATAACCTTTCTGCTAAGAGCATCTACAACTGTATTAGCTTTGTCGTGGTGGTAGTGAATTTGTAGGTCATAATCCTTGATAAGCTCTAATCACTGTGTTTGTCGCATATTTAACTCCTTTTGGGTAAAGAAGCACTTTAGGCTTTTATGATCGGTGTAGACCTCACATGTTGTGCCATACAAATAACGTCGCCATATCTTCAAAGAAAATAACACTGCGGCTAGCTCTAAGTCATGTATGGAATAATTTTTTTCATGGGGCTTAAGTTGATGAGAAGCATATGTAATGACCCTACCATTTTGCATAAGTACACATCCCAGTCGTTTGTAAGAGGCGTCACTGTAAATAACAAACCCCTCCATACCAGATGGTAGAGCAAGAACTGGTACCATGGTCAACTTTGTTTTTGGCTCTTGGAAAGTAGATTCTCTTTGTTTTGTCCACTCAAATGGCACACCCTTTTGGTTCAATTAAGTAAGTGGCACTGCAATCTTAGAAAGGTCTTGAACAAACCTCTAGCAGTATCCTACTAAACCCAAGAAACTATGCACTTCTGTCACATTTGTAGGAGTTGGTCAATTCACAATGGCTTCTATCTTGTGTGGGTCAACAGAAACACCCTCCTTATTAATTACATGCCCCAAGAACACCATTTCATGCAACCAAAATTCACAATTCTTCAACTTCGCATATAATTTCTTAGCTCTCAGTGTTTGAAGAATTAATCGTAAATGGTTCTCATGAGCTTCAGTGCTTTTTGAATAAATGAGTATATCATCAATAAACACAACTACAAAGTCATCCAAGTATGGTTTAAAAACACAGTTCATTAAATCCATGAAGGCCACTGGTGCATTAGTAACCTCGAATGGCATAACTAAAAATTCATAATGCCCGTATCTGGTTTGGAAAGAAGTCTTTTCAATGTCTTCGGCTCTTACCTTTAATTAGTGATACCCAGATCTTAAATCTATCTTTGAAAAGGCTTGTGCACCTTGCAGTTGATCAAATAAATCATCGATTCTAGGCAAGGGATACTTATTCTTTATAGTTACTTTATTGAGCTCCCGATAGTCAATACATAACCGGAGTGTACCGTCCTTCTTCCTTACAAAAAGAATTGGTGCGTCCCAAAGAGAGGTACTCAAGCGAATGAACTCTTTATCAAGCAAGTCATGTAACTATATCTTCAATTCTTTCATTTCAACCGGTGACATTCTATAAGGAGTTTTTGAAATTGGTTAAGTTCCTGGCACTATATCAGCTACAGATTCAATTTCACGGTTCACTAGCTCTCCTAGCAACTCCTCTGGAAAAACATCCAGAAATTCACGGACAATTAGAATCTTATCAATACATATATCTGTTGGCTGTCCATTCAAAATGCTGCACAAATACCATGACAACCCTTTTGTAACAATTTACACGCTTTCATTGCTGAGATCACGTAAGGTGGAGGAATTACGCAATGTCCCGTAAAAATAAATTCAGATTGACCCGAAAGTCGAAAAACAATTTGCTTAGACACACAATCAATAATGGCATGGTATTTACTTAGCTAATCCATCCCTAATATTATATCAAAATAATCCATATCAAGAGGCAACAAGTTAGCATATAATTGAACATCCCCAATCAAGATCTCACATGCAGGATAAACAGACGTACATAACATGGAGCCCCCTAATGGTGAAGACACATACAACACATAATGCAAGGATTCTATAGGTCTATGCAAATAACTAGCAAATGTTTTCGACATAAATGAATGGGTGAAACCCAAATCAAATAACACATAAGCAGGATGACCATTAATAGAGAATATACTTGATACTACAGCCTCCGTATTCCACACATCACCAAGAATAAGGGCAAACACTCTTCCCTGTCTAACATTGTCTCTGGTATTGGTAGGTTTTGCAGCAGTCTTTGTTGTTGGAGCTAGAGTTGAGCCGGCTGATCTGGTTCTATTCCCATTCTATTGTTCTCTCTAAGAACAATCTCTTACCAAGTGACTTGTCTTTCCACACTTAAAGCAAGCCCCAGTTATCTGATAATAAGTCCCGCGGTGTCTCTTCCCACATTTCGGACAAATTCACGCTGAGTCATGAGTAGAGTTGGAAATACTAGAGGTCCCCAAATTCGATTTCTTATTCTGTAATGCAATCAGTCCCCTTTGTACTTGCATATTCTGTCTCTTTCCCTTCCACTCGGAGATTCGATTTTGAGCAGCTATATTACCTTCAGCCATTATCGCCCTTTCCAACACATCCACATATGTATGCAATTTTAATACATTAATCTAGTCTAGAATGGCATTCCGAAGTCCTCCCTCGAACTTTCTTGCTTTCTTGTAATCTGTATCTACCATATGTGGTGCAAAACAGGCTAGTTCTGCAAATTGTGCTTCATACTCTGCTACAGTCTTGTTTCCTTGCCTCAAAGTCTCAAACTCTGTCACTTTCCTCTCTCGTATACACTGGGGAAAATACTTGTCATATAAAAGCACCA
Organism: Camellia lanceoleosa; assembly: GCA_025200525.1. Classification (NCBI taxonomy): domain Eukaryota; kingdom Viridiplantae; phylum Streptophyta; class Magnoliopsida; order Ericales; family Theaceae; genus Camellia; species Camellia lanceoleosa. The sequence continues at coordinate 138,178,558 of CM045763.1, forward strand.
AAAAATGAGCCCAATTCAATGCCTGATGTTCATTTCTAGTGAGCATCCACCATCTCTGTGCTTTATCTTTGAGAGTAAAAGAGGCAAGTTGTACTTTCTGTGCCTCGGTGCATGGGAAGACCTCAAATAATTTCTCTATATCGAGTACCTATGCCTCTGCTTTCATAGGATCAATTCCCCCTTTAAAAAACAGCGGTTTCATCTTCTTAGATTCTTTCGTAAGTGCAATTGTTCGGTCTTCGGTTTGATGGTCATGCACCACTGGTGGTGGTGGTGGTTGCTATTGTTGTTGCTGTTGATGTCTCATGGCTTCTGCCATGTCCATTATCATCCGTTCCAATCTATCAAGCCGTATGGAGGTAGCCTCCTCCACTTCCTCTGCTCTCGTCCTCACCATGGTCTATATAACAATGGATTATAATACACACAGAAAAGATACACAAGTACACATTGACAATTGTGGGAGCCGAATAATTGGAGGTCAATAGGGCTAGATGTAGATATGAGATCAATCAGCAACATAACTTTTATTCGGCATTGATCCTAGTCGATTGAGGAGCCGAATAAAAGAATCGGCATTCCAACCAGTACAATAAAAGCCGAGTAGATGTACATGCAATGGATCGAGAGTGGGCCCGACCCTAAGGCCCAAGGGGAATAATATAAATAGATGATCATCAGTTAGAGAAAGGTATTTGAGAACAAGTACGCTTAACTTAAGACACAAGCAATCGAGAGAGTATACACTGACTTATCATTAGAGTGCTAATTTCGGCACCCCCGATTGGAGTGTTCATTCCTTTTCAGGTTACTAGCTGAGGATCTCGAGTGTCCCATTGGATCCAAAGAGTATTTCCAGAACCATTTCCCCACAATTGGTGCCGTCTGTGGGAATACTCCACCACATCCATGGCGAGCGTGACGAAAGATCCTCCGGTAGTCGCTGGCAACCTTACACCACCAGTCGTTATAACTCCAAGCACCATGCTGAGACCAGAAAACATTATTGCTTGAAGAGCCTTGAACTTCGACTCAGCTGATGAAACAATACAAGCAATTATGGATCAAGCGAAGCAAAACGAACAGAGATTGGAGAACATGATGGCTGAAAACGAGCGCCTTCGACAGGATTTGGCCTTGGAGGTGGCAAAATCCCAACAGGCCGAGCGCCAAGATCAGGCACAACCTTTGAGAAAGGATGTCCGACGACCTCGAACTCAGAGACAAGATAGTGACAGTGATTCTGACTCCTCATCCCCAGACCCCAAAAAGAAGGGGTAGGTCAAAGTCTTCAGTTCTTCTGAGGGAAGTCCACGTGCACGGAAGAAGCGAAGAAGAAATGATTCAGATGAAAAGGATCAGCATGACCCATTTGTACGATGGATTGCAAGGGCAGTGCTACCCAAAAAGTTCAAAGCACCGTCATTCACCTTGTATGATGGTAAATCAGACCCCACCGATTACACTCGCCATTACAAGCAAGCAATGACGCTTCATGCAGACGAGGAGGCCCTCATGTGTCGAATATTTCTGAGTAGTTTGGGACCCCTGGCTATCAAGTGGTATTATAAACTGGAGCTAACATCGATTAAGAGCTTCTACCAACTCCAAAAATCCTTCAGGGCAAGGTTCATCACTAATGAGGTCCAATCGAAGCAAGTCGATTCTCTGTGGGCAATGCAAATCTAACGGGGGGAAACCCTTCGTGCGTTTTTGACGTAGTATTGGGAATGTTTTAATCTTGTAGATGATGCCTGCAATGAATCCATGGCCATTACCACCTTCAAGATGGGGTTACATCCAAACAGTGCCCTCCGCAGCTCTTTGACTAGACGACCTCCAAAAACGGTCTAGTCGTTGATGAAAAAAGTTGAGGAATACTGCAAAGTAGAAGACGATGCCCTCCGGGTCAAAGATGGGCATAAAGCCACTAAGTCGGCCCCACCTGAAGTCGTGCAGCTGATAAATGCTGTACGACCACGGAGCCCTAAATCACAGACTCGGGCTAAACAAGATAGAAGACAGGATTCACTCCGATCAAACGACCAATGTCTACACCAAGCTAATGAACAGCTTCGGGTGGATAGTAGGCGCGCAAGGCGTGCCGACAAGAAATGCACAGAGTTATCGGAGCCGATCAGTGTGGTTATGTCTAAGGCTCAACACATTTCGTTCTTCAAATGGCCATAAAAAATGGTGGGACCTCCCGACACGAGGCGACGGGATAGGCGGTATGAATATCACAAAGATCACGGTCATGATACCAACAGTTACTATGCTTTGAAAGATCACCTTGAGGGGTTGGTACAAGACGGTTGGCTCTAGCAACACGTCTGAAAGAACAACTCAACCAAAACAGTTGCCTTACGGCAGGATTCACTTCCCTTCGGCGTCATCCATATGATATACAGCTTGCCGACAGCCCCCGCCGTGCATGCAATTTAGCCATATCCAGGCCCCCAAAAGCAAATCACACCAGCAAAATGGCCCCATGAAGCTCCAAATATTACCTTCGACGATTCTGATTTAATCGGCGTAACACTCCCCCACATTAATCCATTGGTCATCGAACTACGTGTAAACCGATTCACCGTTGAATGCGTTCTCATGGACCAGGGGAGTACTTTGGAGGTTATGTATTACAAGACCTTCATCAAGCTCGGGTTCACCGAGTCAGACCTGTCTCCGGCTCCTTATCCATTATTCGGCTTCAACACTAATCCGGAGTACCCGTTGGGTAAAATCACACTACCAGTTCGTGCCGGCTCCCGATCAATGGATGTGGAATTCTTGGTTGTCAAGCTTCCTTCGCCATATAATCTCATTATGGGGCGAACTTGGTTGCATACCATGCAGGCCGTGCCAAGCACCTATCATCAACTGCTCTGCTTCCCGATAGAATGCGGCATTGAGCAAATCCGTAGTTTCCAGAAATCGGCACAAGCATGTTACCTCCTTGCGCAAAGACACCAAAAGAGTTGGAAGTGAATTCTATTGAGGTGCCAAATCGAGAGAGCCTCGACGATGTTGGGCGGCTCCCAAGTGAAAAGGCCACAGAAACCCTGGATCGAGTTGAAATTGACAGGAATCCAGACAAGTTCTTCATGGTCGGCACCTCCCTGAATGAAGCCGACAGGCAGCAGCTAATTTCCTTCTTGCTCAGCAACCTTGATGTATTTGCGTGGACACCATATGAGATACCGGGTGTGGATCCATCTGTTTTACAACATCGTTTAAACGTTGACCCTAAATGCAAGCCGATTATTCAGAAAAGCCGGTGGTCAGCCGCAGAACACACTGCTGCTGTTGTTGAGGAAGTTGACTAGTTGCTTGATGCCGTGGCAATCCGGGAAGTTACCTATCCTACATGGCTGTCAAACACTGTGGTTGTCAAGAAGAAAAATGGGACTTGGCATGTTTGGGTGGATTTCATGGACTTCAATAAAGCTTGTCCCAAGGATTGTTTTCCTCTCCCCAGAATAGACCAACTTGTGGATGCCACGGTGCATCATCAACCTATAAGCTTCCTCGATGCTTATAGAGGCTACCATCAAATTGCCATGCATCCAGAAGACCAAGACAAAACTGTATTCCTCACCCCAAGAGGGACCTATTGCTATAAGGTAATGCCTTTTGGGCTGAAGAATGCGGGGCAACGTACCAAAGACTAGTCACTGCCATGTTTAAGGAGCAACTCGGCCGAACTATGAAAGTGTACATTGATGATATGGTGGTCAAATCCAAAGAAGAGAAAACCCACTCTTGACCTCTGAGTGCGAAGCCGCCTTGAACGGTTTAAAGACTTACCTCCGATCAGTTCCACTCTTGACAACTCCTTCGGCAGGAGATCCGCTCATTTTATATCTGGCAGTCTCCGACGGGGCCATCATCGCTGTACTGTTAAAGGAAGAGCTTGGGGAGCAACGGTCAGTGTATTATGTGAGCAAGGCAATGGTTGACGCCGAAACACGTTACCTTCCATTGGAAAAACTCATCCTAGCCCTCGTCATGGCAGCAAGAAAACTGATGCATTACTTTTAGGGACATAACGGCCTAATCCCTCCGGGCAGTACTCCATAGTCCAGAAGCATCAGGGGGCGTTTCAAAGTGGGCTTTTGAACTCGGCCAGTACGATATTCAGTTTCTGCCCAGAAGCTCAATCAAGGGGCAAGTGCTTGCCGACTTTGTGGCCGAATTCACTAGGGGTCTTGCCAACTTGAAGTCCAATCAAATTTAGCCTAAGCCGAATTGGGGAATTCATGTTGGGGATATTTGGCAGTTGTATTGTGATAGATCGTCCAATCAACGCGGCAGTGGAGCCAGAGTGGTGATCATGGCCCCCGATGGAGCAATAATTGAGCAGGCTATCAAACTCAGCTTTGAAGTATCGAACAATGAGGCCGAATACGAAGCCCTGCTAACCAGCTTACAGAATGCACATCTCCTGGGTGCTCGGCGTTTACTTATATTTTCTGATTCAAAACTTGTGATCAATCAACTAAAGGGGGAGTACACGGCCAAAAACGACCGCATGGCCACTTACATGAAAACGGCAAATTCCTTGCTGGCAAAATTTGATCATCATGAATTGAACCAAATAACCCGTGATCAGAACACACATGCAGACACCCTGGCTTTCCTAGCCTCCGCCATTAACTCGAAGATTAAACGAACAATTGAAGTGGGTTTCATCCTTAAGCCGAGCATTGGCCCTTCAGAGGAAGTCCAGATCAATGTCATAGAGTCAGGTCTGAGTTGGATGGACTTCATTGCTGCATTCCTATCTTCTGAACATCACCCGTCGAATAAGAAAGAAGCACACAAGTTTCGAAATAAAGCCCTGCGATACTACTTGGATCCGCAAGAAAAGCTTTACAAAAAATCCTTTTCTGGCCCGTACCTTGTCACGACTCGAACCCGCCCCCATGGGTTAAGGACGTAACCGGCCAGTAATCATGAGATTACCTACGGCCTCAAACCAAACCAAACGTATTTTAACAGAGTTAATGGGGGCCAAACGGAAGCAATTTAAAACTTTGTCCATAGAGCTGTGCTTACATGGCACATCATAACAATCATACAGATACATATTAATAACTCACATCAAAATATGTACTAACACAACCTCTGTGCATACAGGATCATTCGAATCTAAGTCAGCTAAGCAAAACTATTTACAGACGTAAACCAAAGTCCTCGCCAACATGAAAAAATAACACAAGATAGCAAAAGGGCGAACACGTGTCTCGTTCGTGAGACGCGAGGGCTGACTCTTCAAAACCTTGGTTGTTCCACACAAACTTCACTGAGGCTGGGTTTGGACCTCTCTTGGCTCACCTACAAACATATGAATGAGTGTGAGCGATAGCCCAGTGAATAATATCAAATAAAGAAGTCATACAAACGATATGTAGAACAACATACTCCAAACGGCCTTGGGCCCAATTCATACTTCTATTTAACATATATATATACAATTTAAGTCAAGTGACCGTGGTTCGTATTAGGCTGGCCTTCGGCCCATTTATACTTTCACTTGTGTCAGAATGGCCTCTGGCCCATCCATTCGTGTCAAAATGGCCTCTGGCCCATTCATTCATGTCAAAACGACCTTCGGTCCTTTCGTTTATGTCAAAACGACCTTCGGTCCGTTCATTTATCTCAAAGCGACCTTCGGTCCATTCATTTATCTCAAAACGACCTTCGGTCCATTGGTTCATGTCAAAACGACCTTCGGTCCATTCGTTCATATCAAAACGACCTTCGGTCCATTCGTTCATATCAAAACGATCTTCGGTCCATTCGTTCATCTCAAAACGACTTTCGGTCCATTCGTTCATGTCAAAACGACCTTCGGTCCATTCGTTTATCTCAAAACGACCTTCGGTCCAGTCGTTTATCTCAAAACGACCTTCGGTTCATTCATTTATCTCAAAACGACTTTCGGTCCATTCATTTATATCAAAACGACCTTCGGTCCATTCACTTATCTCAAAACGACCTTTGGTCCGTTCGTTTGTGTCAAAACGACCTTTGGTCCATTCGTTTATGTCAAAATGGCCTTTGGCCCATTCACACTTTCGTGTCAAACTGGCCTTTGGCCCAATCATTCATATCAAAACGGCCTCTGGCCCATTCATTCATGCGTGTCAAAACGGCCTCTAGCCCATTCATTATATCTTGTCAAAACGGCCTCTGGCCCATTGCAAACTTCCATATCAGAGATTGTCCACGATTCAAATTAATGAACTTACAGACTTACATAGAGGTAAGCAATAGGACAACAACATATTCAAACATCTTTTGTTAAGATATTACTCACAGTGATCGGCTTGTGGATTTGCCCTGGAGCTTGACCCTACACATCACATAACATATATGGGTCACAAATAACTCAATCCGTTCTTTAATTCACACATTCCTCTTTAGGCTTCATTTTTATCTCTTTAATTCAATTACAATGCTCAAAGTATGCCTAAGAGTGCTTAGAAGTAAAAGGGAACACGTAATGCATTTTCGAATTTGTAAAACAGAGTCTCGCCGAGCGTGACTTCCGCCGAGTGGACCCTTGGGGCCTGCAAAAGTACTGGTTACATCAAATCCCCGCTCGAGCGTGAACTCGGCCACTCGAGCGGAAGGCCTGTCTACATAGCTCCCTGCTTGAGCGTTAACTTCCCCGCTCGAGCGGACACCATGTCGGCAAAAAGTGCTGGGAGCACGTATTTCCCGCTCGAGCGGACACCAAAATTCTGGGTTTTTCCAGAATGAGTTCTTGAACTCCAAATTGACTTTCAACCAATTTTTCTTGCATACAATGGCTCCAATCTCACATATATTTGTACTAACATGGTACTAACACTAGAATACATCAACATGGAGCTTAATCTCATGAATCAAACACATGCATGGCTCATTTTCCACCAAACTCATTACCAACATAACAATGTCATGCTTCAACCTTATAATTTGTACATGCATGTGATGATTCTCAACTTAGATAATACAATTGGTGATTACATCATGAGCTTTAACCAAAACTCTACATGAATCATGTATTTCAAGCTCAAACATGCAAATTTAAGACAATTTCTTACATACATGCACAATTTAGCCTTCAATTCAACAAAACCAATTCAATTTCATCATACTCAATTAAATTCATGTTCTTTATTCTTATTCAACTCTAAATTTACAAATAGCAAACAAAAACCCATGATTCAAGGGTTAATTACTCACCTAGGAGCCTTAAACACTCAAGTTCTAACCAAATCTTGAGCTTAATCTTCAAATTCCCAAGCTTGAGCCAAAAATCACACAATTCTCTCCTTCTCTCTCTATACAGCTGGTTCTCTCTATTTTGAGTCCCAAATTCAGCCAAAATGAAATGAAAAAGAGAGGATAGAGAGTGTAGTGACTTCACAACAAAACCCACTAAGGCCAATATAATGTTAATAAGATAATTGGGCTCTAATTCACCGATTTAATCGATTTAATCTGACCCGAATCAATTTCCAATTAAATTTCACCATAGGTTCCAAAAATTATGCCAATCACAATAGCGTAATCAATTTCGGGTTCTGTGGCCGATAAGGCCTCCAATTAAATTTCCAAGGCAGATAAATCAAACAGATATTCCTACGGTGAACAGATAGAAATCCAAGACCACATAATGGCACACAAAATCATATTAAACACGTAATCATACTCATATTAAGGACCAATTAACATATTACGGAGCAGGGGTATTACAGTCTTCCCCCCTTTAGGAAGTTTGGTCCTCCAAACTTAATTTACCTTTAGCCAAAAACACTTCGGAATACCTTCTTATTCAATGGTTCTAATCCTTTTGATAGTTAGCTGCTTAGTTTCAAAATCAAGCAACACTCTGTTCTCAATTAGTCAAAGACTCAACTTTTCCTCCATACAAGACTTGTATGGTGTCACACCAAAACTAGAGTGTAGGCTATGGTTGTAAGCAAAGTCTGCTAACAATGGATAGATCTCACAGACTCCCCGAAAAATCTACTGCACGTATTTGGAGTATTTCTCCCAAAAGTTCTTTCTAGTTACATTTCGATTTTCGGATGGAAAGCAATGCCGAATCACAATTCAATTCCCATTGCCTCTTGAAGGCTTGTCAAAATTCAGACACATTTTAGGATTCCTGTCTAAATAGTAGACACTAGGATCCCATACAAACGAGCAATCTTATTGACGTAAACAGTTGTCAGTCTATAAGCATCATACAAAAATTTCACAGGGAGCAAACGAGCAAACTTAGTAATTCTGTACACAATAACCCAAACGGGACTTATACTTGGGCGTCCAAGGCAGCCCCACAACGAAATTTGTAGTCACATATTTCTATTTCCATTCCGAAATAGAGGTAGAGATTGCAGTAGTTCTGCCAATATCTATTATTCAACTTTGCCTTGTTGGCACCGAAAACATTTAGGCACTAATTCAACAATTTCTTCTTCACAATAGGTCGCTAACATATTTATTTCTAATGCTAACTAACTTTACCCCAGAAGTTCGGTTCATTTCCTTGTCACAGAAGTTCAATTCGTTCTTCAATAATCCCGCAATTTACAACCCAATTCAGTACTTAGTTTAGTGACTCATTACAGTCATCCAAGGTCAATCAAAAGTTTTCAGGAACACAAAGTGGATCTAGATACAGATTCCCGAACCAACAAAGGATAACAACAAAACAATCCACCACACGACATACGTAACTCATACATCCCCATAGCACCAATTGTAAAGCACAAGAACATCGAAGCAGTCAACTTTTAACACAATACACGTGTTCTCAATTCATTCAATTCCCCGTTCCATCAAGTCTCTCCATATTATCTGATAGTTGTCGAAAGCATAAGGCAATTCACATATTAATCCCCACGGCGTCAAAGGTAGTATTAAAAATAGTCAAACATGCGTTAAACACAATTTACACATCCTTAGAGCCCCAATTGCAGAATATAATGACACTGAGCAGTTATTTACACAAGGCGTACTGAATCCACACACTTTCGGATAATCAGGGTTTTTCAAAGCTTCTTTGGATGTTAATAGCATCTACATGATCTCAAGAGATGACATTTGGGACAAAGCAACAAATAATCGCCTCGGGACCAAAGCACACCCGTTTACGACCATCGGTGGCTGGCCCCAGATCGATTAGACAAACCCATCCGTACAAGACCATCGGTGGCAAAAGAGTTATCTCAACAAAGGTGCTACACAGGCTTAACGTCCCCTAGCACAAAGGGACGCTCCAAGAATGTCATCAAAACAAACATAATACCATTTACTTTAACCTGATTTCCCAAAATCTGATAACATTGAAGCAACTACTCTCCCTTACAAAACATATTCTGATCAGTCAAAGACAAATGTTCAGTACTGCTTATAATCAAATCAATCTACCATCATCGGTCCCCATAGCGTCAACCAACAAGGATGGGACAATACACAAACATTGTTCCTTAAGACACCCAATCACGGGATTTGTACAATTCGGCTCATTTTCAACGCATATGTTCTCGGTAGTTGGGGGTTGGTTCTCAACGGTGTTCATGGTTAGATCAATCTGTCATAGCCCACAAAAGGTCTTTCAAATAGGTCAAGTACTCTAAACAGATTCAAGTTTTGGGTTTATTAGTTTTTCTGCCAAGAATATTCTGGCTATTTATTTACAGGCAATCCTCAATCCATTTTTACAAAATTAAATTAGATAGAGGGTCTTATCAAACCAATCCCGACACAGGTCTTGCCAAATTAAATCAAACAAAGGTTCTATCAGATTATATCAAATGAGGGTTCCATCAAGACAATATCAAGCAAAGGTTCTATTAGATCGAATCAGATAAAAATTTTCTCAAATAGGGCACATTCAGTTCTGTAAGGCATACTTCGTCTGCTTAGGTACATGGGTGATGGTTTCTCAACTGCACTAAGTTCATCAGTTCTCAAGATCATATCAGAATCATTCACCACAATAGTTCATATCAAAGTGTTTCAAATCAGGTACAATACGTTATTGTCTACATAAATTCAGGAGTAGTCGCATATGCATGCAGTTATTCGTATCGGGAGGTGCGTATCATAATTAGTATAGCAGTTCTCAAATAAGTCTTATATGCAAGAACATGGTGCACAGTAACACATTAAATAGAGTTCCTCAGGTACACATAGTATAGGATTGTTACGCAAAAGTTCCAAATTAGCCACAAAAGCATAGGTTTATGAGTTGAGCCTAGTATAGTTCCGTAATCCAGTCAACTTTCTACCAATCAAAATACATGGTCTCACAATTATAGAGTTCATCATTTAGGGTGCTCAACTCGGTCACATGATCACAGAATCATACTTCCAGTGGTTTAGTCATTGAAACAGTAATATAACAAATCACCCTAAGCATAGGTTCAGATGTACATGTGCATGTGCAGAGTTAATCGATAACCCAATACGCATTTCAGAAATTTCCCCAAATGGAACATACAGTCTCGATCTTATGGGTCCAACCAATCTAAATACACGTGCAGCAGATACGAAAAGGATATGCCGATTCGAATCAAATAATATCCCAAGCAAAGATGTACACATGTACTAATTCAAAATCAATCAACACATAAGCATTCATTTGTAAACAATATAGACACCTGGGATAACAATCACAGTATTCTGAGTGCCTTCTGGGATAAGTGTAATTACTCTATCTTGAGTAGCAATTCCTACCACTGGTATGAATCTAGCTGAGGCAGAACATTTATTCACATTGTTCAGTTCGGGAAAAATCCCTTACCATATGGTCCATTTTACCACACCAACACCTATAACAAGCCCCCAAAATTCAACAATGACCCCTCGGCGTTTCTTACACTGGTGGTGGCAAAAGTTCTTACCATAGCAGCAACTGACGTTGTTGTCTTAAGATCTCTGTCATTTCTTGTACCATTCTTCCCAGTCTATCAAGTCAGGCTGTGGAAGAGCTTTCCAGTTCGTATGCCCTTAATTTAACCACCCTCTACACAAACTCTCATTAAACCTTGCCAATTACTGGGACGTCCAATACAAAAATAAACACAGATACACATGGGTACATCGCACATAGGTACATTGTTATATTCTCATTTCACATATCGTATGCAATAAATCACATACGTAACAGATAATTGCATATTTATCAAATATTGCATGCTGAACATTTACTAAGTAATTATATACTCAAATCATGTTCATGTTTCACATAGGCACCCATTGGCAAAATCGAATGCACATAAGCAACTTTTCATGGTTCATATGTTCATGTATGTACACTATAACAAAACAAATTTTATTGTACACAGTAGTGTAACAATTTATATCTCATATTCAAATCATGTGTGGTATTTCCTTTAGCGTAACATATCATGTTGGTCAAGCATAACAAGTTCCATAATGGAACCTTCGGTATCGGGTAACATATCTCATTCATAAGCTACGGTATTATTTCCCCCGGGCAAGGGCCTGTGCCACGGTATTATTTCCCCCCGGGTTAGGGCCTCATGACCATAAGCCACAGTATTATGTCCCCTGGGCGAGGGCTTCTGCTAAGGATACCACAATTACATTCGAAGAAAATTTAGACAGTCATTCACTTATGCAAAACATAGCATTTCAAAGAACTTGTCATTTCATATCATCAGAAAATAATTAAAGTTCACCATTTGATTAAAATTGCATTATACTTTATACAAAAGATTCACAAGTATGCATATACCAGAGAGCATACATATTCCAATGGTTTACAATGCAAGCAATTCACGAATTTATAACACATAACTATTCGTATCGAAACAATTAAGCATATTCTTGATACTTCTAAGTTCACATTTATCACATGAATGCATCCTAGGTCTTTTCTAGACGCTTATTGCTCTTTTGGACAAGTGTGTGAGTTATTAACTCGTGCTCTGAAACCACTCTATCACGACCCGAACTCGCCTCCATGGGTTAAGGACGTAACCGGCCAATAATCATGAGATTACCTACGGCCTCAAACCAAACCAAACGTATTTTAACAGAGTTAATGGGGGCCAAACGGAAGCAATTTAAAACTTTGTCCATAGAGTTGTGCTTACATGGCACATCATAACAATCATACAGATACATATTAATAACTCACATCAAAATATGTACTAACACAACCTTTGTACATACAGGATCATTCGAATCTAAGTCAGCCAAGCAAAACTATATACAGACGTAAACCAAAGTCCTCGCCAACATGACAAAATGACACAAGATAACAAAAGGGCGAAGACGTATCTCGTTCGTGAGATGCGAGGGCTGACTCTTCAAAACCTTGGTTGTTCCACACAAACTTCACTAAGGCTGGGTTTGAACCTCTCTTGGCTCACCTACAAACACATGAATGAGCGTGAGCGATAGCCCAGTGAATAATATCAAATAAAGAAGTCATACAAACGATATGTAGAACAACATACTCCAAACGGCCTTGGGCCCAATTCATACTTCTATTTAACATATATACACAATTTAAGTCAAGTGACCGTGGTTCGTATTAGGCTGGCCTTTGGCCCATTTATACTTTCATTTATGTCAGAACGGCCTCTGGCCCATCCATTCGTGTCAAAACGGCCTCTAGGCCATTCATTCATGTCAAAACGACCTTTGGTCCTTTCGTTTATGTCAAAACAACCTTCGGTCTATTTATTTATCTCAAAGCAACCTTCGGTCCATTCATTTATCTCAAAACGACCTTCGGTCAATTCATTTATCTCAAAACGACCTTCAGTCCATTCGTTCATGTCAAAACGACCTTCGGTCCATTCGTTTATCTCAAAATGACCTTTGGTCTGTTCGTTTATGTCAAAACGACCTTCGGTTTGTTCATTTATCTCAAAACGACCTTCGGTCCATTCGTTCGTGTCAAAACGACCTTCGGTCCATTCGTTTATGTCAAAATGGCCTTTGTCCCATTCACACTTTCATGTCAAACTGGCCTTTGGCCCAATCATATCAAAACGGCCTCTGGCCCATTCATTCATGCTTGTCAAAACGGCCTCTAGCCCATTCATTATTTCTTATCAAAACAGGCTCTGGCCCATTGCAAACTTTCATATCAGACATTGTCCATGATTCAAATTAATAAACTTACAGACTTACATAGAGGTAAGCAATAGGACAACAACATATTCAAAGATCTTTTGTTAAGATATTACTCACAATGATCGGCTTGTGGATTTACCCTGGAGCTTGACCCTACACATCACATAACATATATGGGTCACAAATAACTCAATCCGTTCTTTAATTCAGACATTCCTCTTTAGGCTTCATTTTTATCTCTTTAATTCAATTACAATGCTCAAAGTATGCCTAAGAGTGCTTAGAAGTGAAAGGGAACGGAAAACAGAACACAGAATGCATTTTCAGAAAAACAGGTCCTCGCCGAGCGTGGACTTCTCGCTGAGCGGACCTTAGGGCCCGCAAAAATCGGTTACGTCAAATCCCCGCTCGAGCGTGGACTCGGCCGCTCGAGCGGGAGGGCTGTCTACCTAGCTCCCGGCTGAAGGCGTAACTTCGCTTGGCGGACACCATGTTGGCAAAAGTGCCGAGCACTTATTTCGCCGAGTGGTAGTTCCTGCTCGAGCGGACACCAAAATTCTGGGTTTTTCCATAATGAGTTCTTGAGCTCCAAATTGACTTTCAACTAATTTTTCTTGCATACAATGGCTCCAATCTCACATATATTTGTACTAACATGGTATTAACACTAGAATACATCAACATGGAGCTTAATCTCATGAATCAAACACATGCATGGCTCATTTTCCACCAAACTCATTACCAACATAACAATGTCATGCATTCAACCTTATAATTTGTACATGCATGTGATGATTCTCAACTTAGATAATACAATTACTGATTACATCATGAGCTTTAACCAAAACTCTACATGAATCATGTATTTCAAGCTCAAACATGCAAATTTAAGACGATTTCTTACATGCATGCACAATTTAGCCTTCAATTCAACAAAACCAATTCAATTTCATCATACTCAATTAAATTCATATTCTTTATTCTTATTGAACTCTGAATTTACAAATAGCAAACAAAAACCCATGATTCAAGGGTTAATTACTCACCTAGGAGCCTTAAACACTCAAGTTCTAGCCAAATCTTGAGCTTAATCTTCAAATTCCCAAGCTTGAGCCAAAAATCACACAATTCTCTACTTCTCTCTCTCTCTCTACAGCCAGTTCTCTCTATTTTGAGTCCCAAATCAGCCAAAATGAAGTGAAAAAGAGAGGATAGAGAGTGTAGTGACTTCACAACAAAACCCACTAAGGCCAATATAATATTAATAAGATAATTGGGCTCTAATTCACCGATTTAATCGATTTAATCTGACCCGAATCAATTTCCAATTAAATTTCACCATAGGTTCCAAAAATTATGCCAATCACAATGGCGTAATCAATTTCGGGTTCTGTGGCCGATAAAGCCTCCAATTAAATTTCCAAGGCAGATAAATCAAACAGATATTCCTACGGTGAACAGATAGAAATCCAAGACCACATAATGGCATACAAAATCATATTAAACACATAATCATACTCATATTAAGGACCAATTAACATATTACGGAGCGGGGGTATTACATACCTAGAATGCGTTCATCCGGATAAAGTCGAGGAACTCCTGACTGAAATACATGAAGGTAGCTGTGGTGCCCATTCTGGCGGACGCTCTATGGGCCATCGAGTTGTGACACAGGGGTATTATTAGCTGACAATGAGAGCTGATGCCGAATGTTATGTGAAGAGATACGAACAATGCCAGAAGTTTTCTCTCTTAACCCATCTGCCTGCTGAAAAGTGAAACTCTATAACCAGTCCTTGGTTGTTCGCCCAATGGGGACTTGAAATTGTCAGACCATTGCCTCGTGCCCCGGGCAATAAGCGATTTTTGATTGTCGCAACAAATTATTTCACAAAATGGTTGAAAGCGGAGGCACTAACGTACAATCGAGATACTGATGCGAAGCGTTTTGTATAAAGAAATATCATAACGCGATTCGGCATTCCAAGAGCACTTATTTCAGACAACGGGACGCAGTTTGATTACGGTGTCTACCGAGAACTGTGCAGCAAGTATGGTATTCGGCCCTATTATTCTACCCCGGCTTATCCGCAGAGTAATGGCCAATCTAAAGCCTCTAACAAATCTATTTTGGACAGCATCAAGAAGAGGCTGGAGAAAGCTAAAGGCAGATGGGTCGAAGAATTGCCGAGTATGTTATGGGCTCATCGCACTACTCCGAGGTGGACCACTGGGGAGACGCCATTTGCTTTGTGCTTTGAAACGTAGGCAATCATCCCCTTGGAGATCGGCCTCCTAACCTTAAAATCAAAAGTTTTTTATTTGGGCCGAAACGACATAATGCTGGCCTTGGATTTGATTCTGATTGAAGAACGAAGAAATCGTGCCCTTGCATCTATGGCACAGTACCAGCAGCAGCTTGTTAAGTCATATAATCAACGTGTTCAAATGCGTCGATATTCACCAGGAGAGTTGGTCCTGAAGAAAGTGCTTCCAGCTGCCAAGAATCTGGCTGATGGAAAACTGGGTCCTAACTGGGACGGCCCCTATCAGATCGACTCAATCGCGGGAGTAAGGGCTTATCGGCTCAAAGACATGTCTGAGAGGAGTCTGTCACGGCCTTGGAATTCCATGCATTTGCTTTAATTTTATCATTAACCCGACTTGCCAGGCACGATACTTGTTTTGAATGTTCGCCGTGTATAAGTTTCATTTTTGCAATACAAAGTTTCTTGTTTCCTCACTAAAATTCAACTCATTAAAACAAGTCTTCCGATTAAGCATCCGAATTCGGAGCGCCCTTCGTGGATATCACGATTGGCCTAGTTAAGTCTCCGAATTCGGAGCCTCATCAGTGCATGAAACTTTTGGGCCGATTAAGCCTCCGGATTCAGAGCGCCCTTTGTGGATATCATGATTGGCCAACTTATAATTCTCTGAATTCGGAGCCCCATCAGTGCATGACACTTTTGGGCCGATTAAGCCTCCGGATTCGGAGCGCCCTTCGTGGATATCATGATTGGCCAAGTTTTAAGTCTCTGAATTCAGAGCCCCATCAGTGCATGACACTTTTGGGCCGATTAAGCCTCCGGATTCGGAGCACCCTTCGTGGATATCACGATTGGCCAAGTTATTAGTCTCCGAATTCAGAGCCCTATCAGTGCATGACACTTTTGGACCGATTAAGCCTCCAGATTCAGAGCGCCCTTCATAGATATCACGATTGGCCAAGTTAAGTCTCCGAATTCGGAGCCCCATCAGCGCATGACACTTTTGGGCCCATTAAGCCTCCGGATTCGGAGTGGCCTTCGTGGATATCACGATTGGCCAAGTTATAAGTCTCCAAATTCGGAGTCCCATCAGTGCATGACACTTTTGGGCCGATTAAGCCTCTGGATTTGGAGCGTCCTTCGTGGATATCACGATTGGCCAAGTTTTAAGTCTCTGAATTCGGAGCCCCATCAGCGCATGACACTTTTGGGCCCATTAAGCCTCCGGATTCGGAGCGGCCTTCGTAGATATCACGATTGGCCAAGTTATAAGTCTCTGAATTTGGAGCCCCATCAGTGCATGACACTTTTGGGCCGATTAAGCCTCCAGATTCGAAGCGCCCATCGTGGATATCCCGATTGGCCATCTCTGAATTCGGAGCCCCATCAGTGCATAACACTTTTGGGCTGATTAAGCAATAAACGGAAAATGGCAAATATCATAAACAACTTTCTAGCATTTAAAATGATACATTTTATTAATTAGATCAAGATTACATAATTTACATTCAAACTTGCGTTAAAAATGCTACAATAAAATCATATTTATTCGGCGTCCCCTTCATCGTCGCTCTTTTCGACTTCGTAAGCCGCAAAAGAAAAATCGTTACTCTGGTATAATGGCGATACCGAATCAATGCCTGCAGCTCGAAGAGCCTTCGCGGCACGGTGGGCCTTGACCCACCCGTGCTTGAATCCACGATTCTCACACCGACAAACTTCCTCGGCAAGCTTTTCTCTCGTCTTGTCTATCCCAACTTTTCGGCCGTCATGGAAGCCTCGTTCGTAGGCCGTGGCTTTCGTATTCTCTATCGCAAACATACTTGCCGTATCTCGATTGGCAATCGCATGACTTATCAGCCATTGCGTCACCCTTTCATCCACAATTAGGTTACTTGGGCCGGCCGAGTGGGTCTCAGCAGTGTTGGCCTTTAGTTCACGTTCAGCCTTCTCCGCGCGAGCTTCTAAGTTCTGAATGCGCTCATCCATCTGCTTTATCTCCCGCCGCGCGGCACGTAGACGCATGCCGATTTCATAGGTGGTGTACAGCCCTCTCACCGCTCCATGGATGCCTTCCCGAAACACTTCAAAATCTTCTCGACCGATCATCGACTGCTGGACTTCTGGTGGAAAAATCTGTCGAGTGAACTCGACTGCCACAGTTGGGTCGTGCACAATTGAATCTGCCTCCATCATTGGTTTGTTCCCCACAAAAATCACAAAACTGAACAGCTGTGGTGTCGTACTAGACTCTCCTCTTAAGCTCGGTTAAGGAGAGCTGCCCCGTTGCTGTTTCTCCCTTCTGGGTGACCTTCTTCGACGACGTGGGGACTGGCCTCTCCCCCGCTTCCTCAAGGTCCTACTACCTGTGCGCAGAGGCTCGCCACTACGATTCATCTCTGCGTTAAGCTTAGCCAATGTCCTCTCCTCTCCTATGCTGTTAAAGAATAGTTTATTTGACATTCACACTTATCTAACCTTCATCATAGACTGGTTGAGTCGAGTTTGAACACACAAATGGGACCTACGAGCATGAAGCACTCAATTCATTTATTCCCTATGGGCGCACCACCCCTAAGGTGATTTCATTAATGCCAAACTCCAAAAGCCCGGTGCCAATTGAATCATGTGCCCCAGCCGCTCCATTGGCCAATATCATTCGGCGTTAGAGTTCATGCACATGCTGTGGCAAGGGCAGATTCATCAATCTAATCGGCCATAAGACAAGCCCTTACGCCAACCAAGTTGAGTGCCCCTGCCGTTCCATGGGCTAATATCATTTGGCGTCAGAGTTCATGCACCTGCTGGGGCAAGGGCAGATTCATCAATCTAATCGGCCACAAGGCAAGCCCTTACACCAACCAAGTTAAGTTCTCCAGCCGCTCCATAGGCCAATATCATTCGGTGTCAGAGTTCATGCACTTGCTGGGGTAAGGATAGATTCATCAATCTAAAGGCCAATAAAGGCGATTTCATTAATGCCAAACTCCAAAAGCTCGGCGCTAATTGAATCATGTGCCCCAGCCGCTCCATGGGCCAATATCATTCAGCGTCAGAGTTCATGCACCTACTGGGGCAAGGGCAGATTCATCAATCTAATCAGCCACAAGGCAAGCCCTTACGCCGACCAAGTTGAGTGCCCCAGCCGTTCCATGGGCCAATATCATTCGACGTCAGAGTTCACGCACCTGCTGGGGCAAGGGCAGATTCATCAATCTAAGGGTTAATAAAGGCGATTTCATTAATGCCTGAACAAGGGCGGATTTAGTAATATAATTGGCCAGGCGCCAAATCCTTAAGCTGTTTTACTTGTTAGTCTATCGAATTTTCATACACCTTTGCAAATTGTTAACTGCTGATTCTTTTAGTTATGTGGCTAAAGAGCAAAGAGGCAGAAGGTGTTTAATTAATTCGGCTAATCTTCCGGATATACTACTTACTCATATAATAAACAGAGAAGCATAAAGAATTATCATTAACAAATTAAAGACAAACAGTACATACAATAAAATGGAAATCATTGAAAATTTTCATTAATAAATTGAGCGCTAATAGCAGTCATTTTACACATGAAAATTAGCTTACATTTAAAGAAATGAAAATCTACTAACAAAAACCTACAAGAGTTGTGCATCTAAGATGCCTACCAAAAACCAAAATATCCCTTAAATCAATCTTCAAGGTCAGACGCCAGCGGCTCAACGTCTACTTGCTCGTATGGAATTGGCTGCGCCAATGTCACATTCGCAGCAGTAAGGGCTTTGATCCAACCATGTTTGAAGCCCCGATTCTCGAACTTTGGCACTTCTTCTACGTAGCTTTCCAAGGCGGCATCCTTCCCAGCTTGGAACGCCTTGGAAATCTCAGAGTCGGCTATTTCCTTTGCCTTCTTCTATTCTTCCAAGTCGGCTTCCAACTTGGCAATTACCTCCTTGGCCAATAGAAGCACATCTTCGCTAGCCTTCGCCCTCTCCTCAACGGCAAGCCTCAATTAGTCAGAATTGCTCGCTTGCTCGACCTCAGAGTTGGCTCTCGCTCGTTCCTCCGCCGCCTATATTGCCTCAAAATTGGCTCTTTGAGAGGCTATCACAACCTTGTTCTTTTCATTATCAATTTCAGCTTTCAAGAAGCCGATCTATTCTATCGCGTCATGTTGACGGCGGCCAATCTCAGCTACCCTGCCCACCATCTACAAAACAAGGAACTAGAGTCACAACAAACAAATAAAGAGAAATATATATATATATATATATTAAGATGGGAGGATGCAGATAAGGCAAGTAATGTACCGATAAGGCCAATTAAGTGGCCAAAGCAATTAACATTAGATCGGGCTCCGCGCAGAATGTGGCTCTATCAATCGGCAGCGATATTGAAGAGGCCATACTTAAGGCCATAACCGGATCCTTCAACGCCGACACATCAGAGGCAATCGGCATGTTCCTTATCCTTGGTTGAACAGTGAACGGAACAACCAAGTTTGATTCCTCAATACATAGCCGTTTGTCGCTTTGGTCCTCATCCTGCACGGCTTCTTGCTCGGCCGGGCGCTTTTCTCCCCTTTGCTCAACCTCGTACGTCCATTCCACCTGCTCCATCTTGGTGGTTTTAGTCTGAGCCATTTCTTCCGCAATAATAGGTGAAGACTCAATGACCGTGGTGGGTGGAGTTTCTTATTGGACGGCCTCGGCTCTCCTTCTAGAAGCCATCCTTTCGGCGTTCTTCCTCCGGGCAAGTTGCGTGAGCGATTCCCCAGCCATATCCTCAGAATAAGCGCCGGGAAGGTCTCCCAAGTTTGCAAAAATATCTTTGAAGGAGACGTCCCCACGGCCTGATGTGGAGGGAGGGTTGGACGAATTGAGTCTGGCTTCCTCAAAGGCCGAGTTAAGAGCTTCATCTACCTTGGCTGCCAACTGGTTTGGGTCTTCGGCGACCGATTCGGTTGCTTGTTCTTCCACGTGTTCTAAATCGGAGGCTTCTAAACCAATCTGTCTTAAGTTTTTGAAGTTGGGGAAGATAAGGGCTGTAAGATGATCATCGCCTCTCTGGATTGGAATGTTGTCTACTGCCGAAAATGTGGCGTAAGTTAGCTTGTACCATAGGAGAATTTGGGCTGCCCTCCCTTGTTTTTGAAGGTTTGGACGGCCGACAAACTGTAGTGCAATTTTAATTTCTGCAAGTACAGCATCGTCGGTTGAAACCAACACTCTCTTCAAGTCGTTGCCAGCATAAACAAAATGATAAGTAGATGGATGGAGAGCCGAATACAGATATGGCAATAAAAGAAACAAAACTGAGCTATATGGCCACCTGGTTCGCCTTTTCGCCTTGGCACAGGATCTAAGCGATCTTCACCCTCGCCAAATTCCAGTTGCCTCGGACAATGACCATCACATCATCAACACACTTGCCAGAGCTGGCAAGCATAGTCACTAAGTGATGATCGGTATCCTTGGCCCTAAGAAAGTAGCGTCCTAGTCGGCCAGTAGACTTGCCTAGGGCATAACAATGCCGAATGGCAGGTATACTTAGGTTTATCTTAAGACGCCGATTCAGCGCTATAATCCCCATTACGATGCGGAAAAAATCGCGTTAGGCTGGGAAGGGATTAGACCCCAGTGTCAAAGGACGACCCTTAAAAATGGGTGGAGGAGAAAGCGGACTTCGCCCTCAACAATTGATAGAAGAGGAAAGACGATTGTGCTCTTTTCAGTCCTCTCCATATTAGTGGTGTTATCTGCCAAAAGTGATAGATGGACGTCATCAGGAATGGAAAAATGGCGTCGGAATCTGAAGATTCGATTCGCTAAAAGGAGCTCCTTCAAATGTTTTGCCATCCTAGCCAGCCTAAGGATTATGAAAAACTAAAAGCAAACAAGGAAACGGGATTGGAAGTGAAGGAGAAAAAAACTTACAGGAGGTAGAGGGGAAAATGAGAAACAAGGAGTTACAGAAGCCGCGAAGTGAAGGAGTTACACTAGAAGGGAACCAGAGACTTTTGAGTATTCAAAACATACATTCGAAAAGACAAAATTTTAAATCACATTAAATGGATGCAACGTACGAAGGGGCGGGAAATCGCAATGATGACCAAAAAAGCGTGTGCGTTCTGACACACATTGGGATTAGGATTAACCGCCGAATTTTTGACTTTCCAAGTTCGAAACCAAACACGCCGACTGACTGGTGCTAGTGGGGTGTTTTGGGGGCAATTGTGGGAGCCGAATAATTGGAGGTCAATAGGGCTGGATGTAGATATGAGATTAGTCAAGAACATAACTTTTATTCGACATTGATCCTAGTCGATTGAGGAGCCGAATAAAAGAATCGGCATTCCAACCAGTGGAATAAAAGTCGAGTAGATGTATATGCAATGGATCGAGAGTGGGCCCGACCCTAAGGCCCATGAGGAATAATATAAATAGAGGATCATCAGTCAGAGAAAGGTATGTGAGAACTAGTACGTTTAACTTAAGACACAAGCAATCGAAAGAGTATATACTGACTTATCCATCAGAGTGCTAATTCCGGCACCCCCGACCGGAGTGTTCATTCCTTTTCAGGTTATTAGCTGAGGATATCGAGTGCCCCATTGGATCGAAAGAGTATTTCTAGAACCACTTCCCCACGACAATATTCATCAATTTCCATAACATATACAAATCATTCAACTATCTTTCATAGTGTATGCATATCATATAGACACATTATGAATGTAATCTAAGTCTTTTCTAGACTCTTTATAGCTCAAATGGACTCGTGTGTGAGATATTCACTCCTGCTCTGATACCAACTATCACAACCCAAACCCGCCCCTAAAAGTTTGGATCATGACTGGCCAGTAACCTCTTGGTTACCTACGGCCTCAGATAGATTATAGAGAATTTATAACCACGGGGCCTAAGCGAAAGCAAATACAATAATAGAACATCCATTGAGCAGTGCTCACATGCAGGATTTTAAACATCATGTCATATATAGAAAGTTCATATACACAATTCATGCATACAAGTCCGAGTCATGTAGGTATATACAAAGAGTTAGCAACCTAAAAATTACATGTTAACAAAGTGTCCAAACAAAAGTCACCAAAGACTTAACAAAATGTAACATCAAAGAAAATCCCCAAAAAGACAAAAGGCTCTATTTTGAAGGCTTAACAAAACAAGTCCACCAAAAAGACTCCTAAAGTTGACCTAGGGCTGGTCTCCGAGCTGATCACCTACATAATATATATAAATATGTAGTGAGCAAAGGTCAGTGAGTAATAATAATGTAAGGAGGTTCATATGAATGAGCATATGTCTTGAAGAATATATATAGCATATACATGTCTTATTCACAATCACATTCTAGAACGGCCTCGAGCCCACATAAGACGAAACGGTCTTAGGCCCAAAATAATACGGAATGGCCTCAGGCCCAACATAACAACAACTGTTCTGAACATCATAGGGTAGATAGAACATCGACATGTCTCCATCTCCCTTGGCCTTAGAGCCATAGGTCATAAGTAATCCATATCAGACATAATAGCCTCAAGCCCATTATACATAGCAGAAACAAAACAACCACGGGTCCATTTCATATGCCATTGCAATCAAATGCTCAATCATTCTAATCAAAACACAATGTACATAAAGTATGCCATTCACGATAAAAAAAAACCCGTAAATCATAACATATCGTTACACTACTATTACTCACAGTGATTTGGTCGTGCAATGGTCCCTTCCGGCGAGTGACCAAGATATTACACACACACAACTTGGTAAGGCATTCGTTCTTTTCTTAGCTTTTTTTCTTTAATCATTTTTCTATTTCGTTCAATTTCTATTTATCTTTAAGCATTTCGGAGGGATTAAATGCATACATTAATAGATTCAAGGTCAAAAAGATGAACAAAATGTAGTAGTCTAAAAGTGCCACACGTGCTTTTTATTTCAGAATGCTCTACTTGCTTGCCCTGTTTTCCACGCGTGCGGCTATGAGCCCCATACGTGCAGTTTTGGCTCTGTTTGTGCAATCCGAAAATTTATCAAACTCAAACTTTCTAAATGCATTTCTAAGGCCTAATTCAAGCAATTTCACTTCAAAAACATGATATATGATGGCCAAGTGACCTTTGGCATGAGTCACGGGTTTCCTAAATTTCTCAAAAATATTTAGGTGGTGACTCTGAAATCTGGCAATGCAATCTATTTTTGGCATCTCTGATGATAAATGTATTTTCTAAGATTTGCCGGACTTGGACTCTCATTTTTGTTTTTTTTTCTATTTCACATTGCACTTGTGAAACTAGATTCAGAACCACGAGAGTTTGAACTATAGGGCTATCGTATCCGAGGAGACTAAACCCCTCAAAGGAGCACGAAAAACTAGCTACAGCTGTGTAGACATGCGAAAACTCTGCACAAATAGAAACTAGCAAGAGAGAGAAAGAGAGAGCAGTAAACCAAGAATAAAAGTAAAATAAAATCCTAAATTAAAAATAAAAATAAAAAACACTATCGAATTAAATAGCCATGCCAAAGTCCCCGGCAACGGTGCCAAAAATTGATTGGTCATTTTTTAATAAAAAATAAAGAACTAATTTAGTAGAATAATGGATTATCCTGGTATCGTAGAAGGACTTTGGGTTGAGTTGTATCAATTCGAGTGGTAATTTCTAATTTAATTTGAAGAAAAGATGATGATTTGATTTTTTCTGATGAGAATTTAAATTAAAACTAAAATAACTACACAAATAAAGAGAGTAATCTGAATATGGAGAGAAATTTAGGATTTTGAATCCACTACTAATCTCATATAATGTAATTAAAATATCCAATTCTAGTAAATCAATGGCCAAGATAATAATGATGTATTGTGGCTACAAGCCCCAATATCATCGTCAAGAAGATAAGTATATTCAAAACGTAGGCATGAATCATCTTCGGTCAGCACGAATGGTCTACACTAAACTAAGGTTGTAGCACGATTTGTCTCCCTAATCTGAGCTGAAATGTTATACTTTGAGACTCCCGATCTTATGTTTTTAGTCTTTTAGCTTATGATATTTGATACAATAAGGTGTTTTTCACCATTTACAAGTTAATATCACTCTGGAGACAAAAGGATCGCAAAAAGAGGTACAAAGGGCGAAAAATCCGGGATTGAGTGAATCTGCACGAGTGGAATTCACAAATTTGCACGAGCGGTTTTCCTTGCCAAAATTTTCCTTTGACTGAATCCGCAAGAGCAATTTTGGCTCAATATTTGTGTGCATGGTTTTGACTCAGAATTGATTGGAAGTTATAAAAAGAGATTTTAGGGACCTATTTTGGGATCTAAAACCTTAGAGAAGACGGCCAGAAGCTAGAGAAAAAGGGCAAATCATCAATCCATGGCTTTATTTTCAACATTCGAAGTGTTCAACCTCTCCATGAGCGGCTAAGCTTTATTCTTAGGATTGAAATGAAACTCTAATCAAGTATCATGTAATTTTATATTTTAATTCTAGTTTTTCTTTGGAATTTAATAATCATTGTATGATCGTTTTTAGATCTTCTATTCAAATAATCTTTTTATTCGATTTATGTATTCAATTTCAGTGATTAAGAATGCATGATCATATAACTATTTTACTTTCTTGTATATGCAAATCGTGAGACAAGTCATGCTTAGAAGAGACAAATCGTGCCGCAACCTTAGTTTAGTGTAGAGGATTCGTTCCAACCGAAGATGATTCGTGTCTACGTTTTGCATATACTCATTTTCTTGATGATGACATTGGGGCTTATAGCCACGATACATCATTATTATCCAGGCCATTGATTTAGTAGAATTGGATATTTTAATTACATGATATGAGATTAGTAGTGGATTCGAAATCCTAAGTCTTTCTCCATATACAAATTACTCTCTTTATATGTGCAATTATTTTAATTTTAATTTAAATTCTCATTAGCAAAAATCAAATCATCCTCTCTTCTTCAAATTAAATTAAAAATTACCACTCAAATTGATATAACTTATCCCAAAGTGCTCGTGGTACAATACATCATTGTTTCCACCCATGAGATTTCTTTACACACTATACTTTTCACACATATCTCTCTCCACTTCGTTAATCATCTTCCAACAAGTCATTTACAACCTAGTCCTGCACTGTTGAACATGTTGATTTATTTTTGTTGCAAGGACCCAAATCTCATAAATTGGAACAAAATACAAAAATAAGTTTGTGTTGATATCTGTCTGAAGGGAATAAATTTAGCTCTTCTCAGGAGGAAACCTGAGCATTTTAGTTTTATTTCTTTATTTATTATTTTTGTGTGTTTTTAGTGTGGTGTGTTAGAGCAAAATAAACGAGTACACCTTTGAAGGGAACTACTGAGTAAGACCTAAAAAATTTGGTTTGAGATGGATTACTTAAAGGAAGATCAATATGAAGCATTGGGTTTGAAAAATAAAAAATAACAAATAAATTATATATTTGTGTTTATTTTCTAACCCTTTTGCAAGTATAGTTTCCTTCCAGTTGGGGGGCATCTTTCTCCTGCATTTCAGGGATGTATATTTTATTATGTTTTAATTTCCTTTCCTTTTATTGTTTTTGTCGATTCTTTTGGGTATATGCTATTGAGACCATTGTCATTTAAGTAGGGGGGAAAGGCTTTCGTTTTTGGTTTAACAAAAAAGAAAAAAAATGACCACAAACTCTCGGTCCCTTTTGACCAACCTAACATTTTCTCTCTCTTTTTTTTCTTTTTTTCCCTACTACCATCTCTCTCTCTCTCTCTCTCTCTCTCTCTCTCTCTCTCTCTCTCATTTCTTTATGTTTCTCTCTCATTCTCCAGCACACACCCACTGCCACCCATCATCCTAACACCACTGCACCACCACTCCCTGTACCACTTCGTCGACGATACTGCTGTCATTACTGGAGCACTGCCAACCGGCTGCCGACTACATTACCTCTCTGTAGCTTGCTTTTCGTGCTCCTCGAAGGGTTTAGTCTCCTCAGATACGATATCCCTATAGTTCGAACTCTCGTGATTCTGAATTTGGCTTCACAAGTGCAACGTGAAACAAAAAAAATACAAAAGAGTCCAAATCCGGCAAATCTTTGGAAAATCAATTTTTAATCAAAAATGCCAAAAATGGATTGCATTGCCAGATTTCAAAGTCGCCACCTAAATATTTTTGAAAAATTTAGGAAACCCATGACTCATGCCAAAGGCCTCTTATCCATCATAACAAAAGTATCTTATCTCGACAACTTAGGTATGAGAGGGGAAAGTCATGAATTAAGCACCCCACTCACCCAATCAAATATTGGCCTTTACTAATGATGATGTGATTTTTATGTACAGTATATGCTCTTGTTCCGATTATTATGCTATCTTTACTATGTGAGGTGCACAAGTATAGACTATTTTGCCTACTTTGGAATGCTTTGATTTCATTTTTTTTTTTTTTGAAAATTGTTTCGAATATGTACCACTTGAAAAAGTGATCTCATATGTACATTAATCAAATCATCCCAACTTAAGAAAATAGCCTCTATCCACAAGTATTCAAGAGATATATCACCTAAGCACTTAGCCTCATGTAAACATGCTTGATATGGAAACACTAACATACATGCAGTATGCTAAAGTAAGAAATGCTCACCTAGTACTCTAAGGCGAACCAAAGAAAAAATAATTAGAAAAAATGCATGTTCCTAAGCAATGCAATATGACTAATACAACGCATATAATATGCAAGTATTAGGCTCGACTATTAGCATGGCATGTGAGTCAACTCAAGGCATGCGACAAAGCACGTATTCGAGTAAGGAATTTGAAATTGACATTGATTAGTATGATGAGCCGAACCCTTATGCATGTTAAAAGAATGGATGCAAGTCATGGAAAATGCTAAATAAAAATGATGCTACATGCAATCCATCATAAGCTAGTAAATAAAAGGGAGAAATAAATGGGGGTTAGAAGACATACCCAAATATTACCAGCATGCCCCCATACAAGAGGGTCTGAATGAGTGTCCAAATTAAACTAGCTATTACAACACCAAATGAATAAATAAGCTAATCATTACAAATTCAAATGAATCTAAGTACTCAATTACGACTATTAAAGCACTAATTTAATAAAGCAGGAGACGAGGAGCCGCATGCACATGAATAAGAATATCTGCCTGGAAACTCTCTGTTTACTGCCATTTTTGTTCTATCTCACAGTCAGAAAATAAATCTGTTTTCACCCAAGCCTCTGCTTTATACTACCATGAAAATGGCATTGCTTGCATAAAGTAAAGTGGTCAGTCAGATGGTAAGGTGGCCGGCCGGCCACTGTTTTTGGGCTCTACCCTACTGCAACAGAATGAAAACAGAGCACAAACAGAGTGTTTCTAGGAGGTGTTTGTCCTTTTTGCCTCTCCTTGTCACGGAATTGATTAAGGAAGGAGTAGAATCGGTCCACAAATCATCAATGATTGCAAGGTTGTTGCGTGATGAGCTATGAACTAATTGGACAAAAGATCAATGACATGAAATGAGAGACCAACAACATCCCTTTCCTATCATGGAGTCACCTCAAGGAAAGGAGTGGACATTGCTCCTTGAACCATTAACATCACTAGGAGTATGTAATGATCCAAGGCTCAACAGGTTCAATTAACGTTCGATTGAACTCGACTTGATTTTATTATCATGTTACCACCTTTAGTCCAATTTTATTATCCTTTTTAAAATTGCCTTACCATTCTTTAATCATTTTGTCCCAAAATTGATAATTATGTCCACTAATGAAGAGAGGTGTCAAACAAGAAGTTGTTTTTGACATAAGAGAGATGTAATGCCCTGGTAATGAACCATTAAGCATGGAAGGCTTGTTTTTCATGCTTAAATAGCTATCGTTTGAAACAACTCTTCCAAAAAAAAAAAAGAAAGAAAGAAAACCAATAAAGGAGAGGGGTTTCAGAATTGATTATTGCCAGTGCGACTATAAGTATGAAAACTATGAAATTAAAAGCTATCAACTCAAATAGGTTGGTGTCTAAAGCCTAAACCACCAAACCTATGAGGACTACAACACTACAAGCATACTATGCAAAGCATAAATGACATAAACACACTAAAACAGTCCTAAAATAAATAAACATAGTGCTGGAATTGAGTTGAAAAAGCTAGAAAAGTAAACAAAAATTGGAGAGAATTAAAGCTAGTAAACACACCAAAGGAGGGATGGCTAACCCCTCCACTTTTTGGACTTCAAAACCACATATTTTAGCCTTCTAAAACTCCAAAAATTAGTGGCCAAAAGTCGAGAAAGAAGTGGGAAACACAAGGACAAAAGCTTAGAGAACAAGGTTCAAAGAAGGGTGGTTAACCCCTCAACCTTTGGTAGCTTTAAGTCACAAGTTTCAGCCTATAAAAACAGTGTAAAAATAGTATAAAAACCGCAAGGAAAGAGAGGGAAGAAGTAGTGTAAGGATGGCACAAGTTATAACTCTTGAAGAGGAGTAACTCTTTTGTTTGCAAACCACAAAGTATTCACCCTCAAGAGCTAAAATTTGAGCTCAACAATCTCATAAAGGAGCCTCAAATATTTGGTTTAGGAAGTGTTTGGGTAGGGTATGTGAGTTGCAAGATAGAAAAGGAGAGAGCTTTTCAAGAATTTAAGCTTTTGGAATTTTTTCTAACCTAAAACCATAAAGGATGGTCCTCTGTATATAGAAAAACAAGTTCCCACGTCGAACACAGCTGTATAGGGATAGCTGGTGTAGTGCATGTACATAGGGAGACAGTTGCCAGCAAAATATCTGCCAACCGAGAAGCCTGGTCGGTCGGCTATGTAGGGGGACGACTGGCCACTAAAATTGGCATGCCAGGACACATGGTCGTCCAGTCACTTGAAATGGCCGAATTTCTCATAAACTGGCCGGCTAGCCACTGCTACTTATGAAAAAAAATCTGTTTTCAAGTCCGACTTCAAATGGGCATATCTCCCTCATCCGGACTCGATTTTAGGTGATTCATGAGTCTAAATTGAAGCCCCGGAAGTCAAATTTCAAATGGTTGTGGCCTCACATCTATTTCTAAGTGCACAAAGAGATATGAATAATTTAGTGAAGGCGGCTCATTTCTTTCTTAACGGTTTGATGCTCAACCCTTTCTCCAACTAGTTTTCTTCCATCCCCTCCTATTTCCTTCAACTCCAAACCTATAAATAAGGTGTTTGTAAATATTTTTTAAAGATTTCACCACCCTTCCATTTATTTCCACTTTGTCCTTAATCAATTTACCAAAAAGTGTAATATTTTAATCGAAATACGAGCCTTGAAACATCGTAGAAACATTTAGAAAAAATATTTTGCAAAGAGGGTTTTAAGGTCTCAAATAGTTTTGGTCAAAATTGGGTGTAAGGTTGGGATCAAAAGCTCAAAAATCGAAGCCCTTTGTTGAAGATTTGAACAATTTTTTAGTGTAACTTTTCATCATCAAGTGTTCAACCTGAGACGCTCAAGTCTTATGGGGTGTCAAAAATGAGGTGTCTACGCTCTCATCGTTCTCTCTCTATCTCTCTCTCTCACTCTTTCCATCCCCCAACGCATCTCTTCCTTCCTCCTACACTGTCACCACTCCTTCTACCGGAGCACCACTACCTCCCTCTCTTTCTGCTTTACCTTCGCTCGATATCTCCTGACCAGTTTCCCTCTTTCTCCCTTTCTCTTTCTTTATTCCTCCATCCCTCTCTCTCTCTCTCTCTCTCACATTGTTTGTGGAGTATCACCCACCACCACCGCCGCCGCCTCAGTGACACCATGCTCTTCTGTGTATCTTCATTTCAAGCTCTATTATTATTTTCTCTAGTTTGATCTTTTCCTTTTCTTTTATTTTTCTGTTTTTAGGTCTGTTTATATATGTGTGGCCAACTCTCGGAACTCTAGACTTCTTATTTTCTTGTATAGTTTTTTTCCCATTATGTCTTGGCAAATCAGGTCCTCTATTGCCAGTTAGTGTACTCAAACTTTAGGGTGTTTCTCTTGCCTCTTCTTCTATCGTGGATGACTACTTTGGTACTATTCTTTCCCTTTTTAATTTTTACCTAGCTACTTTATTTCTTCATATTTGCCAATGAGGGCACTGCCATGTTTAGTTTTTTTTTTTTTTTTTTTTTTTTTTTTTTGAGGGGGGGGGGGGGGATGTTGACTTGTTGCTATATTTCTTTATTCTAGCTTGATTAATGGAATTTTTACTCGGTATAGAGTTTATATGTGAATATGGTTGTGCTGCACTCTTTATCATGTTGACCATCCTAGTTTACTTATATCTTGAGTTGAGAGTGCGTGACTTAGATATTTATGGATTATTCATGACTTATGAAATATGAATTCATTTCGGTATTATTGCATGAGGATTGTTGGTATCACTTGTCACTTTGTGCACTTAGATGTTCATATTTGGTAGTGGTAGTTAAAGTTGATAGTTCTAATCATATGTTGCTTCCAACTGCGTAAGATGAATTGAGGTTTGAAATATGAGCACGGGTTCTTGAAAGAAAAGAAAAAAAAAAGGAAAGAAAAAACAAAGGTGACTAGTTTGAGTTCGTAGCCTTTTTAACTAGAGTTATTAAACCCATTGGGGTGTCTTTACTCCTGGTGCCCTAAGTGCATTCGGATTGGGAGTCATTAGTCTAACACTTGCTACATGAGTTAATTAGAAAGCTAAGGACTTATACATTGCATAGTCACAAAATAAATAAATAAATAAAATGTTTGGTTTGCAGCCTTTTTAACTCGAATTATTAAGCCCGTTGGCGTGTCTCTATTCCTAGTGCCCTAAGTTTATTTGGATTGGGAGTCACCGGCCTAATGCTTGTTACATGGGTTAATTACAAAGCTTAAAAGATCCATTCATTAAGAAGAAAAAAAAAAATAATTCAAACCCATGTTTGATTTCAAATATTCAAGGCACTTAGTTATTGGAAGTTGGTACATGAGTAAGAGATGTTGTCTTTCCTTCCAAATCGAATCACACTTTACATGAAAGCAACATGTGATACTGTAACTGGTTTTTTGTGCTCCTCGGAGGGGTTTAGACTCCTCGGATACGATGACCCTACTGTTCAGACTCTCGTGGTTCTGAATCTGGTTTCATGAGTGCAATGTGAACAAAAAAAAACACAAATGAGAGTCCAAGTCCTGCAAATCTTAGAAAATCTATTTATCATCAGAGATGCCAAAAATGGATTGCATTGCCAGATTTTAGAGTCGTCACCTAAATATTTTTGAAAATTTTGGGAAACCCGTGACTCGTACCAAAGGCCATTTGTCTATCATAACCAAAGTGTCTCGGCTTGGGAACTTAGGTATGAGAGGGGAATGTCATAAATTGAGCACTCCACTCACCCGATCAAAGATCGGCCTATACTAATCATGATGTGATTTTTATGTATAGTATATGCTCATGTTCTGGTTTATTATGCTAACTTGCTAGGTGAGACACACAAGTATAGACTACATCACTTACTTCGGAATGCTTTGATTTCATGTTTGTTTGAAAAGGGTTTTGAATTGTGCTACTTAAATGAAAAGTATGCTCATATGTACATTAATCAAAATCATCCCAACTTAAGTGAAATAGACTTCATCCATAGGCATTCAAAGAGGTATATCAAATAAGCACTTAGCCTCACGGTAATATGTTTGATATGGCAACAAAAACACACATGCAATATGCTAAAGCAAGAAATGCTCACCTAGTACTCAATCGAGGCAAGCCAAAGAGAAGAAAATAATTAGAAAAATGCATGCTCTAATACGCAAGTGACTAATGCAACACATACAAAATGCAACTACTAGGTTTGGTTTATTTTAACATGTAATATGGATCAATTCAAAGCATGCGGCAACCCACATATTTAAGTAAGTAGGAAATGACAATGACATTAGAGTGATGAACCGAACCTAATGCATGCAAAAATGGATATGAAGCATGGCAATGATATGAAATGAAAAATATGATGCTACCATAGTAAGCATGTAAATAAAAGGGAGAAAGAAATAGGGGTTGGAAGACATACAAATATTACAAGTTCGCCCTCACACAAGAGGGTCTGAATGAATGTCCTAATTAGCTAATTATTACAACAAAATCGAATAAACTAGACTAATTAATTATTACAAGTCCAAATAAAAGTAAAGCAACTAATTAATTGCAACATAGTAACATTAAATCACTAATTTAATGGACTTGAACAAGAGGCGAGAAGCCACATGCGCACAACCGAGAACATCCTCCTGGAAACCTCTCTGTTTGCTGCCAAAATCTGCTCTGTTTGCAATCAGAAAATTATTCAATTTTGGCCTTAGGTTCTACTCTATTCTGTTATAAAAAATGCCACAGCTTGTACAAAATAAGTGGCCGACCAACCTTGAGAAGTGGTTGGCCATACAGAATGATGGTCGGCCGGCCACTACTTCTGGGGAATACCTTACTGCCACAGAGCTAAAACAAAGCAAAAACAGAGTGTTTTTAAAAAATGTTTATTTTCTCTACCTTTCCCTATCATGGAGATGATCAAATGAGGAGTAGATTCGAATCTCAAATCATCAATTGTCACAAATTTGTTGCGTGATGATCTTAGAAATGATAGGACAAGAGCTTAATAAAATGAAACAAAAGACAAACAACACCTCTTCCCTAACATGGAGTTACCTCAAGGGAGGGGGTACACTTGTTTCATGAATCATCAAACATCACAACAATAGTATGTGATGATTCAAGACGCAACAGGTTCAGTATAACGTCTGACTGAACCTAACCAAAGCCAAAGGGTTTCAACCAACCAACAAGCCTAAGGAAGGGTGGTTAACCCCTCCTCTTTTTTATGACTCAAATCACATATTTTAGGCCTTAAAACACTCTGAAAAATTGTATGAAAAAGAAAAGAAAAGAGAAAGAAAAGATGGTACAAAAGCTCAAGGTATACCTCTTAAAAGAGAAGATGCTCTTCTAGTTCACAAACCACAAGTTAAACACTCTCAAGAGCTGAAATTGTGTTCAAGAATCTTAGCAAAAAGGCCTCAAGTCTGGGTTTAGGAGGTGTATGTATGGTGTATGTATATTGCAAGAGAGGAGGGAAAAGTGTTTGATAAGTTATGGCTTTTGGAAAAAATGTTCTAACCCCAAACCATGAGGGAAGGTCATGTATTTATAGAAAAACACCTACTCACATCGAAAATATATGTAATGAGACAGCTGGTGCAAGACATGATCATGGGGACAACTGGCTGTCTCAAAATATCTATTGTCACTGAACATGGTCGGCCGACCATGAAAGGGGACTGCCAGCCAATCAAAAATGGCCTGCCGGGCACTTGTTGGCCAGCTCTTCTCTGAGTCGTTAGGCTAGAAAAATTAAGTTTTGGTCCAAAGGGGATGCAAGGTTTAGGTTCTAAAACTTAAAATCGAGGCCTTTTTATTGAAAAATTTGAACGATTGCACAGCGTAACATTTCATCATTGAGTGTTCAGCATGAGGTGCCTAAGTCTTAAGGGCGGTCAAAATGCGGTGTCTACAGTTGCCCCTCTTTAATAGAGCTCGAAGTCATGAAATGAAGTGCGTAAATGTCAAAGCCTAAAGACAACCCTTTTAAAAAGGCCATAAGACTTGGGCAAGCAATCAAAATGTAAATGCAATTGGTTGAACTCAAAAGTTGCCTACGTTTCCCTTTGCAAGGAATCAAACCAGTGTAGTTTAAGGGCAAGATGCAAATGACATGCTCAAGATTTGGAAGCTAGACTTACACGCATCGTGAAGCCAGTTATTTTGAAAATCCATGATCATAGAAGACAATGCAATGAGTAATAACAAAATGACAGCATATGCAACAAGCTTCAAGCTTAAATCAAAATAGGTCCAACCGTGTTTCACCCGAAAAGAAATAAGCAAATGTCAATTCCAAACACATTTCATGTGAAAGAAGGAAAGACACACTCTAACCACATTGAAATCATGAGAAAGAAAAAAAAGAGAAAAACTGCTCAAGGTCGTGTTTCTACACGCCCTAAGATACTTTAACCACCTAAAAATCGTGAGAAGAGAAAGAGAAAAACCGTTTAGGGTCATGTTCCTGTATGCCTTGAGATACTCTAACCACACTAAAATCATAAGAAGGGGAAGATTAAAAAAACCGCTCAAGGTCGTCCTCTTGCACGCCCTGAGATACTCTAATTACGTTGAAATTGTGAGAAGTGACAGAGAAAAATCACTCAAGGTCGTGTTCCTATACGCCCTGAGATACTGTAACCATGTTGAAATCGTGAGAAGATGAAGAGAAAAAAACCGCTTGGTGTCGTGTTCCTGCACGCCCTAAGATACTCTAACCACGTAGAAATTGTGAGAAGAAAAAGAGAAAAAACCACTTACGGCCGTGTTCCTGCATGCCTTGAGATACTCTAACCACGGTAAAATCATGAGAAGAGAAAGAGAAAAACCGCTCAAGGTCATGTTCTTGCATGCCCTAAGATACTCTAACCACGCTGAAATTGTAAGAACAAGAAGAGACAAAACTGCTCAAAGCGTGTTCCTGCACGCCCTGAGATACTCTTACCACACTAAAATTGTGAGAGGAGAAAGAGAAAAACCGCTCAGGGTCGTGTTCCTACACGCCTCGAGATAAATTCCAAATACACTGAAATTGTGTAAGGAAGGAAGAACACTCTAACCGCGTTGGAATCATGATAAGAGGTCCCGGGATGATGCGATAAATGCAAAGAGTATGATGAGATTGTGTGATAGATACACATGAATGGTCTGCTAGCGCGATAGATGCACGACGGCAATTGGATCGTACGATAGATGTACGATAGCGATTGGACCGTATGATAGATACACAATGGCGATTGGATCATGCAATAGATGCACGATGTGGTATGGACCTTGTGATAGATGCACAATGTGGTATGCGTGACTAGTGTTGTAGTGGATGATGTTTAGAAAATGCAGTAAAACAAAGCGGCACTTTAGAAAGCATCTCACAGGGTGAGTGGCAATAAACCACTCTACTCTGACGGGGATCTCCCTTTTGTGTTCTTCAAACGTCTACCTTTAACTCACAGTTCAAAGGCCCTCAAATGCTGACAAGGGGTAAAATCTGCATGTGGAAACCACAGAGGCCACTTTTCTCCCTGATCATGCTTACAACTTTCCCTATTCTCCAACTGGGTGACAGACTAGGTTGATTCAGTATCCAAATCTGAGGTCCATATACACTACCTTAACCTATGGGGCTGTCATACAGATTTCAAGCCGAGGATACACCCTTAGGTATTTAAACCACACTTTAGTCTCAGAAATTCTAAACCTTTGTGTTTTAAGCATCGCCATTTGAACTCTAGTTTCCACAATCGCAGTTGGCCTCCTAGGAACTCATTGCAAACACAGCCAAGATGCCTTTGGTAGGGAATGGTGTTTAGGGAGAGCACTTTTGATCGCCATTCTGACTTTAAAGCAGGCTCGATCTTGAGGTTGAGGTATATTCATACTCCGAAGAAATGACAAGGCTCGTGAAGGTGCATCAGGAATGCATTCTCAGAATTTGCTGAAGTTGAAACAAACTCAGATGCTCTAATTTTCCCTTTTCTTTATTGCTTTTGCAGTCCGGAACGTATGTAGCTTCAGATTGATCCGTGCTCTATTGCTCCCTCTTTTGATCGGGGTTGGATCTTGCAGTTTATGAAAGAAGGAATTCTGTTTTGGGCATCATGTTGGGAATGACACGACACTCACAAAACGATTTATTTTTGAAATTGAAACTAAAAATGAGTTCTTAATCGTGCATTGAGCCTACAACTAACCAAAATCAAAACAACTCAAAACAAACGACTCAAAATGATAATCAAAACAAACAACAACAACAAACACAACACTTGGATGTTTGCTTTCCATCGGTAGGAGACCTCTCGGTTCATGGGGAGCCCACTGCTTCTTCAAGTTCTGTTTTCCACCCTTTCTTATTTGTGATTCTAATATCATTTTGGCACTCAATCTCTATTTTCTCTAAAAAGCCCTTTCCTTACTTTTTCTCTCAGCGCACATCTCTCTATTCTTTAATCTCTTTTCTTTTTTTATCCCTTCCTAGGTGTAGTTGATGGATAAGCTGAAAGTTGTGAAGGCTATAAGAAGGTCGAATATCCAGTTCTATTTCTAGTTTGTGCTTTGCACTTCGCTTGATACCTCACTACTTGGAAGACGAGAGAGCTTTTGGCCCCTGCTACTAGATTTAGTTGTGCCCTTCCTGGCGAGTATGTTGACAACAGGGAAAAGACAAAAAAACCTGACTCGACTGTGCCCCTAGTTTATCACTTTGACTTTATTTTGTTTTTGGCTTCTACTAAAACAATTTTGATGAACATGAGAGTTTAGATTAACATGCTTGTTCGACTTTCTGTTTTGAAATCATGTAAGTCAAACTGTGAGTACTGAAAATTTTCCTTTTTTGGGTCCAAGAAATGGCCCGATTTTGGAAAAATGGAATAATTTCTAAGAAAATTAGTCAACTTCACTAAAAATCCTCAAAAACTATGTTTGCAAATGGCCATTACCTGACTAACGTGGAATTTGAGATGTACAGCCTCAGATCCGAACTTGATTTGTCGTGTAGCTGAATCTTTTAAAGGAATAGGACAACCGAATTTGAACAAGGATGAGCCAATTTGTACATGGATAAAATAGCCGAGTTGAATAAGGATAAGCCAATCAACATAGTTGAAACAAGTAGGCTGAAAATGGTTGGGGTCGAACTTCAGGACGAAGTTGCCTACTTATCCTAAAGATGGGAATCAGGCCTTACGTAGTTCGATTAAGGTTCACTTGGGTATTAACGCTCTCCTTTTGCACTCTAACTTTTACCAAAGCCGCCCTTCTGGGTTTTCAACCTTGTGAGCTCTATTTTTTCTTTCTTTTCATTTTTCATTTTTTCTTTTTTCTTTTTTCTTTTTTCCTTCTTTTTCTTTCTTTTTTCCTTTTTTTTTTGTTTTTGTTTTTGTTCTCTTCTTTTTTCTTTCTTTTCATTTTTTTTTTTTGGTTCTTTTTCCATGCTCTAACTTTTTCCTAGGCTGCCCTTCCAGGTTTTCGACCCAGCGAGCCTCTCAAGGATAGAGAATCTTAACTTGTCCATGTTGATTGTTGATTGGTTATGAGATCTCTAAGCCATCTGAATCCATGAGAATGGCTACTGTTCCCAACCAAATAGTCTTTATGATGTAAGGGCCCATCCAATTGGGTCTAAATTTGCCTCTAGTGTCGTAGATTGGAACTCGATTATCTTTTAACAAAAATTTTCTTCTCTCAAATTTTGGGATTTGACTTTCTTGTTGGTCTCCCTTGGCTTGAGAAATGACCCATCTTTGAATCTTCGATCATATCTGACGTTTTTGCTCCTAGTTCAAGGGTTGTTTCTTGTCCAGCTACGCAAGCTTCCTTCGATCACATCTAACCTTATTTCCCCTAGTTCAAGAGCTGCTTCCAATTCGACCATGCAAGCCTCATATTTTAGTTGTTCGTTTGAACATTTGGTATCAAGGTGCAAGGCTTGAAAGCAAAGGGGTTGAGTCTCAAGGCCGAGAGTGATCCTATGCTATACAATCTTAAGATCAAGTCCAGACATAGCTTCATGGGACCACGCAAAAAATATTTTTGAAATCTTTTAATAAAGCTACTAGTCACTCGTGCTCTTCTAAAGACAATGTAAAACCAATCTGGACCAAGTGAGGATCCTTCTCAGTACCCACATTAATAAACATGATCTCATTGATTAAGGGCTTAGCATGCCTCTTTTCTTCTCAGTCGACCAAACTTTGCAAATCCTGAGGAATTTCTTCCTCTTTGTTTTATTCACAGTTGTGGAAACAGTTTTGAAAAACTTTGGTCAATGTAATGATTTAAAGGCATAGAGAAGTAGGTGAAGATTGCTGCAGTTTCATTCACAATTTATGGCTCTATGATTGAAACAAACTCAAAAGAAAGAGTGAAAAGACAAACAAAAACAAGATAGTAAAGTCCGAGTTAACACCCCCGAAATCACCAAACTCTGACACAACAAGGTTGACTCAACACCCAATTCAAAAAGTAAAACAAACAACATTTTCAATTTGCCACAAAACAGTGCGTGCCATCCAACATGCATGAAGTAAAATGAGTTCCATCTGCAGGTGATTCGTCACCGATCGTTAACAAGCCATATTATCCCCCAAGTTCATTGATTGAGTGCCGATAGACTTTGTAGGACCTGGTAAGGCGATGACCTTGTTGTCAATCAGGTCTTGTACTTCATGACCAAGATGAAAACAACGGTTAGTGTTATGGGCGAGTTGCTGATGGAAGGCACAATACTTAGTGGTATAATGCCTGGCTAGAAGGCGATTAGGAAGAGGCCGAGAGTCAAGGGGTTTGAGATGGTCTTGTCCTATGAGGATTTGGAGAACTTTGGACATGGTCATGTAAAGAGGATTGAAGGTGTGGCTACCAATCCTGGAAGTATTGACAAAGGGTTCGCCAAGTGTTGGCTAGGTTTGGTGATCCTTTATGGGTATGGGATTAGAGCTGAAAGGGGTGTTTCTAGTACAACATCCCTTTTCTTAGCTTACCCTTGAATTCAAAATGCTCCGTACTTGAGCAACAAAAGCATCATCTACAGTTTTTGTAGCAACTGCAAGCACTTGCTGTTTGTTCAGCCCTTTGACCTTCAAAGTCTCAATAAGACACCGGAGATGTACATAGGGATCAATATTTGGCCCGGCCATGTTCTTGCCACTTGCTTCAGCTTTGCCAAGGGATTGGGTGGCTATATTAGAGTAGGGTCCATATGTTGTTGCCATGTTATCTGCAAACTTGAGATAGCTTCGAGTTGGCCCTTTTTAATTACATATCGCCCTAAGAATGAGGAGCTTTTTGACTTTAAATTCTTGGCATGTGATGCAGTTGATGATGAAGCCAAGATCCCAAAAGCTAAATCTGCCACAATTCTCTAAAGATCCTCAATCATGCTCAACAGCTCAGAAGTAGTGGGCTTGGCCATTAATGGCCACAGTGTACTTGATGGGGTTTGAGATGATTGGGGTTTAAGGGCATCCATCATACACAAGTCCGTGCTTGTTGGAATGAACACCTTAGACTTGGATAAATGGGTCGGGGTGATGTATATGCTGGGATTATAAGTGGATATCAGTGTATGGATTAGGTTAAGGTGCAGAGGTACTAGGTCAGTGGTGGCCTGTGGTCTTTTTAGTGGAGCTATGATCTCTTCGTGAATAAGATCCTGAATCTTATAACATAGGCGGATGCAACGGTTTGTATCATGACAATGTTATTGATGATATGCATAGTGTTTAGTGGGGTCATGTCTTGGTGGAAGAGGATTTGGAAGGGGTCGGGGTTCTAGGAGCTCTAGGTGCCCTTTTTCTAGTAGAGTTTTTCAAGGCTTAAGAAAGATCCTTGTAAAGAGGATGGAAATTTTGGGCTTGGGGCTGAGTTGAAGTGGTTGGTCTTTGGCTATTATCAGGAAAAGGGTTTTTGATGGGAGTGGTGACCGTGTTTACTTCTAAGTATTTCGCAGCTGTGCTACCACTGGTAGTAGCATTGCAATTGCAAATAACACTCTTCCTCATAGGCTCATTACCTTCCACAATGATCCCTTGTCTAATGGCATCCTTGATTTCAACCCCAATTTCATGGAGGTCCTTAAAGTTGAATAGTGGGAGGACTATCATTTTCTGCAATAGCATTTCATGCAAGTTTCTAACATTTATATGAACTTGCTCTTTCTGTAGAGGTCTATTTGCCATCATAAAAGCCTTTGCCCTCCATCTCGTAAGAAACTCTGAAAAGCCTTCCTTCAGTTCCTGACGTGTTGCCTCAAGATCATGAGTTGTGACCTCGATCTGCGTGTTGTAGAAATATTAGGCAACGAAAGATTCAGCCAACTCCTCCCAGCTCTGTTTCATAGAGTCCTCCAATTTACCATACCAGATAGCAGCTATACCAAACATGGTTCGGCCAAATAGCGACAACTTTTAAAGTCTGGTCAAACCCATTGGTTGTAGAATATCAGAGAAAAGATGCAGATGCACTATTGAATCTCTAGAGCCATCGAAGCGGTCAATGCGCGGCATTTTGAACCTTTCAGGCAAAGTAATAGCAGATTCAGTGTACCCGTCCTCAATATCTGGAATAGAGTTAACCCGCTGTGCCTTTTTAAATAGTTTTTCAGGTTTGTTGACTTTGAGCAAGGTTCGGTCGAAGTCAAACTCAAAAGGTGCCTTAGTTTGGTGAACTGGAACTTTAGATATTTGAACCGGGATTGGATCTAACTAGATGGGAAGAATAGGAATCTCCTTGGCCGGTGGATCCTGAGCCATAGTATGGGTAGCAGCACGAAGCATAGGGGTAGCCATGTTAGGTGTATGCGAAGCAGACACTGCAGTCGGCTGCTATTGTTGTTGTTGCAACCTATTTGTGACCTCAACTTGATGGGACATGTCATGCTAAAGTGAGTCAACTGACTGTTGCAGATGAATTAGTAATTTCTCCAGATCTAATGATGAATACTAAGCCATTCCAGAAGTAGGTGATTGTGCTTGTGGTGAGCCGATTACAGGTGATCGGAGGGGTGATTGCCAAAACAACAGAACTAGTGAACCCCGTCTGACCTTCCTTTGCCCTGCAACTGGTTATAGTGGAGCTAACACTAGTTGCCCCTGAAAATAAATCTTCAACCTGACAAAGTCTATCGACACGAGTCCTAATACCTGGGGGATATCAGAGGCTTTTGAAGCCATGGTTCCAGAACTACCTAGCAAAAGAGAAAACGAACAGCACCTCAGCCAAATTTTCAACAGATGGATATGATCCTAGCTAAATAACTGTACTCTCCACTAAAGTTGCCCCACAAACTGATATCAATTGTGCCACTGATATGGAGCCCCCTGTACAGTTTCACTGTAAAGCATATAGCAGGTAAAGAGAGCCAAAACACCCCTATGAGGGAGTTGGGTTACCCTGTTCTAGCTTTGGCATGATCTAGGGTTTCACTACTTCAAGTAAGTAGTTTCACAAAATCCTGCATATGGGTGAGCATCCTGTCCTATGTTGGATAAACACAATTAATTATTACAACACAATTGAATAAACTAGACTAATTAATTATTACAAGTCCAAATAAAGTAAAGCAATTAATTAATTACAACATACTAATATTAAAGCACTGATTTAATGGACTTGAACGGGGAGGTGAGGAGGCACATGCGCACAACCGAGAACATCATCTCGGAAATCTCTCTATTTGTTTCTAGAATCTGCCATGTTTGTAGTCATAAAATTATTCTGTTTTGGCCTAAGCTTTTGCTATAAAAAATGCCACTGCTTGTACAAAATAGGTGGCTGACTGGCCTTGAGAAGTGGTCGGCCATACACAATGATGGTCGGCTAGCCACTACTTCTAGGGAATAACCTGCTGCCATAGAGCTGAAATAGAGTAAAAACAAAGTGTTTTCAGGAGGTGTTT
Organism: Camellia lanceoleosa; assembly: GCA_025200525.1. Taxonomy (NCBI): domain Eukaryota; kingdom Viridiplantae; phylum Streptophyta; class Magnoliopsida; order Ericales; family Theaceae; genus Camellia; species Camellia lanceoleosa. The sequence continues at coordinate 138,220,508 of CM045763.1, forward strand.
ATCCTCTTTGCCCTTTCCTATCATGGATATGATCAAGGGATGAGTAGATTCGATTCTCAAATCATCAATTGTCACAAATTTTTTGCGTGATGATCTTAGAAACGAAAGGACAAGAGCTCAATAAAATGAAACAAAAGACAAACAACACATCCTCCCTATCATGAAGTTACCTCAAGGGAGGGGGTAGATTTGCTTCATGAAGCATCAAACATCACAACAATAGTATGTGATGATTCAAGATGCAACAGGTTCAGTATAACGTCCAACTGAACCTAACCAAATTTTATTACATTTTTTACCTCTTTTTGATTAGCCTTTTTTTCACATTACCTTTCCATTTCTTATCTTTTCTTTATTTTTTTTCCAAAGGTGATGATTACGTAAACTAAATCCAAAGCAATAAACAATAGCAAGCATGACTTAACCTGAGAAATGAGCTCTTCAAGCCCTTTTCTATGGGGGAAATTACAAAGGAAGAATCAAACTCATTTACAAGCGATAATGAATTCTAAGTCAAACCTAAAATAAGCGATAATGATTAGTGTAGCTCGACTTTTTTGCGCCCCCTTTCGGAGAGCTCGAATTGGTCCTACAATTCGAACTCCTGTCACGGTCCTGAATCTAATCTCATAAAGTGCAATGTGAGACTGATAGACACCAAAGAGTCCGATCCGGCAAATCATTTTGGAAAATTGATTTTGAATCAAATAATGCCAAAACTGGACTGCTTTGCCAGATTACAGAGTCGCCACCTAAATATTTTGTTTTCGGGAAATTTAAGAAACCCTGACTCGTGCCAAAGGCCACGTGTCCGTCATTCACCAAAGTTGCCTCGGCTCGGGAACTTGGGTACGAGAGGGGAAGGTCCTGAAATGAGCACCCTCACTCGCTTGATCAAAAGATCGGCCTCTACTAAGCATGATATGTTGTTTTATATACCTCGTGTGTTCTTTTCCGGTTATTAGCTAACTTTACTATGTGACGCACACAAGCAAGTATAGACTAAGTCACAAGACTTCAAACGAATTCAACTCATGTTTGTTTTCGAAAATGGTTTGAATTTGCCATCCTCGAGTGGGCTTAGAAATGCGGATTTGCCACCTCAAGTAGGCTTAAAACATGATGATTTGCCACTTCGCAAAGTGGGCTTAAAACAAACATTTGTTGAATCATTCCAATTCAAGCAACAAAGCCTTCATCCACAGACATTCATGCAGTTAATCATTTAAGCACATAGCCTCATGGCAAGCATGTGAAACATGGCAACACTCACACTCATGCAAGTATGCTAAAGCATAAAAGCTTACCGAGTACTCCAAGCCAAAACAAAAGCTAGTTAGAAAGAATGCATGATCCTAACTATACAAGATGCCTAATGCAACACATGCAATATGCAATTAATAGGCTTGGCTACTAATATGGCATTTGCAACACTTTGATAGCATGCTTTAAAACACGTATTCAAATAAGTATTGAATTTGCAATGCAATTTGAATGATGCGCCGAGCCTCGGTGCATGCAATACAAATAAATGATGCAAACATGCAAGTATAAGGTATGCTAATTGAAAATGTCCCTAATCTAACCATCAAAAGCGGTTAAATAAAAGGGAGAAAGACGTGGGATTGGAAGACATGCACACACGTACGCACACTTATTACAACATTTCACCATCGCAAAGGAGGGTCCGAATGAATAAGAGCTAAGCTAATCTGAGCTAAGCTAAGCTAGGCAAACTAATCTAATTAAACTAATTGAACTAGTTATTACAAAGCAAAATAAAGAAATAGCTAACCCAAGCTACTTAATTATTTTAACACTTAACTAAATAGCAACTAGTTAATTAAATTACAAATTCATGCTAACTAAACATGCAAAGCACTAAACTACACTGCCTCAGCTCTGCTTTGGAAAGTAGAAGATGCATGCACTTAGTTTTTGCCCTGAAAAGCCTTCTAGTTTGCTCTTGAGAGGCTCTGTTTGCAGGGTTGACTACACTATAGAACCTTCAGCTCCACCTTACCAAACCAATGCTGTGGACTGCACCAGTGGCCTGCAAGCCGTGAATGCTTGCTACCGGCCCCCTGCCGGCCAAAAATGTTCCATGTCAGCCAAGGATGAAGCACTACCAGCCATCAATGAGCCACTGGTGTGCTGAATCACCACACTGTAACAGAGCACAAACAGAGGAAAATTGAGGGTTTTCCAAGGATATGTTTGTACTGTGCCCCTCCTTATCATATCAAAACATCAAAGGAGTGGCACTCTTGGATCCAAAACCACCAATCAAACATTTTCAACGCATGATGGCCAAAGATCCAAGTTGTACACTTTCAATAAATGTACAAAAACAAGACTCTACACCACTACCTTGTCGTGAATGATCAAAGGCAATGGAGACAAAGGAGATTGACTCATTTCATCACTTTGAGTATAAAATGCTCCAATTTACCTTGTGTTCAATATAACATCCGATTGACCACATGCGATGCAAACACAACATGCTTATCTTGTTCATGTTTTACTTGTCATGTTTTATTTACTCATTTTACATTACCAAATCATTCTTTAACCGGTTAAGTCCAAAATGATTGTCCTCTAATGAGAGAGGGGTCAACCAAAGGATGATTTAATACATGAGAGAGATCATGCCTTTGGTTAGTAGAAACCCTCAAAAGAGGATTAAAACCATTGAGCACAAGCTCTATCTCAAGCTTAAACACAACCTTAAAGTTAAGCAACCCTCAAAATAAATGAAAAAGTGAAGAAATGAGGGAGGTTGCAGATATTTCAGTGTTGAAATGGCATGAAAAATGATATTACAACATGCAAGCAACTCATGCACAACATGTTCAAAAGCCAAAAATACTAAACTAGTGAAGAGCACTACACTATATAGCCATGCAATATAAAGCTCAACTGACCATACCAGCTCAGAATAGAGTTAAAATATGCTAAAACAATGGCTAAAACTTGCTGAGATTAAGGCACAAAAGGCTAGAAAAACATGCTCACATGTTAGGCTACAAACAAGACTCAAGAGCAACTCTAAAAAGCAATGAAAGAGTGAAGCAAATGAGCATGTGACAGAGCTATGAACACTGAAATTACATGTAAAAAGACACTTCAACATGCAAACATCTCAAGAAAATCAATTTTAGAGGCCTAAAATGCCAAGCTAGTGAAGCCATTTGCACTACAACCATGCAAGACAAGGCTCATATGACCAAGACAGCCCAAAACAACCCAAAATAGAGTTAAATCATGCCAAATTAGTAGCTAAACCATGCTGAGATCAAGTCACAAAAAGGTAGAAAAACATGCTCACATGTTAGGCTATCTACACTTGCAAACAAGACACAAGGAGGGGAGGCCACCCCCTCCTATTTTGGACCTCAAAACAAAGTTTTTATCACTGAAAATCCCCTAGAATTCAGTGGATAAAAGAGCCAAAAAAGTTGTTTTAAAAGCTTTGAAAGATGGCACAACACTTTAATAAACAAGCTACAAAAAGAGTGGACTCCCCCTGACTCAAATCAAACCTCAAACCACCATTTTAAACCATAAAAACAGAGATTTTAGAGGTTAAAACCAGCCTCAAAACAGCATGCAAAGGTGGCCAAACAAGTATTTAAATTAGGCTTAAAATATAAGTATTCTACCTCTTTGAAGACAAGATGCTATTTAGGCAACAAAGGCAAGTCAAACCAAGCTAATATCCTCTTCTAGAGCTCAAATAGGACCTCAAGCAACCTCAACACAATGGTGATCAAGTTTGATCAAGAGTTCACAAGCAAAAGTGTAGAGAATTTAGGCTTTAAGGCAAAATATTTAGAGAGAGAGGATTCTAGAGAGAGAGAGAGAAATTTTTTTGTCTTCAAAATTTCCAAACTTGAGCATGCAAGAGGAAGGCTTCTATATATAGAAGATACAAAATCCTCTCAAAGAGATCCAACCATACACGTGCAAGCAGATGGCTCAACCTGTGCAAACAGCTGGCACAAAATATCAGAAAATATCTACTGATACACTAGTGGCCGGCCGACAATCAATGATGGCCGACGGGGGCTCATTGATGGCCGACAGGGCACATCAATGGCTGGCAGGCCAAAATCCATGGCCGGCAGTGCATCAAGAATAACATGTTGGAAGGACCAAAACATGGTCCAAAAATGACATAGAATTGATACAAGGTTTGGAAAGCTCAAACCTGTGGTGTTCCGCCGCAGAGTTCGAGCGCTCGATGAGCAATCAAACTTGTCACTGGATGTACCTCCAAGAACATCCAAGTCTTGAGGACGGTCAAAAATGGGGTGTCTACAATTAGTCAAGCTCAAAAAGAGCAATACTGACTAATCAAACCCAAAATGAGCAATAATGACTCCAAATCCAAACTTGATAATAAGCTATAATGACACTTTCCTTTGTGATTTGCAAGGCTCTAACTAGAAAGTTAGTTCCTTGGAAGTAATACACCATCAAACGAGAGATCACACTTAGAATAAGAGAGATGTAATGCCCTGGTAATGAACCTTCGAAGAGATTAAACCATTTAGCATGAGATGTCTCTTCCTTATGCTTGCAGCAATAATCTTTCATTGGGTACAACTCTTAATCAAAGAAACAAAGAAAGTAGGGAGATTGCAGAGTGCTAATGGAAAGTGGATGATTACAATGGTATGAACATCTATAATAGCTATAAAAAATATATATTTAAAAAAAAAAGTGAAAGAAAAGGCTATCAATCAAATGGATTAAAAGCTATTTCCATGAGGACTTATAACTTCACATCTATAGTATTTAAAGCATAATTTAACACACTAAAAAGCTCTAAAACAGCACAAAAATAGTGTTGAAAATTAGGTTTTTGAGGTGAAAAAAGTGAGCAAAAATGGGCTAAAGCCAAGGAGTTTCAACCAACAAGCCTAAGGAATGGTAGCTAACCCCTCTTGTTTTTTGTTACTTAAATCACATATTTCAGGCCTCAAAACACTCTGAAAAATAGTATGAAAAAGCTAAGAAAAGAGAAAGAAAAGATGGTACAAAAGCTCAAGGTATACCTTTTAAACAGAGAATGCTCATCTAGTTCAGAAACCACAAGTTGAACACTCTCAAGAGCTGAAATTGTGTTAAAGAATCTCAGCAAAAAAGCCTCAAGTTTATGAGGTGTATGTATATTGCAAGAGAGAATGGAATAGTGTTTGATAAGTTATGGCTTTTGGCAAAAAATTTCTAATCACAAACCATGAGGGGAGGTCATGTATTTATAGAAAAACACCGTCTTACATCGGAAAATCTGTAATGAGACTGCTGGTGCAAGGCATGGGGACAACTAGCTGTCTCAAAATATTTGCTGTAACTGAACATAGCTTTTGGAAATATCTGTTTGACAAGTTATGGCTTTTGGCAAAATTTTCAAACCCCAAACCATGGGAGGAGTCATGTATTTATAGAAAAACACCTTCTCACGTCGAAAATATCTGTAATGAGACAACTGGTTCAAGGCATGGGCATGGGAATAGCTGGTTGTCTCAAAATATCTATTGTTGTTGAATATCGCTGCCAGGCCATGAAAAGGGATTGCCGGCTAATCAAAAATGGCCTTCCGGCCATTTGTTGGCTAGCTTTTCTCAGAGTGGTTAGGCTAGAAAAAATTGGGTTTTGGTCCAAACATGGGGACAACTAGCTATCTCAAAATATTTGCTGTCACTGAACATAGCTTTTGGAAATATATGTTTGACAAGTTATGGCTTTTGGCAAAAATTTTCAAACCCCAAACCATGGGAGGAGTTATGTATTTATAGAAAAACACCTTCTCACATCGGAAATATCTGTAATGAGACAGCTGGTTCAAGGCATAGGCATGGGAATAGCTGGATGTCTCAAAATATCTATTGTCGTTGAACATCGCTGCTAGGCCATGAAAGGGGATTGCTGGCTAATCAAAAATGGTCTTTCGGCCATTTGTTGGCTAGCTCTTCTCTAAGTGGTTAGGCTAGAAAAAATTGGGTTTTGGTCCAAAGGGGGTGCAAGGTTTAGGTTTTGAAACTCAAAACCGAAGCCTTTTTGCTAAAGAATTTGAACGATTGCACAGTGTAACATTTCATCGTCAAGTGTTCAACGTGAGGCGCCCAAGTCTTAAGAGCGGTCAAAATTGGATGTCTACAGATACCTTCCATTTGGTTGTGATTCGATGCCATTTGTTTGCATATTTATGGGCTCATGGATAGTTTGAAGATTTGTCTGACTTGGTTACTTGAAATTTGTTATAAATGAGAGAGGTTGGTTTTGATGAAAAGGGAATGGTGCCAAGTATTTGTGTATAAATCTGTCCTAAGTTTTAATTCGTTTGATCAAGTTGATGTTTGTGGTATCGTCTCTGTAAACCCTCACGAGACGTCACTCGTCCAATTGGGTAACCTTGTGGTTTAAATGGCTTGTTGTATATGCTAAATGCAATCGTGATCCCTACGAAAGTGGGTTAGATAAAGTTTAGTTTATTTGGCTTTACTAGAGTACTAGTAAAGTGTAAGTTGGGGGGTGTGATTTTAGCTGAAATGTTACACTGTGAGGCTCCTTATCTTATGTTTTTAGTCTTTTAGCTTATGATATTTGATACGATAAGGTCTTTTTCATCCTTTTCAGGTTAATGTCACTCTGAAGACAAAAGGATTGCAAAAAGAGGCAAAAAGAGCGAAAAATCTATGACTGAGTGAATCCGTATGAGCAGAATTCACAAATCCACATGAGCGGATTTCCCTGCGAAAATTTCCCTCTAATTGAATTTGTACCAGTGAAATTCCCAATTTGCACGACTAGATCTACCTTGATATTTGTGCACATGTTTTTGACTCAGAATTGACTGAAGGCTATAAAAAGAGATTTTGGGGACCTATTTTGGGATCTGAAACCCTAGAGAAGACGGCTAGAAGTTAGAGCACAAAAGCAAATCATCAATCTATGGCTTTCTCTTCAAAATTCGAATTGTTCAACCTCTCCATGAGCGGCTAAGCTTTCTTCTTAGGATTGAGATGAAACTCTAATCAAGTATCATGTAATTTTGTATTTTTATTCTAGTTTTTCTTTGGAATTGGATAATCATTGTATGATCATTTTTAGATCTTCTATTCAAATAATCTTTTCATTCCATTTATGTATTCGATTTCTGTGATTGAGAATGCATGATCATACAATTGTTTTACTTTCTTATATATGCAAATCATGAGACGAGTCATGCTTAGGGGAGACAAATCGTGCTGCAACCTTAGTTTAGTGTAGACAATTCGTACCAATTGAAGATGATCCATGCCTACGTTTTGCATATACTCATTTTATTGACAATGATATTGGGGCTTGTAGTCATGACACATCATCATTATCCAGGCCATTGATTTACAAAAAAAAAAAAAAAGAAAAGTTAATTACATGATATGATATTAGTAGTGGATTCGAAATCCTAAGTCTCTCTCCATATTCAGATTACTCTCTTTATTTGTGCAATTATTTTAGGTTTCATTTGAATTCTCATTACTGTTGATTCGTGTGGTATTGTGATGGTAGGGTAGAATTGAACAAAAAAAATTGATTTGGATAATCGTCCTTTGAGTAGTCATCACTCTTTTACTATTTTCTCTCTCCACACTTTGAATTTTTGTATGAGACTAGAACCACTAAAAAAGCCTTCTTTCGGAGCTTCGATTTAGACATAAGAATGACCTAAAACAAGTACGGACAATAGAGTTATGCCTGCTCTAAATTTGCATACCTGAGTTGTGGGCATAGTCTGCTTGAGCTCAAGTTTGACCACTCAAGCGGTCTGCAGACTCTTGCACCTCTGAAATCTAAATTGGAGTAAGATCCTGCAAGCACTGATTCATCACTCGAGTAGTATGCTCGTTGAAAGTAGATATACTGCAAGCCTTTATTCACCGCTCACAGTTTGTTCAAAATTAGCACATTGAAATCACATTTTTGGTCAGATTTCTTATCACTTTTCACTCTCTCTCTTCTCTCTTTTTCCTCCATTTTGGAACCACCAAGCTCTTCTAACTTGGATTCCATCGTTTTATTTTTCCATAAAATCTAACCTAGTTCTTGATGCAAAAACATAAAGTGTGTCAAGATTGACATTTTGAGCCGATTGGATCAAGTTTTCATCACTGTCAAAGTTTGGGACTTCACCCACTCACTCTTAGGTAGGAGTCTTAACCCTCTATATCTATGATTTGTTATGATTGTGTGAACATTTTTGTAATTGTGAGTTGTAAAAGTTAGAGATTTTCGAATATATGAGTATTGTTGTATAAAAAAAGGTTTTACACAATGTTTTGAAATGATTTGTGAAAATCTTGAAAGTGAAATGGTGTCTTGTTGATTGAAAAGAGATGATGTTAAAAATTTTGAAAAATTCCCAATTTTCTTGAAAAACCCGAGGTTGAAGATTTTATTAAAAGATGATTTTGAAATCAATTGATGTTTTATAAGTGAATTTGAAACCTATATTGTGTTGGAAAGTCATGGAAATCTTGAAATGGAATACCTTATGAAATTATGTGAACAATCTTGATGAGTATGGGAAATTGTGAGAATTAGAAGATTGAGATGTGTTGTTAGTCTTGAGAAATATTTGATAATAATGAAACGTGGATGATGATGATGATTAGTTATGATATAACATTGTGTCAATACTTATTTAATGTTTTATTAGAAGTAATGTCTTTTGGCTATCAATAGAGAATGATGAAAATTTGTAGCAAAATGGAGGTGAAGCCTTGGGCAATTATAGTAATTATACATTTATGCATTGCATTGCAATCTCATGGTTTTGGGACTAGTGTTAAGTTATTTAAAAATGTGTGTGGTTTTGAGAAAGGATCATGTATGGGTTAAGGTGCCCAATTGCCCTTCCGTGCTTGGAGGTCGCAAAATGTGGAAAGTTAATCAAAATATTGTTGAGGTGCTCAATTACCATTTCGTACTTGATGTCAGTTAATGTGGGGGATTTTGTTGAATATGTTATTGAGGTGTCCAATTGCCTTTCTGTGCTTGAGGCCGATAAATGTGGGAAAGTTGTTGGAAATATTATTTGGTGTCCAATTACCCCTCTCTGCATGATACCGACAAATGTGGAAATGAATTTGGGAATGCAATAGGTCCCAATTTCCTTTTGTACTCAGTAGCCGATAAATGTAGGAATATCTTTAAAAAAACGTATGGTGAGCTTTGGTGCAAAAAGGTTTTAAAAAATGATTAAAAAAAAATGCTAGTGTTAAGTTGAACATAGGTTACATTCGTATGTTGAACATTAGTTTCTTTGAAAGAAGTTAAGTTATAGTTCTTGTTCATGACATGTACATTACATTGTATGATCATAATCATAAGAAACATATATGTATATTGTGTTAAGATTGTTCTTATTGGGCGTCAAAGCTCACTCATTTTATGGATAGGATATACAAAATTCCAAATTATGATGATGTGCCTCTAACCTGTTGAGAAGCAAATTGAGATACTGGAGGAGGAAGAATGGATGAATTTCCAAAAACATGGCAATTCCTCTTTCATATGGATAGTTGAACAGTTGATGCATTATGGAGAATACTGCTTTCATTTGGTAGAGCCATGGCCTTCCTAACAGCAAATTAAATGTCGCAGGTACATCCATGACATGAAATTCGGCTTCGTGCTCGGACAGGCCCACTATTAGCTACACCTTGATTGTTCCCATGACCTCTCGTGCTCGGACAGGCCCACTGGTTTTAGCCCTATGGCATACGCAGTACGTGAAGGACAAACATTGATAGCTGATCTGGTGTCAACCAAAACAACTGGGATCCATTTCTTTCGATATTCCAAAGACACATATAAAATCTTGTGTCCTAATCCCTCAGGTGGTAATTCTTTGTCGAGAAAGGTCATTATGGGGACTGTTTCCTTCGGGGTAATCAACGCCACAAGTTATTCTAGAGTAGTGTCAATTGACAATTTAGCATTGCCTAACGATGTTCCATAGATGCCATAAGAAGCCCCCAAATAAAAATGTTTGCCTAGATCTTTTTCAACTATCTAAGAACCAGATCTTCTTCCACCTCTTTCTCCTTTTCCTTTTCTTTCTCGGTATCTTTTTTATATGATTCACTAGGTGTGGGGGCTTAAAGTAACACTCACTCCTAATTAGGTGATCAATTTCCTCAGAATACTAGGTATGATTAAGAACATTGGTACTCCAATCTTCGTTAGTATAAGGAAAGTTCAAATCATCATCCTCCAAACACTCTCCTTCATTTATCAATAGACAGTTATCTCGCCTTGAATGGATCATCCCCGCATGATGCTCATAGAGTGATTCTGATTGAATATCCATCCATATCTCCACTCTGCTAGCTTTTCCTTTTTTCTTCTTTTTTTTGGCGTCTTTTTCCTTACTGTCCTCTTTGGTATCCACTTTCTGTTCCATTGTCATTGTTTCTGTCCCGGTTCCTTTAGCCGCCTCTATTTTGGAATCTTCACCACTCGTCCATCCATGGCTGCTTTTTAAAGTTCTTGGATCCCACAAGTCAATTTGCATATTCCCCAGGGCTAGCTCTTCAAAGAAGTAGAGATTGTGCAAGTCTTTATCTAGATCAGCCAAGTTATCCGTCCCTTGTTCAGGTATATCCTCCCAGATGACATTAAGAGCAAATGAGTTGGGTAAAACAATGTTAGGCTTTAGTTAACCAGTGGGTACGATATACTTACTAGGATCGTATTCTTCCTCTAATTATTTTCTAGTCTCAATCATAGGCACTTCGGTTGTTTCCTTTTTGGTTTTTACCACTGCCACCATAAGGTTTTCAGGTTTTGGCTAGGTTGGAGATGCATCTATCATGCACAGATCAGTGCTCTCAGGAATGTGTACCTCAGGTTTGGGTAGATCAAAAGGCATGATATATATGCTGGGGTTAAAGGTGGGTAATAGTGTATTGATGAGGTTGAGACGAGGGAGTGGTTGGATTTTGTCATGGGGTGGTAGTAGGTTAGTAGTGACATTGGGTTTTGGTAGTTGTAGGAGAGTTATGACTTTGTTGTCAATGAGATCTTGAATCTCATAACAGAGATGGAAACAACAGTCAGTATCATGTCTGGGTTGTTAGTGGAAGGCACAGTGTTTGGCAGGGTCATGTTTGGCTAGGAGAGGATTGAAAAGAGGTCGAGGGTTAAGAAGTTTGAAATACCCTCTTTCTATCACGACCTTCATAGCGTTAGTAAGGGACATATAAAGAGGGGTGAATGTTCTAGTTGAGGTTCGTGTTGAGTTTGCTATTTGCAGACTGGCATTGGCAAAAAAATCAGTCATTTTGGTGGTGGCAGTAATCGAGTTGACTTTAGAGGGCTTCATAGCTCTGCTACAACTAGTAGTAGCATTGGAACTGCGACTGGAAGTTTTTCGTACAGGTTCTTTATCATCAACAAAGATTCCCTACTTGATTGCATCTTCTATCTGGACTCACATTTCATGCAGTTCTTTGAAAGTGAATAGTGGAAGGAATATCATCTTTTGCAACATCTTGCCATGCAAATTTCTTACCACAATATAATGATTCTGGTTTAGACCCGACCCATTTTTTTGCTTTTGAATCTGAGAACCTATGTACTTAACTGTTGTTCATCTCATTTCCATCTTGTTGCTTGTTGAGTTTGGCTATTGGGAGTTTTAGTTGCGTTTGAAATAGGTTAGGAAGTTAGTTTTTCAATGAGTTGTTGCCCAGATTTTTGCATGTTCGCTTGAGCGGTCTTTATTGCGCTTGAGCGGTCTTTTACAGTCTGCAAAACTACTTGATGTGTGATATTTTCGCTTGAGTGATACTTCTTGCGCTCGAGCGGTCTGCCTTGCTTGGTCTGAACTTTTGGGAGCTTGTATTCTTCACTTGAGCGATGGTTTCATCGCTCAAGTGATCTGTTCGAATTCAGCATCTATAAGAGTCACTTTTGGTCATATCTGAATCATTTTTCTCTCTTCATTCTCTCTCATTCCGCCATTTTTTAGGCTAGAAGCTCTTCATCCCTTGATTTCATCTGCTTCTACCCATCTTTGATCCATAGTTCTTGAGATCAAAACATAAAGCTCAACGAGGGCTTTCTTTTAATTTGAGCAGATCGTTGTTTCATCACTAGTGATTTTTGGGTCATCTTCTCTTTGCTTCAAGAGGCAGGGATTTCTTTACTCTTTTTCAATACTTCATTTATAGATAGATATGTGGTAGTTTTTATTGCATAAGAACCATATTTATTATGAATCATGAATCTTTGAAAAGCATGAAAGAAGGATCTAGCGTTTGATATTTGGGGGTTTAAATTGTTAGTTTTACATGTTTATGTTAAGAAAGGGGAAAAAAAACCCTAATTTAATATTATTACCTTAATAAATAGAAAAAGGGGTAAAGTTGAATTTGTGGCTTGTGTAATTGTGTTAATGGAATTTGGACTAATTGGGATTGATTATGTTGAGTGGAGCTGGGTTGTGGCTTTGACTTCATGGATGTGGTTTTAATGAAATGTAGAAAATGGGCTTTTAGAAAATGATTGAAGTATTGTGATTTGGAAAATAAGAAAATTAAATTGGTCTTGGAAAGAAAATGAAATCATAACCCTTTGTAAATTAAGAATGAACTTGAGGTTTGATTTTGAAACCTTTAAATATTATTATTGTTTTTGGACTTAAGGTCTCGTGAAAATTGGATTATTGTATTACGTGTATTCAATACATATGTTTAGAGGTTTTCTCCTTGGTTATCGATGAAGGATGACATTGTGATGTTGAATAGTTTATGTATATGTAGTACATTCGAGTTATTCATGCTTGTGTATATTGTGATGGTTGGGCATATGTATGCACTGAGAATAAGAGGTATATTACCTTCCAGCTAGTGCTTGGAGAATTGGTTGCGCTTAGAATGAGAGGTACCAGTACCTTCCAGCTAGTGCCTGGAGTACTTGACAAGGGTACCATTACCTTCTAGCGGGTGTCTGGTAAATTGGTAGAGGTCCCATTACCTTCCAACTTGTGACTAGTAAATTGGCTTGTGTTATGGAAAGGTATATCCTTGGCTTACCGTGCTTAAGGTAGGTAGAGCAAAGTTTTGTTTATCATTATTGTCCTAGTGTATCTATATAGATCATGCATTATGATGGTTATGGTTCAAGAAGACTGAGTTATATATTGAGTATGTACTTGTTGGGTGTTTGTTATTTTCATTTTTCGTATTGGATGCTATGTATACATGTGAGTGTATCAAATAAATTGCCGAAAGTATCTTTTTGACTTTGGACTTAAGGCCTAGAAAATGTGATGAATGTGTTGGAAATGGACGTAGATTATGTATTGAGTTTGTAAGTACAGAGAGGAAATTGGAACTTTTGTTAATGTATTTCAAAAACAAAACGGTTGTTATGTGATATTGTTAAAATAGAAAGCAAGAATGATATGTAAACTATCTGTATTGTTGAACGAATTAGATGATTTTGGGAAGAGTACTTATGTAAATATCCTTTAGTACAAACCATCACATTATTTACATAGTATGAGTTGAAACATTCATGATCATAACTATTTGTAAGTTGTTATTGTCTAGGATCATGTTGGGATCCCTACTGGACTTTATGTTTATCCACATTGCTAATCCTTTTTTAGGTGAATGACGAGAACTATTTTCAAGATCGAGGATCTTCTTTGTCTGTTAGCCATGGCGCCTTATATCTGTTGGTGGGATGTCGTTGTTGTAAAAGGGTTGAACCCTTTCTCTTTTATGTAATGATGTAAGTCTGCGGGTAATTTATTTAATTATGTCACATGTTGCATTCATTACATATACGAATGAGAGGATCTTTATTTGTTTATCTTTACTGATGTATTAGAACATCCGTTCGTTATCTCTAAAATTATATTATAATAATAGTTTATGGTAATGTTATTTGTGAAATAAAAAGTGGAGTGTTACAACTTAGTATTAGAGCAAGCTAGGTTTGAATACTTTGAGCTCGTAGGAAGTGGTTTTTATCACAATGGGTTTGCCACATGTGGTGAGGATGTTGCATATAGTTAGGATAAGTATTAGGACTTTATATGTTGCAGTTATGTGAGCATGGGGTTAAGTTTCTTGGATAGTACTTGTAGCCAGTGAACTTGCTTTGAGGTCTTGGATAGTACATGGTTTCTAATAGAAATTCCTTGAAAGTTTCAGGACGAGTTGCAGTCCTTGTGGACTTGATTCAATTATGTGATTAAGTGTTCAATTGTTTATATGTAATAGAATTGGGTGTGTTGGGGGTTAAGTGTGTCCTGTAGCTAAGGGGTGGCGAATATGTGCCTTCGGCAAGGCCGTTTTGTTACTTACTAAGTTGGGCTTGTTTTGATTTTATAGGATGTCTACACGAAAGAATAGAAAACGAATTGAAAATAAGAGTGCCAGTAGAGGCACAACGGTTCCTTTAGCACTTGTCATTACAGCATTGGCTGTTAGCAAGGAAGTCACACGCGAGATTGTAGAAGTGGTGCAAGATGCTCTAGATCATAATGAAGGTGACAATGGACGTACCCTTTAGCTTACTAAGGAGTTTCTTCGTATTAATCCACCAGAGTTTCTAAGGGAGCCTACGCCACTGGAGGCAGAAGATTGGTTGGAATAGATTGCCAAGACTCTTGACATGCTCAGAGTCGAAAATGAAGGGTTGAAGAATTCTTTGGCGAGTTTCCAATTGAGGGGGGATGAGGGGTATTGGTGGAAGAATGCTAAGAACACTGAAGGAAACACGTTGCGTTCATAGAGGCCTTTTTGGCCAAGTACTTCATTCCTTCTGCTCAGGAAAGGTTAAGGGAACATTTTGTCGAGTTGCACCAGGATACTACTCCTTTGGCATAGTTTGAGATGCGGTTTACTAGTTTGGCAAGGCTTGCTCTAGAGTTGGTGGCAACAGAGAAGTGTCGTTTTTATGAGTTTGGAAGGCGGTTGCATGATGATATCCGGGAGAAGGTAGTTGAATCTTTATGGAAGAATTACTATGCACTAGTTGAGGCGCGCGGCCCATGTGGAGGCCATGGTTGCGTGTATTGGTCGAGTTAAGGATGAGGCCACTTCGGCCCATATAGAGGCCATGATTGCGCGTGTTGCTTTAATTATGTCACATGTTGCATTCATTAGGTATATGAATGAGAGAATCTTTATTTATTTATCTTTATTGATGTATTAGAACTTCCGTTCGTTATCTCTAAAATTGTATTATAATAATGGTTTATGGTAATGTTATCCGTGAAATAAAAAGTAGGGCATTACAACCGTACGAATTTGATCTTTCTCAAGTGGTCTATTGGTCATCATTGCTGCTTTGGCCCTCCATTTAGTGATGAAGGCTACAAAACTTTTGTTTGGCTCCTAACGGTTGTTTCCAACTCCTAGGTAGTTACTTCGATATGAGTGTTATATGCATATTGGGTGATAAAGGCCTCTACTAATTCTTCCAAACTCTATTTCACCAAGTCTTCTAGCTTGGCATACTAGTTGACAACCACTCCTAATAGAGTTCATCCGAATGGAGATAGCTTTTGCAGACGAGTCAAACCCATAGGCTTCAAAACATCAAGAAATAGGCAAATATGCACCATGGGGTCACCAAATCCATTGAATATATCAATATGTGGCATCTTGAATCGTTTAGGCAACTTTACAGCGGTTTCCGTATACTTGTCTTTGATGTCTGGAATAGAGTTGATTCCTTGCGACCTTTTGAACATTTTTTCTGACTTGTCTAGTTTTAGCATAATTGGATCGAACTCATTCATTTTTAGGAGAAAGAGCCCTCCTGTTGGTTGTGGATGGGGAAAAGGTCCTCTTAACAATTGCGTGGCTCAGGTCATCTGGGAAGTTGGGTTCAAAAAGTTCCTCAACTGGTGGAGGTGGATTTGGAATTGGATGAGTCACCAAAGGTAGTTAAGTAGTGGATGCCAAAGATGGGCATTGCAATTTAACAAGAGCATCACCATGGGTGGCAACCGTATTGGCAATAGCATCCATGCATCGTTAAAGGGCCACAAACATGTCTACTATATTTTCTAGAACTTGAGCGATCGCTGATTTTGGTGAATTGAGTGGGGATGATCTAGCTGGTGAAGAAGGGGTACTTTGGACAATTGCTGAGGCTTTCGTTCTTCTTCTTCATGTAACCGGTGATAAAGAAACTGACACTAGCTTTCCTTGAACCAAATTGGCGACTTTACAGAGTCTACCAGTGCGAGTCCAAAGGACTTAAGAGATACCAGGCCGTTCTGAAGCTATAGTGCTACGACTACCTACCAAAAACAAGGGAACCCTCAATTAGAATTTCAACAGCATTCCAGCTTAACTGATCATTATATAACATGCTAAAACATTGAATTCAACCCCTCAAAATGAAATGCCTGAACCACTGCTCAAAATTTTGAGAACCTTAGATCCCATACATTACACATAGCATGAAAGCGAACAAACACCCCTATGGAGGGTAGGGTTATCCTGTTATAGCTTTGACATGATCTAGGTTTGCACTATTCAAACAAGTGGCATCATACATCCTGAAATGGCATAGCATCCTACCCTAATTTTGGAAGTCACTAGAGTTTACTATATGCACTACGTCAGTCTTGGTCAAAAAGGGTATCTCAGTAAGACACCGATATACCAACCCTATCATGCTCCAAAAAAAATAATAATAAAAATAACCCATCTCATCGCATTACTTATAATTGATTGACAACACCATATCTTCTATTCCATTTATACCTTTGATCAATACAGAAGATAACATATGCAATATACATTCATAAATAGTAGATTTTGAATCTATAGTATATAACATGGATACATGAATTAAAATAAAAGTAAAACCAAATAATTGTATGCCATAATGGCTACATCTTTCCGAGTCAATGCTTGGGTACAACAAAATGAGTTTAATCCAATACAATTAAAGCCCAAGGCTTGAACAAAAAAATTACATCAAATAAACAAAATGAAGCCCTTGGCTCCAAGTCCTCCTAAACTACATCATTGGTGAAGACATATCATCAGCACCTAAAAGTTATTTTCCATATAGGATGAGCTAGAGCCCAGTACAGATACTCTAACACAGTATATGAACCTTAGCAAAGTTATAAGGTGAATACGCACGCATGCCATTTGTCAAACGTTTCACATTTTCCATCACAAAAATATGTAATGGCAGATTATACATCAATTCATGAAAATAATCCTTTTATAATAGAAAATAGGGCAATGGATACAAAATATTGGGAATCTCTAGGTATGTGTCTGCCAGTAGGCTATACAAGCACTACCAAAGCCATTTTACCAGTACTAACCAAAAGGATAGGCACCTATCCACACGCGTTTCTAGATTTTCACTAAGGACACACAAGCCAACATCATAACCACAGCCACACCCCTAACCAGATTCACCAAGGTATTCATCCTTTTTTCTCAAAATCAATATATATTTTCAATGTTGAATATGAAACAATACTCGATGCAAGATGTATGAGAAATTGGTTTCAATTTAACCTAATCCTCATGTAATTTCTACAACAATCAAAGTTATCCCCCACTGATAGTCCAAAATAGATAGTTCTATACAACAAATAGTTTCCAATCAAGCGATATAATTCCATTATTTTAAAATGGGAGTGATATTACATATCCAACTCTACCATCGTCATCAACATAAGCATTGTTCTAATCTTAGAAAACCCAACATCATTTTCCATTTCCTTTCACGAATCCAAATATTCATAAATTTAGAACAAAACCCACTTTACTTAGAAAATCAATTTTTTAGCAAGGAAATCTACCATTTTAACATATCTCAACCATAAACACATCCCCACAACTATTCTCAAGAACCCACTTGGAAAACCCCTTTTTTAAATTCAAAATTAAACCCTAGCTTTACCCAAAAGTCCCAAATCACTAACCCTTTTCAAAGAGCAAATAACTAAGCTAAAAATCATATTGAAGGTTGAAGAAATCCCTACATCAAAGCAGAAGACAAGAGAGAGAAAAAAAGTAGAAGCTTGGCAGAGCTAAAAACAACAACTTCTTGATTAGAACGAAGCCCTCGATGTGCTCAAGCTTTTTCTCCAAAGGACTAGGGTGAGAAAACCAATGGATTGAGAATATTTGAAGGTAAAGTACAAGAACTAGAGAGAGAGTGAAGATTTAGGGTTTTGAAATGTTTAGAGAGAAAGAGAGAGAGATAAAAAAGTGACTCAAAATGGCCTTCTCTCGGACTGATATATGTGCAGATCGCTCGAGCGATCAAAACGCCACTTGAGCATCAGACACAATAAGTGACACCGCTCAAGTGACCAAAAACATCACTCAAGTGCATAATGACCCCCTCCCAGAAGTTCAGACCTGCAAAAGACTGCTCAAGCGCAAGAAAGACCGCTTGAGCGAAGATACCACACTTCCAGTAGTTTTGAAGATTGTAAAAGACCACTCGAGCGAATAGGCAAAAATCTGGGCAACAACTCTTTGAAAAACTAACTTCCTAACCTGTTTCAAACACAACCATAACTTCTAATAGCCAAACTCAACAAGTAACAAGATGAAAATGAAATAAACAATAGTTAAGGACATGGATTCTTGGATTCAAAAGCAAGAAATGGGTCAGGTCCAAACCAAAACCCTTATATACCCAGTCCATCACCTATAAGTGAACAGCAAATCAAGTGGTGCGGTGGTGATCTAGATCTAAGGCTTATGCTCCCACCATGATAGAGTCCATGTCTGTTTATTAGTCTAAAGCTAGATAGCCCGTTCAGGATAACAGGTGACGAGCATGAGACTTAGGCACACTAATGCATACAATGCAATAAACATATAATTGAAAATAAAAATCATATCATGGAATTCGAGTTAAGGTTTCTTAATATCTCCAATGGAATCGTCAGAAACTGTAACATTGCTTCGGGGGTACCCGCACGTGTTAAATAGTTTGGACCATCGATTTCTTTGATCTAGTCTGACGAGTACAATGTGAAACAAAAATGAGGGTCCAGATTTGGCAAGTTTTATAAAAAAAAATCCATTTTGTTGCAAAACCTTTGCCAGAAATGGACTACGTCATCAAATTTCAGAGTTGCCACCTAATATTTTGGAAGAATTAGGAAACCTGTAACTCGTGCCAAGGTCACTGTTTGTCATAACCAAAGATGTCTCTGTTTGGAACCTTAGGTATAAGGGGAAAGGCCATTGATTGAGCCCTCCCCCCCCCCTCTCTCACCTAATCAAAAGATCGGTCTCTACTAAACCATGATATGATTTTTATTTACTTTATATGTTCATATTTTGATTTATTTAATAAATCTTAAAATTTATTATGTGAAGCAAACAAATATAGACTGTGTCATTTATTTTGAAACAATTTGATTTCATATATTTTGAAAATGTTTTGAATAGTGTACAAAACACAGAAAATTGAGTTTTACAAACATGAAAATCAATTTTATTCCAAATTGAACAACACAATCTTCATCCACTGGCATGCATAGAGTTATGTCAAATAAGCAAATAGTCTCATAGTAGAATGCTAAACATCATATGGAAAACACACACAAGCAGGATGCTAAAGTATAAAAACTTACATATTTATCAACATCCTACAAACAGTTACAAAACAAAGTTAGCAAAATATGCATGATCCTATATACAAAAATCCTAGTGCAATTCACTCATGAAATGCAACTAAAAATCCGGCTTCTAGTATATGGTATGTGAATCATCTCAAGACATGAGGTAGCGTATCAAATCACATAATAATTGATTAAATCCATAGATGCAAATTTAGCCGAATCTTAAAGCATGAAACATGGATATGATGAAATGGCAATATATGCTTATTTACAGATAAGGAAAGTAAGTAGAAGAACGGGATAGAAAGAAGGGGGGTGGGGAATTATTACAACACTTGAATAATTACATATCTGAATAAGGAAGGAGAGGAAGAAAATATTATAACAAAATAAAACCTCACAAATTTCTCAAATTAAAAGACAATATCTATATATGCCTCGGAGATCATCAACAGGAAATTGTCTTGTTCGCTACTGAGGAACTATTCTATTTTGCATTTGGAAAATCATCTAGAAATTCTTGTTTTTCACACTGCAGGGCCAAAACAAAGCAAACAAAGCCTTTCCGAGAGAAATTCAATATGATATGTATAAAAGCTATCAAATGGAAAATCTAACAAATATTCATTACAAATTATCTCCATTCAAGCACATTCAAGTTCATTGAAAGCCAAAATTTAAAGTCTAATCCAACAATTTTTTAAAATTGTTCAGAATTGTACCATTTTGACCTTACGGATGTGTTCAGAATGGTCCGTTTAGCTAGGACCACCCTTCGTTGCACTTTCATGGGCCTCATTGAAAAGTCTTCCTAAAATGGGGCACACCACAATTATCTAAAAATTTCGAGCCAAAGTATAATTTTTAGAACTCGGGAAATATTTCAAGAACAAAGGAATATTTCATCCACTGATGTGACGTCATCCTCCACTTCAAAAATAAATCACACAAAAAAGGGAAGGAAAAAAAAAAAAGAAACAAAACAAGGCTATTGCTATTTGAACTCATGACTTATGGCTTAACAATATCAAATCTATCCACTCTACCAAAGAAATTCTTGCTATTGGTTTCCCTCAAATAATATTTAAACACAATAAATTAGAGGCTGAATTACGCAAGGATGGCCAACCGGCCAGACGTCCAACCAAGATTACTTTGGTTCAATTTTTTCTTATGCGAAGAGGAATATTCAGTCTAGAAACATAATAGCATACCATGAAAATGAACAAATTACATCAGATGGCTCAGCTATCTATCTCTAACAAAACTAAATCACATATTCAAAATAATAAAGAGAATACGAAAATAAAAAAATAAAATAAAATGCCAACAAAGAAATAGAAAGAAAATAAATAAGAAAATTAACAAAGAAATATAAATAAAATAAATAAGAAGATTGGCATCTAATTTGCGTATGTAATTATTTGTGTCTGTCAATAGTAAGGCTTCCCCTTCACTCACTACTTTAATAGAGCAGACGGCCCCTACCCTACTCTATTAAAGAAAAGCTGTGAGAATCCTTACACGTGTATTGTATCCATTTTTTTTATTTATTTTGTAAACAAAGAATCAAGAGAGGGAGGATTCGACATCTTTATCTTAACCCTTGACTAATTCTTTCGGTAGTCGGCCTCTAGAGTAGTTACCACTCTAAATAGGGAACACTCTTCAATTAGCAACATGCGAAGAACAACACACACTCAAGTCCTTGTCCAACCTCAAGTATTCAAATCTTTGTCTTTGAAAGTTTGCTAGTGTCCTAGAGTCAATAACATAATCCTTTGTAAGTATATTGTTATATTAATATGAAGTGTGAGTAATCTATATTTTTTTCCTTGGGTATTTCGAAAGGGTAACTCTTCTGTTCTAAAATTTATTTTCTTTTTGAAAAAACTAAGTTTATGGAATGCTTGCTTACTTATTAATATTACATGATTTGAACCTTCATAGTATCTATTGCTTTTCTATTTCATTACTGAGTGACCTTAGCTGAAGAATCTGTGTGAGCCATGATCAAGCATTGGAGGGAAATTGTAGGCAAAAAGGGAAAGGTAAGGAATATGAAAATAAAAATATACTATGGCAAATGAGGCTTAGTCTCAAGGTGAAAGTACATGTAATGAAAGCAAACGTCACTTAAATATGGTTTTTCAAAGTAAAGGAAAGAATTTTAGAATAAAAAGAGAGTAACCTAAGTAGAAATATCAAAGGAATATTTTTAATATCTTTTAAAGCCAAAGTTTCATGCCTTTGGAAAAAGAACATAGAGTTAAAATTAAAGCTAGTACTGAACATATACGAGAATTAGAAGATCATAAGCAAAGATATCAATTTCTGCTATCATTAGCTACAAGTAGATCTCTAGCACACTATAGTTTTTTGAGTCATGCAAAATGACAGATAGCTAGCAATAAAAGAAGAAGCCTTAGAGTAGTTAATACAACAGCTTAAGAACTTATCAGTAGAATAACTATAGAATTAACTAGATATTTTTCAGCCCAACACCAAAATAATGGTAAACCACTAACCATCAAAAAATTGGTATTAGAGCAGTGTTCGATTTTAGGACAAGTTAAGTTAGTGTATGCAATTTGCTTATGAAAATAGAGTAGTTTTTATTATTGGAAAATTTAGTTACAAATTTCATGTTATAATAGCTTTTAGTAATTTTAAATTAGGATTTAATTTTGTGTATGAAAAAAGTAGAATACTTAGATTTAGACCTCAGCAATTATAATAAGCATCACCTTAATATAGATAAAAATAAATTTTGTTGTAATTTTGAAGATAATTTTACACATCAACTTCACAACGAACATAATTTTCAGCTAAATAGTATTATAGATCATCAGATTAATTTTGCAGAAATTATTAAAAAGGACATTCATAAAATCAATAATCTTTTCACCTTGTTTATAGACCACCTTCGTAATACTCGCAGTATAATTAAGGATCAAGATAAGATTACATCCAAGATCAGTGTAGCTCGATTTTACAGAAAAGAGTAGATTTAAATTTAGAAAATGTTCCCACTAAACTAGAAATCGAAACCTTAATTTCAACCATAAATACTAGTAATTCGAAACAAATAGAGTTAGAATCTAAACAACTAATTGAAAAAAAAAAAAAAAAAAAAGGAACTCATAATCAGATAAATCAAATAGCTAGACAAATAGAACAGATCAATCAAATTCAAGGTAATTTAAAACAAAAGCTAGAAGTATTAGGGCAACTAATAAGATCTTAATTTATAAGCAGTGAAAAGAAAGCTAACAGAGATTATTTGGCCATTTTAAAATAAGCAGAGGATTTTCATAATAACCCATAAGGAATTAGTAGCTATCATGGAATAAATCAGTCAAATAAAATATTTGTAAGACAAAATAACATAGAAATTTTATTTCTTGTTAGGTTGTGTGACAAATTTGAGGAACTATTAGGACAACTACACATATTGGAAAATCGTATAGCTTCTTTAGAAAGATTAGTGCATCAAAAAGGAAAAGAGGTTGAAAGACTAGTAAGTTAGGCTCATCCTCAGATAAACAAAGAAAATATAGCAAAATATTTGGAAAAACTTAATTTACCATCAGGATTATCAATAAGAAAGCCTATTTGTAGAACTTATAGAAAATAAAAATGTTCAAACAACTAGTAAAAGAAAGTAGTAGTAAAAGGCGTAATGAAGATGAAGATGTTAAGGTAGAAGAATTCATAGATGTAGAACATCAAAAAGAGAAATTTAAAAAGGAAAAATTAGATTTAATTCCAGCCAAGTATGTATATAAACTAGGAAAAATTCATAGGAAACAATATTTATTTAAACACTATGGTGAACATATGATTAGCGTAACTCAAGAAAATGAAAAAATAGAGCTAAATCTAGTAAATAGGGAAAGTTACAATTAGGCTGTAAATGAACATCTCAAAATGACTCATTTAGGACTAGTTATAATAGGAGTTAAGGTTTTAAGCAGAGAAAATTTAGGAGCCAAGGTCTTTGTATGTCTCTGTGATGATAGGTTTAATGATGCAGGACAAAGCATATTAGGAAGCAATGAATTAGACATGAATTCGAAAGGAGGAATAATTTATTTCACACCAGATGTTCTTTTACCAACTTCAACCTTTCATAAGAAGATAAAAAAAAAATAAAAAGGCATAAAAAGTAGAGGGTATAAAATGAAAAAGGAAGAAAAGAACTTATTAATTTGTACAGGGTTTTTAGGCTTAGCGGTCTCAGAAAGTAATACCCATTGTAAACTTACAAATGATCAGATAGTTAAGTTATTAAGAGCAAAAGGAATAAAGGCACTTCTAGCTAAAAAATATAATTCAGCAAATAATACAGCCCTAGATTGGAATTTAGGAGATTTTTTATGACAAAAGAGGTTAGTCCCTCAAGATAACTTACTATGTCAAAAAGCTGACGGTAGTTATGCAGTAAGATTTACTCAATATACATATGTAGCCCCTGAAAGATCCGAAGAAGATGAATTCAGTAACATAGATAGGGAGGAAAATCAAGATAATCATAGTAGCATAGATCAACTATATGTAATGACAAAAGAAAAAATAGTATCACAAAATAGGATATATAATATCAATGAAATAAATTTGGATAGTTTTACACTAATGGATATGAATAAAATATTAAATACCAGATACTATGAATATATAGCTAGGAGAGATGCCCATGATGAACCAGTTTCATTTTTAGACCAAGAATTTCATACCGAATATGTAGATGATATTTTAAAAGGTAAGATACATCCTAGTAAAATATTTGAAACACCTAAAAAGTTCAACGTAGAAGACACCTTTTCTATGAATACTCAAACACTCCCTCAAACAATAAGAAGCACAAGAACTAGCCATCCACAACCTACAATAAAAGAACCAGTAGAACCAATGCAATATGAGGTAGGAGGAAGACAACCATTAGCCAATACAAGACCTAGTAAAGCAAACCCTAGTAAACATAATAGGTTTCATGGAAAACATAGACAACTAGATATGAGCACACAATTACAACCAACTAGTAACCAAGGAACCCTTTTAGACTTAGCTAAATTTCAACCACATGTATGGCTAGAAGTGATAGAAAAATGGGAAAAAGATGCAGTGAAAGCCTGGATGAATAATCCCTTTGAAGGAAATGATACATGGGAATATATGGAAACACTTTTAGGAGATTCAACTTTTAATAGATATTTAACTTCTAAAGGAAAATACGAGAATACCATTAGACAGCTTAAACGATTAGGAGATAACCCATGGAATTTTACTAGTTTTATAAAAGAAATGCTCAGAGGATATGACCCTTCCAGAAGAAATGATTATACTCAAAGCATAGCATTAACTGGATTAGATCAAATTACATTAGGAAGTTGGAAATATATTGCAATATTTAGCTATAGTAGCCAGGACAGGAAAAAGTTTTGATGAAGAAATAGGAAATAAATATTTTAGAAAGTTACCTGGAGAATTAGGAAGAGAAATAGAGAATTTATTATACAACCTTACCAGCGAGAATAGCCACAGGAGAAGAAAATATAAGAGGAGCTTTAGGAATAGGACCTAGAATAGTTTTTACATTTAGAAGGCTTAGAGAAAAATATATAGAAGTCAAAATACCAAAAGATTTGAAGAAAAAAAAAAAAAAACTATGGTTTTTGTAGTAGCATAATATATATACTTCACAACAATATGAAGATAAATATAATAGGAGAAAATACAAAAAATATGAAAAATAGACAAATAGACAAATATTGGAAGAATAAATATATAAAACCATGGAGAAAACAAAAATTCATTAGAAAGAGTGGAACTTTTAATAGAAATAATTATAGCGTCTACCTAAGGAAGAGAAAGATAAAAGCAAACAAAGATATGTTAAAAAACCTATTACTAAAAAATGTAATTGTTTTATATGTGGAGAACCTAACCATTTTTCAAAAAGCTGCCCAAAAAGAAATAAACCTAATATTAATAAACAGATAGAAAGATTAAAGCTTATAGAAGATTTAGAAGAGGATATCGTAAACATAAACAGTGATCATTCATAAGTATATAGCATAGTTAGTAATTGTGAATATCAAATAGAAGCTATGAGTTCAGATAGTGATTCAGAGAGTGATGCCGATTTAGATAATATTTTAGGACAACTTAACCAAGAAATAAGAATACCCTCTTTCCATAATAGTTTCTTTATGATGATGGAATGCAATCCAGATACTGAATGTCAACATAACTTTAGGATTGGACTAGGATTCGATACCACTCAATGTAGTTATTATAATTGGTTTCCAACAAAAAATAAGAGAGCTTATTGTTTATTATGCAATATAACTTATTGTATAATTTGTTTAGAAAAATCGAATATGACACACAAAGTAATACTAGAAAGTAAAGAAGAGATGCAAGAAAATCATAGTCTAGAAAATAAAGAATTACACCTACAAATTAGAGAATTAGAGATACAAGTAAGAGAGGTTAGACTACAAATGCTTGAGATAGAAACTAAAGCTAATCTGGACATCGAATTTTTAACATCGAAAAATAAACAGCTTAAACAGCAGTTAGAATAATTTCAAAATAAATACCCCTTAAAAGATAAACTTGTTGAAGAACATATGCATTCGTTGGAATTAGTCAACCTAGTTGATTCTCAACCCTTTAGTCAGTATTCCCAAGCACAGTCTAACAAAGCTTACTTACCATTCAATTACCCTGTCATACCTAAACTAAATTCAGTTGAGATTTCTTGTGTAATCAAATTTGCAGAAAAAAACTTAGTATAAATGCCATGATAGATATAGGAGCTAGTAAATCTTACATTGAACAACATATAGTTCCACCATGATGGAGTTCATCTTTAGTTACCCCAACTTTGATCGGTATAGCCAATGGCACTAGACAAACATATACACAATGCATTAATGGAGCATAAATTAGTTTTCATCATATAGGCTCACAAGCTCAACATATCGAATGGTTCCCTTTGTCCTAAGTTTGGATTAAAAATGCTCGACAAAACCATCCTTTCATCTTAGGACTTAATTTCATACTCAGTCTACGAGGTGGCATGTTTATCAGCTATAGTAGTGTAAGTTTCTTCAAATGTACCGTGTATACACCCACCTCATATGCCCTTAGCACAATCACCTATTCATCAGAGTTGCATGTGAAGCGTGGTGGTACCACAGGAGTAGATTGCGTTTCCGCTAGTCTTTTATTTCCTGGTAGAAATATTTTTCCTAAGTTAGCCTAAAAGTATATACCTAGTGAGAAGATACCTAACAGTTATTTAGAAGATTTAGATGTAGAACATTTAGTATTAGAAGAAAAAATTGACTCTTGGAGCTTAGAAGAGTTTAACCAAATTGTTAATTTAGAATTATTTTTCGCAAAAATAGGAAAGTTGAGGCAAAAACCAATATACAAAAGAACATTAAAAGATTTAGATGAAATAATAAGATTAGCTGAAAGAACATAAATTTTAGGAGAACATCCCATGAAATACTGGGAAAGAAATAAAGTTTTAGCTAGCTTAGATATAAAAAATAAAGATTATAGGATTACATCAGCACAAATAGATCATACGCCAGCAGATATAGAGGAATTTAGAATACAAATTAAAGAGTCATTAGATGTAGGAGTAATTCAACCCAGTAATAGTCCACATCGAAGTGCTGCATTTATGGTAAGAAACCATGTAAAGATAAAATGAGGGAAAGCTCAAATGGTTAAAAATTACAAAAGGTTAAATGATAACGCAGAAGATGATAAGTATACTATTCCAGATAAGGACCAGCTTATAAATAGAATACAGTTAGCTCGAATATTTAGTAAATTTGATTGCAAGTCAGGATTTTGGCAAATAAAAATAGATAGGGAAAACATACCTTTGACAACCTTTTGTTGCCCACACGGACACTATGAGTGACTAGTTATGCCTTTTAGATTTAAAAATGTACCTTCCATATTTCAGCATAAGATAAATAGTATATTTAATAAATATAATTCCGTATTGGTATACATAGATGATATATTAGCATTTGGCCTAGATAAAAATAGCCATATAAATCATTTATATGTAGTATTAGAAGAATTTATAACCAATGGAATAATAATTGGTAAAAGAAAAATGGCATTAAATAAACCTTATATAGAATTTTTAGGAATGGAGTTAGGATATGAAAAATAAGACTACAACCACACATAGTAAAGAAAATTTTAGACTATCCAAATAAATTAGAAGATACAAGACAACTTCAATCATTTTTATGAATTCTGAATTATACAAGAATGTACATTTCTAACCTTAGTATGATAATAGGACCATTATATAGCAAGACCACACCCACGGGAGAAAAGTATTTTAACTAACAAAATATAGCATTGGTAAGGAAAATTAAAGATATTTGCAGGAAGCTACCCGACTTACAACTTCCATTAATCAGAGTATAGAGTTGTAGAAACCAATGGAAACTAGCTAGGATGAGGAACAGTACTATTAGCTAAACTTAGTAGATATGATAGTAAGAATAAAGAGCGTATTTGTAAATATAGTTTTGGAAAATTTAAAGAAAAAGATACAACTATGACTAGTTTAGAGTTTAAAATATTGGGAGTAGTATATGCAATAAATAAATTCAGATTATTTTTACACAAACCTTTTACAGTTAGAACTGTGACGCCTCGATTCTACACTATTGGTTGCAGTCAAGGGAGAGTCACTAATAAGTCCTATGGTCAATAACTAAGTAAGATCCCAGATCGCCAAAGGAGTCAAATTAACCTCCCTTCTAAGTCCAGCTTTCTTAAGCAGCGCACTACCCTTTTGACAGATCTTAAATGGTATTGACACAAGGTCTCATAAGCAATGATAAGGTTCATACATATACGTAAAATATAAATACATAACAACCACAAATATACTTAATTCAAAAGCTTGTTCCATTACATTACATCCCAAAAGAAAGTTTAAATCTTCACATGAGTCTTACAAAATATCAAAAAGAAACTTCTAACTTTTCTAAGTTAGCCAAAAGTCTTTGAAGGTTTCAGGCTCGTCGTCTCCAGCTTTAAGTTCCTCTTCGTCACCTAGCATGATACGCCGTGAGCTTTGAATGCCCAGTAAACACACACACACACCCTGTCCCCTTTTCCCCAATCCAATACACAATCACAATTATAACATCAAGTAGTAAAGCATAATACTCAAATAAATAAAGGGTTAAGTTAGATGTTAGTAAACTAGAAATCCCCCAAAGAGATTTCGTCCTCCCAACCACAAGAATCGGACGCGGATTATTCGGTATGCCCCCTCTTTTGCTGCTTTGTTGCAGAACTAACCTCGGATGCCTACCAACAGTTATATACCGCGTAGTGCCAACCGCAGGGCCTCAAAAGAGACGGTAAAATAGGGTCTTGCCCGAATCCCTCCTCACACCAAACCACCTAGTATCCGAATACAACCGCTCCGTTCAAGGGTTCCGAAAACCACTTGCGCAAGACTTAAACTTCCAAATAGGGAATGCATCCCAACAATCCATACATCACACATTACCATCTTTTCATTACTCAAGTGATCGAAAACCTAATACCATTCCAATTAAGTTTTCCGTTGTGTTACATGTTTTACATCAAGGTTAGACAACTTAACGAGATAATAATATCCACACAAGCATGCATCAATAAGATGAAGAAGATGAAGAACATAACCATAACACATACAATATCATGCCAAGATATGATCATAAGCTAATAAATATTTTCATGAACACAAGGGCATAAGACATCAAACACAACATAATTTTCTAGATTCAACATCACATAAGGATTAGAATGAAATGACTATTTTAGGTTTTTCACCAGACTCATCCTTCCTATGGTTCATAGAGAATTTGGTCTAGTTTCTAGAACATATTTCGGAAATGGGATAGCTTTTCTAGATTTTAAGTTATTTGGAAACCATTCCAGCGCTGTCCAGATTTGTTGATCATTACGAAAATTTGATTTTCTTGCAAACCGCTCACTGTTTTTCTATGAAACCAATTTTAGTTTAAAGCTAACTCCTTAAGGAAGATTTTGACATAAAATATAGGTCCAGAATAATTTTATACATTTTTCTAAAATTTTTGAAAGTGGGCTGCGAAAACAGATTCTAAGGTACAATGCCTAAAACAAGAAGATTTATAAGAAAATGGGTCCACTAAGGGAAATTTTTTTGTTTCTTTTGTGATGAAAACATGCTAAATAACATATATTAAACTCAAAAAATTTGCTTGAAAGTGTGCCTTTGAAAAGTTTGAGAGATTGGTATGAAAAAAGATGGTTTTGTGCCGAAATGGGGTAAATACAAGAGAGGTAGAATCAATGCTCAACTCTTAGCATTTTTAACACAAGTAACTCATCAATAACACATCTGAAAACATTATTTAGAACCCTTAAGAACATGTATTTGAAAAAGGAAAATGAAAGAAAAGGTTGTGTTATGGCTTACTTGCTAAGCTTTGAACAAGATGGCTCTCTTCTTCTTTCCTCTCCCTCCCAAGACTTCTCTCTTGCTCTCCTTCCTCTAAAGACTCCTCTCTTGCTCTCCTTCCTCTCTTCTAGCCGAATGTGTGTGTGTGGGTGTGTTGTTTGTGCTTGCCAAGCTAGGGGATGGTGGTATTTATAGGCAAATTTTGGTGTAAAAGGACATAAAAGCCCACTAGTTGGAAATGGATGGAAATGTTAGGATTTGCTTGGAGTCTAATGGGATAGGAGTGATTGGGGAGCTTAATCATAGGATTAGGCAACATCTAGTTGATTCCTAGTTGAAATGAAACTAGTATTGGAAACAACATCCTAGGACTAGCGTACTAGGTGTAGACACCCCATTTTTGACCATCCTCAAGACTTGGACGTCACTGTTTGAACACCCGGTGATCATCCATGTTTGTGTTTATTTGGAGTTCCCGGAGGTCTCGGCTACACGCCTTGCCTCAGGATCTTTGAACTCGACTATTTAGTGTCTGGTTTTGCACCAAACACTTGTGTTTTGCCCTGGAGGGGCAGGGAATGCCTTGTGAGGCATCCCCACACATCACCGGCCATGGCCAGAAGCCACCGGCTGGTGTTTTGTTGCCATCGGCAATGTATATTGCCGGTCGGCATTCTTTGTTGCCGGTCGGCAGTCCATTTGTTCAAAATGGCAATTTTGAGCAGCCGACTACTGTTCATCTGCTTTTGCAGATATTTTAATACAGTTGTATGGCATTTTGTTCCCCTCCATACACGTGTATGGAGGGATGGCTTCCTTGTTAGCTTCTTGAGTAAGCTTTACAAGATTGGCTTCTCTATAAGAGGAGCCCTCCTCTCTTGGCTTTAGGGTTAGACAAAAAGGTTAGAAAATATACAGAGGAGAGCTCTGGATTAGGGTTAGGGTTTGTGTCTCACCTATCTCTATTTCTCTCTCTCTTTTTACCTTTGTGTGTGTATAAGTGTATTTGTGTCTTACTATTGCACACAAACACATAGTGTTACACCTTCCCTTGGCTACTGAGGTTCTAAGAGGTTGTTCTTGAGGTTCTTGGGTGGTTTTGAGCTTGGAGGAGCAGCTGGTCCACCATTGTTGAAGAGGTTTTTCAAGGGTAACAATCTTATCCCTTTTTACCCCATTCTTGCATACTATTTTTGCCTATCTTCGAACTATTTTTGAGCTTAGTGTATAATATAAAAAAGTTCTGTTTTTGGGCCCTCTAAATAGTTTGTTTAGAGTGTTTTGTGGTTTGGAGGTTTTTGACCCCTCTTAAGCCTTGAGGGGCTCCATTTTGTGCTATTTTGAGTGAGCTCCGGGACTTTGGTGTTTGGGCCTCCTCACCACTGAAATCTTGAGGGATTTCAGTGGTAAGGATGGTGCCTTGAAGTCCCAAGAAGGAGAGGGCCACCCCCTCTCCTTATTGTCCTTGAAAAGGACCATTTTTGCCTCTTTAATAAGCACCTAGCTAAGCCTCATGTTGACCATGCCTTGGCTATTATTTATGCTTATTTTGCCATGAAATAGCATTGTTGTATGTTGGTTTTGGTACACCATGCTTGCTTAGCATACATGCCTTGTAATGCCATTTTGTTGCCTTAACATGCCTTAGGTTGTAAACCATTGATCTAGCATGTTTTAGGCTTGGCTTTGTGAAGCTTTTGTGCTTATTTTGCTATGTTTGAGGTCTGTCCTTAGTTGTTTGGGTCGACTTTGGCATGCTTAGTATAGCCCCTTTGCATTTTTGGTTTGTTGGCCTTAAGTGTGTGAATGTAAAGCATGCATCTTTTCCTTAATTTAGTGGGTTGGGGACCATTTGCCATGTTATTTTAGTCCCTTTAACATGCTTGTATGCCTGCCTTGGATGCCTCTTTGAAGCTTTGAAAGCTTGTCTTGCATGCTCCATATTTCGGCCATTGTGCATACCCTTTGAATTTGAGCCACTTAGATGCCATCTAGGTGTCCCTTGGGTGTTGTCTAGGTCTGCCTTAGACTTGTTTTAAGTCCTCTTAGCCTTGTGAGGCTTGATTGACTTAGTCTTGGTTTAAGCCTCTTGGCTTGTCTTGGGTTTTTGGTTTTGTTTGCATGCCTTGTTTATCTTGTTTAATTGGCTTAGCACCTTTTGTAATATGATTTTCAGAGCTTATCTTGCATGCCATTAGTCCATGTTATGCCTCTTTCAAGTGTGCTTGAGAGTTGCCCTTTTGTGCTTGAGTGTTAGCCCTTTAACATGTGCATGTGTGTATGTGTGTTTAGTCCTCATTTCATAGCATTTTGGCCACTGTTTTAGGTCTATTTAAGGCTGTCTAAATCATGTTTAAGTCCATCCTATGCTTGTTTGTATACTTACCTTGCACGTTTGCTTGCATGCTTGCATGTATACATTGCATTGTCCATGTTGCATGCTAGTTCATATGCCTAGGTTGCATTGCATCTTGCATGCATGCCTTGTTCCTTGATCTAGTGATAGGAATTGGGCCCCTTTGGTTTGTTGGTTTGCATTGCATTTGACATCAAAATGTGCACACTTGGTCCCTTGGGCCATCACGCATGGAAATGTGCGATTGATGGTCCGAGAACCAAGGAGCATGTCCCTTTGAGTCACTAACATGATAAGGGACATGATTGGTGCACATATGGCTTGAATTGCATTACCATGCAAAGCTCTGTCCTCTGCTGCTGTCAAATAGGTTCTGCAGGAACTTTTTGCCGATCGATCCGACAGTGCCGGCAAGCAAACAATTGGTGGCCGATGGATTCATTCTCAACCGACGAACATCTCCTACGGCCGGTGGCCATTCTATCCAGCCGGTGGTACTGTACAGTGCTCAGAGAGGCAACCCTGAGGCTTTGGCAGTCTTCAAAGGAGTATAGCAGGGAAGACAGAGGCAGCTTGCGCATGGCAGTGCATTTCCAAGCAAGACCGAGCATGCATTGCATCAGGCTCTCCTCCCGAGGCGGTTTACTGTTTTCCCTAGATTAGTTAATTTGCTTAGCTAATTAGATGGCCTGTAATATTTAATTAGCTTGTAGGTTAATTATTTGTAATATTTATTTGGTCCCTCCGGGCGAGGGCGAATCTGTAATAAGTGTGGGTGCGTGTATGTGCATATCTTCCAATCCCCACTTCTTTCTTCCCTTTTATTTACCCGCTTATGATGGTAGATTAGGGCATGTTTAAATTAGCATACAGTATGACTGCATGCGTGCATCCATACATTTGTCTTACATGCACCGGGCTCGGCGCATCACGCTAACTGTATTAGTATTTCAAATCTAACTTGAATACATACATCAGTTGATCGCATTTCACATGCCATGTTTAGGTTAGCCGACCCTACTCTAGGACCATGCATGTTTGCTAACTAGTTTATTATTTTGGCACGGAGTACGATGTAAGTATTTTCATGCTTTAGCATATCGCATGCGTGTGAGTGTTAAGGTGATAGCATGCTTACCATGCGACTAATTGCTTATGTGAGATAAGCTGTTTGATTCCTGTGGGTGAAGGTTGGATTGTCTGAGTTGGCAAAACTCGTTGAAATCCGTATTTTAGCCTACTTGCGAGTAGCAAATTCCAAAGTGTTTTTCAAGACAAACGGATATGCAATGCTTATTTCCAAATTAGGCAATCTAGTCTATACTTGTTTCTTTGTCATAACATAGTAATTCTAGGCTAATAACCGGAATAAGAACACATAACGCTTTTCAAAATCGGATATCACGGTTAGTAGAGGCCGGTCTTGGACCGGCGAGAGGGGTGCTCATAATGACCTTCCCCAATCGTACCCAAGCTCCCAGCCGAGGCAACTTTGGTGATGACGGACACGTGGCCTTTGGCACCGAGTCGGTTTCCTAAATTTCCTATTAAAAAATATTTAGGTGGCGACTCAGATCCGCAAAGATCCATGTTTGGCACTTCTTTTTAAAAATTTGTTTTCTCAAAACGATTTGCCAGATTTGGACTCTTTGGTTCAAATTTAGAACCGCAAACAAAATCGTGTGGCGGGGTCCTCTGGGCGTGTTACAGTTTCTGGCGACTCTGTTGGGGATTTTAGAGAGCTTGACTCGAACTCGTGATATCCTGTTTTGACTTCATTTATGTGTCTCTTTGCATTGCATGTGCTTTGGTGCGCCTAGGACACCGTGTTGGCCATCTGCTATTCTTGAGCGGTCTGCCGGAGGCTTAACTTTGTCAAAGCATGCCATAAGGCTGACCGGTTGCGGGCTCTGCCAGTATGGGAACACAAAACCCGGTTTTACCTAGGCACCCTTTTCGACCATTCGACCTAGTGCATACTCGGAATCCATAGCGACCATTCCAAACTAGGACAGGTTGCTCACCCGATGTTAGGTTGTTTGAAACCGCTGCGTGCGTAGTAAAACCCTAGCTCCTGACAAAATAGGACAGGGAAACCCTACCCCAACATAGGGGTGTTTTTTCTCTCTCTACTTGCTATGTGCTTTCACAGTATATCTCTACAAGGGAACACACATATCAGTTTGCAAGATTGAGTGTCAAGCCTGAGGGCATCAGTATCAGTTTGCGAGAATCAGTTATGTCTGTGGATATCCGATTCAGTGTTTTGTGAGATAATGATTTCTGGGGAACAATGATCAGTAGTAGAGTATAGTTGTTCGGCTGCACCTGTGTTTGATCCGTTTGGGCTGAAATGCTGCTTGTTTTTCCTTTCAGTTCAGAGAGTTCCAGAATAGTCAGTGTTCCCCCTTGCCGAGGCAAGACCTATGATGACGCAGAATTTAGAAGAGATCGTGGTTATGACAGCCGCGTTGGGTCAAGGAATCACTCTACAAAGTGAGACCAATATTGATATGCCGCATCCACCTAGGTCGCCTGCTGCACACCCGGTTTGGACCCCTCAGCTATATCAGGCTCGCGAGCCTACTACAGTTGAACTGATGGGGATGATAGGTGATCTCCAGAGGTCCGTGGCGGATCTCGCCTATGGGATGTCCGCTTCACCACTAGCCGCACCATATGCCGGGAGTTTTACGCCCTAGGAGCCCCCACTGTTGGGACGGATCGTGATTGAACTTAGCCAACCAGAGATGGCCTCCAACTATAACAATGACATGTCAATGTCAACCCAAACCCTTGATCAGGCCGAGGCCAGAGGTAAAGACAAAATGAAGGTAGATGCCGATCCTATCGAACAACTGCTGTGGGCAGTCGAGGCTTTGAAAGCTGCGGGGATGAACAAGCAACAGATATCTGCAGTTGTGATAAAAGCTGTGGAGGACGCTTTCCCCACTCCACCTGAGGGTAGTTCAAGTCAGTCATAAAATCGGGACAGGCCCCGTCATGCCAGAACAGTTCCTTCTACTCCCAACCCTGCACCCGAGAAGGACCAGAAAGTTAAGGCAGCGCCTGCCAACCCATTCGCTAGTGCGTCTAGCAAAAATACTCAGACTTCGAAGTACCTGCCCCGAGGGCGCAGGGTCTTTCATGCTCTTTATATGCCATTGTCCAAGGCACTTCAGATCCTGGCCGAAAGAGGGCACCTTAAACCCTTGGAGCCTCAACCTCTGCCAAAGAATCTCCCTGCTACGCACGATGCTGCTCAATACTGTGCGTACCACCAACAAACTGGTCATGCTACCGATAATTGTTTCCACATCCGTCATGAGGTGCAAGATTTGATTGACAACGAGGTTATCCTCCCACCCACCTCAGCCAAGTCCGTTACTACTCAGCTATTGGACTTTGAGGACACTGATACTACGAGTATGTAATCAGAGAGTGAACCACCTGCGGGCGGCGCTTGGTATATTTTTGATGTGGCGTCTGGCCCGCATTTTTGAGCATCTGCGAACACTAGTTTTGTAAATTCTGGCTTGGGTATCGAGTTAGTCTTTTGTTTTGAGTCTGTCTCTTTGTCTTGAGTCAGTCTTTTTGCTTAAGGGTCTGTCTTGATGTAGCGAGTCAGTCCCCTTTGTATAGAATACCGGGTGATTTCGGGGTTGTCACCTCGAACACCGTTTTGTAATTACCCCTTTTGTTTTCCTTTTGAGTCTATCTCTGTTGAGGAGCCAGTTGCAGTTGGTAGTTTTGAATGAAACGGCTGCGGCTATCATGTTCCCTTACTTATTGTTTGAGCCAATTATGCCAGAGGATTTGAATGGGCTGACAGTACATCTCGCTCTTCTCAAGGCCAAACTCATTGCATTAACCTAAGTTTTTCAAAAACCCCTTTTGAACACTGCGGTGTTAAAAACAAAGAGGAAGGAACTCCTCGGGTTTTGCAAAATCTTGATCATTTTGAGAGAAAGAGAGGCATGCTCAGCCTTTAACGAACGAAATCATGCCTGTCAAGGTGTAGTCTTGAGAAGGACCACGCTTGATCCGATTAGTTTCACACTATCTTCGTTGAAGCGATTTGTCGCTTTCTTAAAAACTTTCAAAAACAAAATGTTTTGCACAGTCCTGTGAAGACTTGTTTGGAATTGCTCTTGAGATTGTGCAACCTAGGATCGCTCTCAGCCTCGAGATTCAACCTATCTGTTTCGAACCTGGAATCCATTCAAAACGTTCAACAGTTAACTGCCATAAAAGGCACTGCGGCCCGATTTGAAGCACCCCTCGAGCAAGAGGTACGGAATTCAGATCAAGAAGATTAGATCTCACCGCAAAGGCTCGTGAAGCGACCGTGATGGATCCTTCCAAAATCAAGACAATGACCATTCTCTGGACTCGGATGACTTCAGATCTCAAAACCATTTGGCATGGACTATGCTACACTTTTACCCTTTGAGAGGCTCACTAATGAAAACCCTAAGGGCAACCTGAACAAAAGTTAGAGCAAGAAAAAGAAAAGAATGAAAAAATGCAAAAAAAGAAAAATCAAAGAAAAGAACAAAAAAAAAAAATAAAAAAAAAGAGAAAGAAATGAAAAAAATAGAAAAAAAAGAAAGAAGAAAAAGAAGCTCGCAAGGTCGAAAACCTGCAACAGGCGCCTTGGCAAAAGTTAGAGCCTAAAAAGTGAAGGTTAAAATACCCGAGTGTACCTTAACCGGAACTACGTAAGGCTTGATTCCCATGTTTGGGATACGTAGACAACTTCATCTTGAAGTCCAGCCCCCAACGCTTTCACAACGCCCCAGTCCATGTAATGGTTTTGATCATCCTTGCCTCCTCTGAATCCGATAGTTCGGTTGTGATAACCAGAATTACATAGGCAGCTTCATCCTGAAGCCCAATCACCAACACTTTCAAGGTGATTGTGTCCATATATTAGTTGTGACCGTCCCCGTCCTCTCTGTGCCTGAGAGCTCGGTCGTGATCAAGCATTAATGTAGACAGTTTACAGCATGCTGCGGCACCATCCAGACAAGGGGCAACTTTCCGTTGCCGCAAGTTGCCATTCAGACCAGGGGCAACTTTCCGTTGCCATGCCGTCCTTCCAAGCAAGGGGCAATTTTCCATTGCCTCCAATCCGGGGTTGTGCATCTCGAGGGTAAGCTCCGTGCTTGTTGAGCATTGACTGTTTGCAAAAAATAGTTTTTGAAAATTTTTACTGAAGTTGACTATTTTCTCGAAAACTATTTCATTTTCCAAAAATCGGACCATCTTCTTGGACCCAAAAGGGAAAACTTTCAGTGCTCACAGCCTGACTTGCATGATTGTCAAATCAAAATGAGTGTGTTAATTTGGCTCTCATTTTGGTCAAAACTATTTTAGAAAACAAAAAATGGTCAAAGTAACAAACTAGGGGCGCAATTGAGTCAGGTCTTCTGTCTTTTACCCACCGTCAACATACTTGCCAGAAGGGCACTCTATCCACTAGAAGAAATAGCCGTGAGCTAACGGTGTTGGGCACGAACCCGCAACTTCCTATTCATCCATCAATCACCCTGGGGAGGGATGAAAAATGAGAGAATAAAGAATAGAGAGGTGTAAGTAGAGAGAAAAGTGTGCGAGAGGGTTTTGAGAGAAAAACCGAGCCTGAGGGCCGAGCGATGTGAGAATCACAAATCAGAAAGGATGGGGACAAAACCCGGGAAAACTAGCTCCTCATGATCTGAGGTCTCTCATTCTTGTAAACGCGTCCGTGAGTCGTGTCTTTCACTTTGTTTTGTCGCAATTCTTGTCTTGAGTCTTTTCTGGGTGTGCCTCGTTGTGTTTGGGTCGTGTACCTTTTGTTTGAGTCTTTCTCGCTGTGTTCAGTTGCAGGCTCGATACCCCGGTTGAAAACCCTTCTTTATTTCAAAAAATCACTTATGCTCAGAGTGCTGTGCCATTCTCTACATTTAGGCACAGCAAAAGAAGAAAAGGAAAATTTAGAGCATCTGAGTATGCTTCAATTTCAGCCGGTTTCACCTTCGTAGTCCGTCTTGTCAGATTGGGCTGTTTGGTCAGGATTTTCCGTATGCAGAATAAACCAAGTATTGTGTTGTGGGCCGTATGCAGACTAATTCTCAGCAGAGTATGGGCTGTGTGTTCAGACTAAACTGTGGTTTGCATGAGTGGTTTGCTATTAACTGGTTCATTACCTGGTTACTACAATGCAAATATTTGATTTTTAGACAACAAATCAATCCCATTGTGATGTGATGCAGCATGATACAATGCAGTGCAAAGTATGGAATGTACAGATATAACACTTTTTTAGACAAAAAAGGGGCTTGTTTCATTTCATCATCTTTTTCAAGTACATAGTTTTGAAGAAAACAAAAACCCGCCTACGGCGGTACAAGATACTGGGGCTACCAACTAAAAAAGAAGAAAAAGAATATGTTCAAAAAAGAGAAGAAAAGCAGCAAAAGTCTGGGTCGTCATCAGTAGTCTCGGGCCTGGGGATCTATCCTCGCCCTCTTCCTGGACAAAGGTCCAGGAGCATCGTCATTGGCACCATCATCTGAACCTGAGTCTGAACCGTCTCCGGTCTCCTCCTTAGATGACCCCGCTTCTGCCTCTGCCTTTACCTCGGACTCGGACTCGGACTCGGACTCATCATCCTCATTATCAGGAATGGGTGCCCGAGAGCTACTCCCGACATGAGCACACCCCGCCCTGGCACGGGGATGTCCAGTGTCTCCACGCCCTCCTCGAGTAGGAATAGAGGGCCCAACTGGAGCACCACCCACCGGAGGGATCTGGAAAGGAGGCTGAAAAGCATAAAAGGCAAATACATCAGTACGCCGAAAGCGATGAATCGATCTGAGAATCAAGATGTATGAATACAGTGTGTGAACGCCGTGAGCAAAGCGGTATCGAGTGAGAATCGCGGTGTATGAGTCTGATGTATCAAAGCCGAGAGGGCTGGGTATCCAGTGTTGTGCCATGCATCAGATTATGCGAATCAGTTTATGTACGGTTTGAGACTGCGGTCAGAAGAACATACCGGAATACTGTAGAGGGTCAGGAGGTCGAAGGTCCACTGTAGCATCCCCATCATGGAGGCATTCAGCTCCAGAGACTGCCGGGTGTACTCGGAGGACGCTTGCAAAAGTATCAGATGCGTCAGTATTCTGCGGAATATCAAATAAACTGAAATGAAATAACAATACAAGTTGCGAAATGAAGTAATACATACCGGAGGCAAATCAGGGACACCGACCAACTCGTGATCAGCCGGGGGAGGAGCAAAGGTGATCTGGTAGGTCACCCCACCCTGCCCTCTACATGTTAGTGAAGTGGGCGAGCAGCCACCGTCCCCCCGCCTCTCAACTCCGCCTGCCATGGACTCGAGCCTCCTCGACGCCTCCCGCTCCAGGGCCGGCTGGCCTCCTCTCGGCTGGCGACCACCGCCCAAGGGTCGCATGATGTAGGTCCGGACGTACTCGGCATAGTCGCCCTCGTCTCTGTGACGCTCCGCGCCCCAGCCAACGGTATACTCTCAGTGCAAGGGAAAGCCTCTCAGTATGCCTCATATGTAGGAGGCGGACCGAACTATCTCGCTCCAGTAAACCAGTGGTCTGACGCAAGAAGCGCCCAGTACCAAGCACGATAGATCGCCTCCAGCGAATCTG
This sequence comes from Camellia lanceoleosa, assembly GCA_025200525.1. Lineage (NCBI taxonomy): Eukaryota > Viridiplantae > Streptophyta > Magnoliopsida > Ericales > Theaceae > Camellia > Camellia lanceoleosa. Next base: position 138,260,665 of record CM045763.1, read on the forward strand.
GAGGCAGGCGGTCTCCTCGACTCATAGTGATCCCTCGCCACGGCCGGCAACGGAGCCCAAGGCTGCCAGGTGATCTGTGGGTAAATGTGCAGTTTGTTATATGTTTATCATAAAAAATACAGTGCTATGCGAAGCTTAAGCAAACTCTACAGTTGAACATACCTCTGCGGCGGTAATGGTGTCGAAGTAGCGGCGGAAGAAGATGAAAGACTCCCGGGGTCTCCGCACACACCGCATGTCAAAGCGATGAGAAAAAAGGACGTCGGCGGGATCTCCACATCGCATCGGGCAAGCCTGGGAAAGTAGGCGTAGACCCACAACTGCAGAACAGATATCAGTATGACTATCAGATAAAGCAGAATACAGAATAAGGCAAAAATGGAAGAGCCGTGTGTTGTGTAGTGTATTGTGCAAAGTGTAAAGTGTGTGCGGTGTACAGTCAGTGTAAAGCAGAGTATATGTGTGTGCCGCGTGTGCAGTATATAGTCAGTAAGAGGCAGACCGTGGTGTGTGCAGTGTATGTATACGTAAAATGTAAAGCGTAAAAGGTAAATGTAAAAGGGGAAGAAGATGTACCTCCCAAGCTCGCTAGTATCCGCCAAGAAGCTGTCTGCTGAGGTGGGAAGAAGAGCTCATGTAACCGTATAAAGTGGCCAAGCCTGCGCCACCCCAGTCGTAGTGGCGGATCCGCTTGACATCCACCAGTGCACTCAACAAGCAAAGAGGCATGGTGTTCGCCTGGTCGGCGAAAAGGGTCGTCCCGAGCAAAAACATGATGAAGCCCCGCGCATACTGATCCACCTCCTCTAGGGTCATCTGCGCCTTCTCCGCCAAAGCTCGTTGAATCCGGAAGTGACTCTCGAACCACGAGTACCTCACAAACCCCGCCGGCGAGGGGGCCGAGTGCCGAAGTGTACTGGCGGCGTCCCACTCACCCATATCGGTGTCGAAGGGGATCGGATCACCCCCTACCCCAATGCTAGTAAGCATCGAGAAATCATAAGGGGTCATCGCCATATCCCCTGCGACGGAGAAGTGGAAGGAGTTGGTGGTATCCCACCACCTCTCCACTAAAGCAGCAAGCAATGGCCTGCATGTGGTAAGCTGGGAAAGCCCCCTGCAGAAGATGCCGAAACCCGCCTCGTCGACGATGTGGCGAACCGCATCTGGAAACTCCGCGTACCAGTCTCGGGTGACGACATTCCCATACCCGCAGATGGTATGGGAGTCCCCCTGTAATCAAAAACAACAATTGCGAAGCAATATTCAAGATGCAGTTTTGAGAAGCATACAGATATAGTGTATGTGTGCGCGTTTTCAAATGTAAAGCCGACATTGGGTGTCAGTGTGCTAACAGAGAACTACAGCATATGATATGTCAGTGTGTTGAACGGTTCAGTACAAATGTAACATGTGTGCACATTTTTCAGATTCAAACAGACATCGGGTGCTGGTGTACTTACAGTGATCTACGACGTGTGATGTGTCAGCGTGTTTGAGTGGTTCAGTACAAATACAGCATGTGTGCATGTTTTTCAGAATTCAAGTAGATATCGGATGCCAGTGTGTATGTAGTGAAATACAGTGTGCGCAATGTGTTTGAGCAATTCAGGGCTAGTACAGTGTGTGTGCGCGTGTCAGATTCAAGCAGTTATCAGTTGCAAGTGTGTTCACAATCAACTACAGTGTACAATGCAACCGTACATCTGAACTAAGCAATTAAAGAACAGAGTCAACTATGGCAGTTTAAGTGTTCTACATTGTGGAAAATAAAACCGGGTGAAGAATGTACCTCGGAAGCGCCGTGTGACAGGTGTGACTCTGGCTCACGGAGTAGTAGCTCGGGTGCCACGCCCCTCTCGAAGCTCCGGAACTGGCGTAGTCCATCAGGGAGCATCACGTGAACCGCTGGCCTGTAGGTCTCCGGATCGAACGGCCGGATGTGGAGCGGTAAGGGCTCGGCCTCGGGATCCATCTCGAGCTCTGGAGGAGCCCCCCCTGTGGAAGATCGTCCGCCATCTCGAAGAGAATGTGAAAATGGCCGGAAGAGGGAAAAACGGGCGAGAATATGAGAAGTCAACAAAAAGTCAACCCCGAGAGGGCCGGAAAAGCCGAGGTGCGGAAAAGGCACAGATATCGAGAAAAACTAGAGGGAAACAAGCCCCGAGTGGCAGAAATCAAAAATGAGACACCGAAACGAAGTTTCGTTCGGTTGAAAATGTCTGAAACGCGAAGGAGATCGCGAATCGAAAAACGAAACGAGGGGCTAGAACGCAAGAAAATGAGAGAATCAAAGGAGGAAAATGCCCTAGAGGGGAGGGGGAAGGATTTTCGAGCAAGAGGAAGTGAAGAAAATAGGGCTAGAAGCCCTATTTTAAAAGACCCGTGGCCAATTGACAAAACTGCCCCGATGCAGGAATACTTTGCCGGTCGGCCACATTCTTTGCCGGTCGACAATATATTGTGCCAATGGAATTGTATGAGGGCCGATGGATGGCCGGTGTTGCATTTTGATGGCCGGTGGTGTCCTACAGTGGTTTTTGAGCCTTCTACATCCTTGTTTGGGTTATATGTGTGGTTCAGGGCCTTCATTGCTCAAAAGCAAGGCAAGATGCTGCACTTCCGGCTCGATCGGCCTCGGTTTGACCTCGACCGTGGTCTTCGTGTGTGGCACTCGAATTCATGCGAGGTGTATCATTTCCGTATCCTTTTGGCTTTTACAAAACTCGAAAGCTACCCCCATATGCATTTGGCATGCATTCAATTACGCCGTTTAGCGTGTTGCACTGTCTTGCGCATCGCATTTCATTCGCGTTGTCCAACGCATCACGCCGTTTCGCGCGTCTTATTGCATTTGGCATACACTCATTGTTCGCGCTATTTTGCGCACCTCACATGCATTGTCATGCACATGGTCTGGCGAGACCTTAAATACGCACGGTCCAGCGGGACCAAAAACACACACGGTCTGGCGAGACCTTAAATCCGCTCAGTTGCATTGTCTTGCATTTCAAAGGACGTGCGTTGTCGTGCACTAGCATCAAGTTGCATTGTCTTGCATTTCAAAGGACGTGTGTTGTCGCACACTTGCATCAGCGTGCGCTGTCATGCATCTCTAAAAACCGCGCTTAGTCGCGCACTTCAAGTTCACTCGCATTGACATGCATTGCCCCAAAATGGGTCCGGCAGGACCGAAAACACGCCACGGTCCGGCAGGACCAAAAACACGTGCGGTCTGGCGAGACCTTAAACCCGCTCAGTCGCATTGTCATGCGTCTCAAAAGTCGTGCGTTGTCGCGCATTTCGAGATCATACATCTTCATGCATTCTCAGTTCATTTGCATTGTCATGCATCTAAAGCCGTGTGTCGCCGCGCATGAAATTTTCATGCATTGTCATGCATTTCAAGTAAACTTGCATTGTCGCGCACTTCAACATCATGCATCATTTGCATTCCAAAAAAAAAACAAACAAAAACATGCATTGTCATGCATACATTTTGCATGTCGGTCTAGGAGACCTTAAATCCTCTAAAGGTGCAATTCCTTTGGTGTTTGTCGTGCCCGAACGACTTTCGGTGGTCTGGTAAAGCCACCTGCCTGTGTTTGCGGTGAGTTCCTAGAAGACCAACTGGGACGGTGGAAACTAGAGTTCGAACGGCTTATGCCTAGAACGCAAAGGTTCGGGAGTTCCGAGACTAAAGTCTGGTTTAAATACCCAGGGGTGTATCCTCGGCTTGAAATCTGTATGGAAGCCCCATAGGTTGAGGCAAAGATGTCACGCCTCGCCTGGATACTGAACCAACCTAGTATATCGCCCTGTTGGTAAGATAGGGAAAGCTGCAATCATAGCCGTTGCATCATAGTGCATTGTCATGCATCCATTGTAAGTACCGCATTGTCATGCATACATGGTAAATATTGCATTGTCATGCATTGTAGAAAATAAACATGCATTGTCATGCATTTCCATTGTAGCTTGCATGCATCCATTGCATTTTCCCCAGCAGATCGCATCATACTGCATTGTCATGCATTTTTTGTAAATATCCATTCCATTGCATATTTGTAGATATTGCATTTTAGATTGCATGCATCCATTGCATCACCTTCCAACTATGGCTTGCGCCTTTCCATGTTGAGCTTGGTCTGGTATGTGCCCATACTTCTCGTGTCAAAGCATAGTTCAGTGGACCGTTCTATGTTAGCCGCGGCTTGTTTGTGTACATGCCTTTCCTAGGCAAGATTTGGTTTGGCCCGCGTGCCATATCCATTGTATCCATTTCCATTGCATTGTAGTTTGCATGCATCCATTGCATCACCTTCCATCTATGGCTTGCGTCTTTCCATGTTGAGCTTGGTCTGGTATGTGCCCATACTTCTCGTGTCAAAGCATAGTTCAGTGGACCGTTCTATGTTAGCCGCGGCTTGTTTGTGTACATGCCTTTCCTAAACAAGATTTGGTTTGGCCCGCGTGCCGTATCCATTGTATCCATTTCCATTGCATTGTAGTTTGCATGCATTCATTGCATCACCTTCCACCTATGGCTTCCGCCTTTCCATGTTGAGCTTGGTCTGATATGTGCCCATACTTCTCGTGTCAAAGCATAGTTCAGTGGACCGTTCTATGTTAGCCGCGGCTTGTTTACGTACATGTCTTTCCTAGGCAAGATTTGGTTTGGCTGCATGCCATATCCATTGTAGATATTACATTGTAGTGTAATTTTTGCATCCGGCATTAGGATCATCATTCTTTCTCCAGCAGGTCGTTACCCCACTTATGTCATCCCCCCAATACTCGTTCTTGTGTCCGTCTACATTACTCATAGTTCAGTGGACCGTTCTATGGTAGACGAACTTGTTACCTCCATCAATCAATTTGACATTTGTGTGGTTTCAAACCGCTCATGATTGGATCATGATTCAATTGCTTTGCATGTAGTTCACATTGTTTCAATTGCATTGCATTTTCATTTGCATTATTTATACATTGTTTTGTATATATTGCATATCATTTTGCATTCATTCTTGCATTGTCATGCATGTTGCTAACAATATCATACCTGTTAAGTTGTTTTCTTCTGAGCACGATATTGTATGTACGGTTCATTTGTTGGTGGAACCAGATGAACCGCAGTATTGTATCCTCCGTGAGACGCCTCGAGAATTGCATAATTCTCTTACATCCTTTCGCATTGTAGTGTAGTTTGGTGTATGCTAGCTTAAAAGCTGTTGCATGTCCGCTTCTGACTTTTCTTTGCATGATCATAAGTTATGCTTTCGGCTGCCTTGTCTTGCATTTTGCCCTTGCTAAGCGCATACCTTGTTTGTCTTGCATGTCTGTCTAAGTCTTCGGCCTTGTCAAAAATGGGTCGTCTCTGAGCTTTGACAATCACTCCCGTCATTGTTATGACTTTCGAGTTACAAAGAGGGCAAATCAGAGACACCCCATTTTTTACCGTCCTCAAGACTTGGACATCACCGTTTGAACCCCCGGTGATCATCCATGTTTGTGTTCATTTGGAGTTCCCAGAGGTCTCGGCTACGCGCCTTGCCTCAGGATCTCCGAACTTGACTGTTTAGTGTCTGGTTTTGCACCAAACACTTGTGTTTTGCCTTGGAGGGGCAGGGAATGCCTTGTGAGGCATCCCCACACATCACCGGCCATGGCCAGAGGCCACCGGCTGGTGTTTTGTTGCCATCGGCAATGTATATTGCCGGTCGGCATTCTTTGTTGCCGGTCGGCAGTCCATTTTGTCAAAATGGCAATTTTGAGCAGCCAACTACTATTCATCAGCTTTTGCAGATATTTTAATACAGCTGTATGGCATTTTGTTCCCCTCCATACACGTGTATGGAGGGATGGCTTCCTTGTTAGCTTCTTGAGTAAGCTTTACTAGATTGGCTTCTCTATAAGAGGAGCCCTCCTCTCTTGGCTTTAGGGTTAGACAAAAAGGTTAGAAAATATACAGAGGAGAGCTCTGGATTAGGGTTAGGGTTTGTGTCTCACCTATCTCTATTTCTCTTTCTCTTTTTACCTTTGTGTGTGTATAAGTGTATTTGTGTCTTACTATTGCACACAAACACATAGTGTTACACCTTCCCTTGGCTACTGAGGTTCTAAGAGGTTGTTCTTGAGGTTCTTGGCTGGTTTTGAGCTTGGAGGAGCAGCTGGTCCACCATTGTTGAAGAGGTTTTTCAAGGGTAACAATCTTACCCCTTTTTACCCCATTCTTGCATACTATTTTTGCCTATCTTAGAACTATTTTTGAGCTTAGTGTATAATATAAAAAAGTTCTATTTTTGGGCCCTCTAAATAGTTTGTTTAGAGTGTTTTGTGGTTTGGAGGTGTTTGACCCCTCTTAAGCCTTAAGGGGCTCCATTTTGTGCTATTTTGAGTGAGCTCCGGGACTTTGGTGTTTGGGCCTCCTCACCACTGAAATCTTGAGGGATTTCAGTGGTAAGGATGGTGCCTTGAAGTCCCAATAAGGAGAGGGCCACCCCCTCTCCTTATTGTCCTTGAAAAGGGCCATTTTTGCCTCTTTAATGAGCACCTAGCTAAGCCTCATGGTGACCATGCCTTGGCTATTATTTATGCTTATTTTGCCATGAAATAGCATTGTTGTATGTTGGTTTTGGTACACCATGCTTTCTTAGCATACATGCCTTGTAATGCCATTTTGTTGCCTTAACATGCCTTAGGTTGTAAACCATTGTTCTAGCATGTTTTAGGCTTGGTTTTGTGAAGCTTTTGTGCTTATTTTGCTATGATTGAGGTCTGTCCTTAGTTGTTTGGGTCAACTTTGGCATGCTTAGTATAGCCCCTTTGCATTTTTGGTTTGTTGGCCTTAAGTGTGTGAATGTATAGCATGCATCCTTGCCTTAATTTAGTTGGGGACCATTTTCCATGTTATTTCAGTCCCTTTAACATGCTTGTATGCTTGCCTTGGATGCCTCTTTGAAGCTTTGAAAGCTTGTCTTGCATGCTCCATGTTTCGGCCATTGTGCATACCCTTTGAATTTGAGCCACTTAGATGCCATCTAGGTGTCCCTTGGGTGTTGTCTAGGTCTGCCTTAGACTTGTTTTAAGTCCTCGTAGCCTTGTGAGGCTTGATTGACTTAGTCTTGGTTTAAGCCTCTTGGCTTGTCTTGGGTTTTTGGCTTTGTTTGCATGCCTTGTTTATCTTGTTTAATTGGCTTAGCACCTTTTGTAACATGATTTTTAAAGCTTATCTTGCATGCCATTAGTCCATGTTATGCCTCTTTCAAGTGTGCTTGAGAGTTGCCCTTTTGTGCTTGAGTGTTAGCCCTTTAACATGTACATGTGTGTATGTGTGTTTAGTCCTCATTTCATAGCATTTTGGCCACTGTTTTAGGTCTATTTAAGGCTGCCTAATTCATGTTTAAGTCCATTCTATGCTTGTTTCCATACTTACCTTACACGTTTGCTTGCATGCTTGCGTGTATACATTTCATTGTCCATGTTGCATGCTAGTTCATATGCCTAGGTTGCATTTCATCTTGCATGCATGCCTTGTTCCTTGATCTAGTGAGAGGAATTGGGCCCTTTTGGTTTGTTGGTTTGCATTGCATTTGACATGAAAATGTGCACACTTGGTCCCTTGGGCCATCACGCATGGAAATGCGTGATTGATGGTCCGAGAACCAAGGAGCATGTCCCTTTGAGTCACTAACATGATAAGGGACATGATTGGTACACATATGGCTTGAATTGCATTGCCATGCAAAGCTCTATCATCAGCTGCTGTCAAACAGGTTCTGCAGGAACTTTTTGCCGATCGACTGCACAGAGTGCCAACCGGAAAACAATTGGTGGCCGATGGATTCATTCTCAGCCGACGAACATCTCCTACGGCCGGTGGCCATTCTATCCAGTCGGTGGTACTGTACAGTGCTCAGAGAGGCAACCCTGAGGCTTTGGCAGTCTTCAAAGGAGTATAGCAGGGAAAACAGAGGCAGCTTGCGCATGGCAGTGCATTTCCGAGCAAGACCGAGCATGCATTGCATCAGGCTCTCCTCCCGAGGCGGTTTACTGTTTTTCCTAGATTAGTTAATTTGCTTAGCTAATTAGATGGCCTGTAATATTTAATTAGCTTGTAGGTTAATTATTTGTAATATTTATTTGGTCCCTCCGGGCGAGGGCGAATCTGTAATAAGTGTGGGTGCGTGTATGTGCATGTCTTCCAATCCCCACTTCTTTCTTCCCTTTTATTTACCCGCTTATGATGGTAGATTAGGGCATGTTTAAATTAGCATACAGTATGACTGCATGCGTGCATCCATACATTTGTCTTACATGCACCGGGCTCGGCGCATCACGCTAACTGCATTAGTATTTCAAATCTAACTTGAATACATGCATCAGTTGATCGCATTTCACATGCCATGTTTAGGTTAGCCGAGTCTACTCTAATTGCATCCTATATGTGTTGCATTAGTAAAACTTAACATGAACTAGGACCATGCATGTTTGCTAACTAGTTTATTGTTTTGGCACGGAGTACGATGTAAGTATTTTCATGCTTTAGCATATCGCATGCGTGTGAGTGTTAACGTGACAGCATGCTTACCATTCGACTAATTGCTTATGTGAGATAAACTGTTTGATTGCCTGTGGGTGAAGGTTGGATTGTCTGAGTTGGAAAAACTCGTTGAAATCCGTATTTTAGCCTACTTGCGAGTAGCAAATTCCAAAGTGTTTTTCAAGACAAACGGATATGCAATGCTTATTTCCAAATTAGGCAATCTAGTCTATACTTGTTTGCTGTGCGCATAACATAGTAATTTTAGGCTAATAACCGGAATAAGAACACATAACGTTTTCAAAATCGGATATCACGGTTAGTAGAGGCCGGTCTTCGGACCGGGCGAAAGGGGGTGCTCATAGCTGACCTTCCCTAATCATACCCAAGCTCCCGAGTCGAGGCAACTTCTGTGATGACGGACACGTGGCCTTTGGCACCGAGTCAAGGTTTCCTAAATTTCCCTATTAAAAAATATTTAGGTGGCGACTCTGTATCTGGCAAAACAGTCCATGTTTGGCACTTCTTTTCAAAAATCTGTTTTCTCAAAACGATTTGCCGGATTTGGACTCTTTGGTTCAGATTTAGAACCGCAAACAAAATCGAGTCCGAACTGTAGCGTGTAGCGCGGGGTCCCTCGCGGGCGTGTTACACTAGGTTTTGGGTTTTCTAGAACACCATGATCATAAATCTTGAAAATTGGCTTCTCACTTCTCCCTAGGGTGGCCGGCCATTGGAAAGGGTGATGGGGCTATTTTTTTAATCAATTTAGGTACTAGGGGCACATTCCTCAATGTATATATATAGATTTTAATTGATTGATGGTACTTATAGTATAAGGGTACATGTACTAGTTTTTGAAATAAATTTTGAATTTAAATAAAGAAGTAAAGGCTTGGAGTTAAATTCATGTATTGGAACCTTACTGACGTAGAATTAAACTAAATTAGGCTAAGGAACCTAATCTGGCTCGGATATTCTTGTTTCGATAAAAAAAAATAAAAAATAAAATAAAATAAAATGCTAACCGACAAGATTTGAAACAATTCAAGAAATTGAGAGGTTTTAAGAAAATAATTCAAACATTAGGGTCTTTAAAGTGAATACATTTTTCAGGGGCTTCACAAGAACTGATTGCGAGGTTACAGTCAAATTTCACAATAAACTTAATGAACGTAAACTTAGTAGTAAAAGATGGGAAAATTTTTTGGATTGTATAGTAGGACAAACACATAAAGTAGAATTTGAGCATATTAAAGGGAGTGATAATAAGTTAACAGATTGGCTAAGTAGGAAAATCTATTTAGAAAAAGAAAAAAAAATCAGTTTAATTTTTGTGCAGATAATGGAGAACAACAAAACAATGAACTTTGGGGGATTTGATCTTCCCATCTATGAGGGCAGAGCCAAGTTCAAACCATTAACAAGAATCTTGCTAGGCCAGGTTCAGCAATATCTTTTAGATAACCTTTGGAATAACCTTAACCACCCAGCTAAACGTTTGTCAGTCCTAAACTCTCTCAGTATATACTTTTCAAAAATCCAAAATAAACCTTTGTCTAAAAGTTTTTCCTTCTACGTCGTAGCTAAAGGAGCCAAACCTGGCATGTACCATGACTGGATAGAAGTTGAACCTTTAGTCAAAAATTTTCCTTTACCCCATTTTAAAGGATTTTATGATTTTGAGTCAGCCAGTACATATGCCCTTAGACAAATAGAAACCAGTTACGTTATTAGCCAAGCAGCTAAAGATTATCTGGACACATTGAGCAAGTTGCAGTCATCTATTCTTGCTACAAATGGAGTTCCAGTCAGCCAGATAAAATGAAGTTGTAGTACTAACCCTCAGCCTAATACAAAATCACAAAATTCCCCTCAATTGTGCAGACATTGTGAAGGCCTTACCAAGAATTTCAAGAAAATCACGGATAAAGGCAAAAGAGTCAGTGAAGAGCTAGATCAGCTCCTAGACGAAGAAAAACAATTGAGAGCAACCATTCGAACCCTAACCAACTAGCTTAAACCAATAACTTTAGATAGATCACCCACTCCAGATCAAATCCAAGACATCAAACAACTCACCAGTGAGGAATTTGGTCGATTGAGTGCTAGAATGTATTTCTTCAAGCATTCTATCATTCAATCTTTTTGTGAGAAAAGCCATGAATTTGAGGATATTAAGCCTTATATATATATATATATATACCCTAGCCAATGATAGTGAAAATAATGAGCTAGTTACTATACAACAGTTTCTCTAGGACTTTTCTATAGCAGGAGTTCAGTGCCCTGGTATAGCATATCAAGGACTTATCTCTACAATGATGAAGAACAACCATGTATACAAGAAAGACGATGTAGAGAAAGGCCATAATTTTTTGGAAGATGTCAGTGTAATCTCGACTTCAGAATCTGTCTTTGCCAGATAAATCTAGCCACTTTTAGCCACTAGAGATAGCATTTAAAGGCAAAACTCATCATCGAACAGCAGCACAATTGTTAGATTACGGTTTTGTCTCTAGAATAATTTTTTCAAAATCAGATTAGACAGATAATTTTGAAAATAAACTTGCTCATTCAGTACTTTGTATAATAGAAGAGCTTCATCTATTTGTTAAAGTTTTAATTGATAGCAAGCTATCAGAATGGAAAGGAATAAGGTGTATTCCCGCCAATCATAAAATGTACTTCAGAGGAACTTCAACATTTCCAGGATACTTAGGACTTCTCAACCAGAGGCCTTGGCCATGCAAAAACTTTTCAACCAGCTTAATATATTGAGGAAATTTGATAATAATCCTTTATTAGCTTATAATGGAAACTACGGGCATCTCGTCTGTGAGAATAAAAACTAGAAGATCTACTATAATCTGGGTATTCCAGGTTTCCCCTTCAGCAAAGAAACCTTTGTCGATGAAAGTCAGTATCCGGACTATCAACATAGTGTCTCCCATGAGTCACCAATACTTGAAGATGATGAACAATGGAAAGATGAACCAAACAATGGGGCAGATTTTTATGATCAAATTTCAACAGCAGATCTTTATGACCTTTTAGATAGAATGTTTGGGTAAAAAAAAATTTTAAAATAGAAAGAAAATAAACAAGAAGATTAACAAAGAAATATAAATAAAATAAATAAGAAGATTGCAAAAAATCACCTTTGGAGGAAGTAATGAATTTTTCTGATTACAAACTCTTTTCTTAACTTCCTCACGTTATGGAATATGTTTTTGAAATCCCAGCTAGAAAATTCAAAATTTTGGCTTTAATGTTGTTTTTGGATAGTTTTGCAATAAAGAGTCATACATTAGTGAAGAGGTTTTGAACATGAAGAGCAAAATATTAGTGAAAAGATTGAGAATAAAATGATATGCAGAGATAGAAAGAGTGAGAGGGTGTGTTCCAAAAATTTTTTTTTTTCTTCCTTCTTGAACTTAATTTTTCTCTCCCTTCCATTCCAATCCCCTCACCCTTTTTTTAAAATCAACTTCATTCCTTTCCCCCCGCCAACAATCCAAGACCCTCCAACAACTCCTTTCTCCTTTTTGAAAAACAAAATTAAATCATTCCTTTCCCCTGACAACATTCCAAGACCCTCCAACAACTCCTTTCTCCTTTTTGAAAAACAAAATTAAATCATTCCTTTCCCATGACAACACTCCAAGACCCACCAACAACTCCTTTCTCCTTTTTGAAAAACAAAATTAAATCCTCTCTTTTTGAAACTTCTCATTTTCCTATCTAATATATATGTATATGATTTGAGTGGAGAAGGCGATTGCTGATCACTCTCTAAAATATCTAAAATATAATATTTATATCAATTTAAAGAGAAAAAATACCCAAAATATATATAAATACATAAAATTATGTAAAATTATAAAATACTAAACTAATAAAATATGTTTTAGTGGTCTAAAATAATTTGGCAAAAATAGGTAACGGTTGGGATTAAAGTTTCAATCTGACTGCTGAGAAATTCATAATATAACAAATTTCAATTTTCATCATCGGGTGTTCGGAAGATAGTGCCCAAGTTTTAAGGCCGGTCAAAATAAGTGCCTACACTTTTCTGTAATGAATTTTTTAAACTATTGTTGAAAGTTGAAAATTAGTGACTTTTTTTGTGATAATTTTTTAAAATTATCACTAAAACTTATAATTTATGGCATTTTTTATAATAAAATTTTCAAACTGTTGCTGAAAATTAATAATTAATGACCTTTTTTAATGATGTTTAATAAAAAATGTCATTAATTATCATAGGACCTATTGAATAACAAATCTACCTATAAAGACCTATACTTAAGTTCCCTTTATTAAACTGATAATGAACCCTATTCAAGTTAGAGAATTTCACTCTAAACTTTGAAGCAACTATCCAAATAGTAGAAAAAGTCGTTAACTTTTTCATGAATATATAAAGATGACGTATGTGATCATTATACAATGGAAGAGCTTAAAATATTTTTATGACCTTTGCTCAACTCATTGACTACCATGTAAATATAGTATAAGTTATAAAATCTTGAACACAAAATTTCATCTAGAATTCAAAACTATGTCTTACCTCCTATCTCCTTTGTCTTCCTATTTTGAACCAGTAATCACCTCTACCCCATGAAATAACTAAAGCGACTCATCATTATAAAAATGTTGTTTAGAATGGAAGACATTAGGACAGGGAAGAATAGAGACCCCTGTGCCAAATTTGTATGTCTCGGCACATATTATTTTACAACAAAATAGTAACAACTCCACCAATAACCACATATGTGCTCTTTTCTTGATCACTCACGAAGGCATTCTCTCATGTTGAACAATATGGAGTTGCGATTACAAGTAGAGGGTTCTTTCTATGGATGGTAATACCAGTTGCTTCCTTCATGTCCAAATCTTTCTCTATTGATCCGTTGGGCAATGAAAACTCAAACTTGTGTACAACATTTGCTAATGCAAGCTCACTGACGTTCATAGCGAATAGGGTACCTGGGCAACCTCTCCGACCAGCACCGAAAGGAATCAATTCATAGTCATTTCCTTTGACATCTATGGAATTATTCAAGAACCTTTCTGGCTGAAACTCATCTGGATCTTCCCATGAGAATGGATCTCTGGAAATCGCCCATGCATTGATAAGTACTTGTGTTCCAGCTAAAATGTCATAGCCCATTACTTTAACATCCTGGGTTGATTCACGAGGAACCAATAATGGAAGTGGAGTATGCAATCGCAAACTCTCTTTGATTACTGCTTTCAAGTAGTACATTTTCTCTAAATCTTCTTCAGTTATGTTAAGCTTGCCTCGGGCTATTTCTTTCACCTCATTTTGCAATTTCTTCATGATTTTTGAGTGCCTTAAGAGTTCCGCCATTGTCCAATCTAAAGTTGTGTATATAGTATCGGTTCCAGCAACAAACATGTCCTATGAAAAAATTAACAAAAATAGATAACTTAGGTCAGGTTTGATTCAAAAAATTAATAGTGAAGTATTAATAATCCTATTAAATTAGTGTAGTATTCACTATCCAATTAGATTAATATCTATTGGATTAATAATCTCACCCCTAACCAATTACTAGTAATCCTACAAATTTGTTGAATTAATTATCCATTGGATTAATAATCTTAAACCAAAATGTTAAAACAAACATTGGATAATTGGGCCTACAGATTAATAATTTCAATCCCATACTCTAATCCACCCAATCAAACAACCCTTAGTGATAAAGTCAACCATGTTTGTCTAATTGAGTGGCTATTCTTGCCACAACGTATCCCCACACACAAAATTTTTCATATTTTGTACTTTAACTACTTAAACAATTTCATGAGTACAAATCTATCGACTTGAAGTAGTTTTATACAAATCAATACAAACTAATTATATCACCCTTTTTTTTTTTTTTAGTAATCAAGGTAGAGTCAATGTAGATTAATAAGGGAATGTTTGTAAGAACATTGTTATCTTTAATATTAGCTATGTTGTTACCTTTAATAAGGGAATGTTTGTAAGAAAAACATTGTTACAATATTAGCTATATTGAGTTTTTAAAATAATTTGAATTGCTTTTAAATTTATAACTATTAATCTTTAATATCAAAATGAACGTTTCTTTTACTATGCTATAATTTGATGTCATATAAAAAGAGAAGCTAAAGCCAACTAAAATAACGAATTAAAATAATTTCTTAAACTATCTCTTTTCCCATAAAATTTTGTAGATAAACTTAAAGACGTGTAAAAAAGACGTGCAAAATGCGGTCTTGAGGTATGCACAAAATAATTCCTTAATTCTTTTATCTCTCAAATGAAAGACAATCTCCATGTACTTCTTGGCAAAGTTGTTAATCACATATCGGACAAAGTATTATTTTTTTCAATTGGTATGATAACTATCGGTACCAGTATGTTTCTGGGTACTATTTTAGACTTATCTCAAAAATATGATATTTGTATTAAAAATATTATCTAATAGCAAATAATTTAGTCATATAATATATTTGGGCACATAATTTAAGGATTGAAAGTTGTATTGCATTGCTTTGTTTTCTTAGGGCTATAACGTATATGAAACAATATGTTTGATATAATATATATAAATAAAACAATAAATTTAAAAATTCACATTGCTTATGTACCATTGAATTCCATCAAAATTATATTGTTTGGCCGATATTGTCTGATATTTATTCAATTAGCCAGAGTTCATAGAGAAATTAATCGGAACGGTATTGACCTATTTGTATTTTGTTTTCTCTTTGGTATAGTACATACTAGCCTGTACCCGCTGGTGTAGTATGAGATTGACGACTATGCTTCTTAGGTTGATTGTAGTGTTATGATACTCATTTCTAGGACATGTTTGGAAAGTCACTTTTTTAGTTATTTTTTAAATTTTTAATTAAAATATGAGATGAAGAAAATTAATATATTTGAAAAAAATAATATTTTATCTAAAAAAAAGTGTAGAAGTAGAGTGAAAGTGAAAGAAGGTAAACTTTTTGTGTCAGTTAAATTTTCTTTATTTATTGACTTTTTTAATATTATTTTGAACAAAATAATATATTTCCAAACGGATCTTGTACATATAAACACTTTCATCATTGTGATATAATCTCGGTGAAATGTAATTAAAAAGACCATGGTTTGGTTTTGGTACGTAAACTTATTTAATTTATTTGTTTAAAAAGCTAATTAATGGCGTCTGTGAAAATTGTTAATTATCTTTTATTTGACATTTTTAATTTATGTGGCCCAAAAAAGAAAAGGGATTTTCTTAAATACAATTTGTACGTTTTTTTAAATTTATTTGAACCTTTAAGTATGGACAAAAGAGTTACATCTCTTTTGACATATTCTTGATATTTGTGCAATAAAAAAAAGTATGGACAAAAGAGTTACATCTCTTTTGATATGTTCATAACTTTTGAGCGTATTCTTGATATTTGTGCAATAAAAAAAATTAGGAACAATTGCACAGATAAATACATATATATATATATATATATCAAGATCGGACTTTTGTAAATAAATAATAAATTTTAACTTTATTAATTTAAATCATAATCTTTTGATTTATTTTTAATTTAAATTATTCGTCAATTTTCATTAAGTATAACTTATTGGAAAAAATATTTTAGGCATTAAACTTGATGTGTAAAATATATTTTTCATTGAGTTCAATGACTAAAATAACAAAATTTTCATCAATTTTACTTAATAAAAATAGACAAAATTAAAAATTAAAAATTCATGATTTATTTTGTTACAAAGCTCAACTCCGAATTTTTTTTTTCTTTTTAATTGTGGCAAAAAGTTGTAGCAACTTGTTTAACCAAATAAGTTCAACTATATAATAAATTATCAAGAGTTGTATCAAACATGTTTACAAATTATTTTAATTCTTTTAATTTAATAATGAGCCTGTTTGATACCGTTCATTGTAAGTTAAAATAAATAATTAGAAAATGAAAACTAATAGCACCCCTTTTGTAACTGCAAAATAATCATTTTTTTTTAAATTTATTTAAAATGCTTCAGTCTAATAAGTAAAATTTATACCAAACAATCTAACACAGACTCATAACATAAATAAATAAAAAAAAGTGACAAGCAACTCAACTAGAATAGAACAAACAACCACAATCTAAAAAATTATAATCATAAAAACTAAAAAATTATAATCTATCTCGATACATGTTATCTTCTTGTACCTTTAATTTCATACTGTTAATGAAATTTTTCTGATTGAAGAAAAAAAAAAAAAAAAAACCTAAGGATACCAAATGGGAATCTTTGCAACAAGAGAAACTAAATAAAAATTTTATATTATGAGATTTGGAATCTTAAAATTTAATTTTAAAACAGAAAATCATATCTTAAGAATTTTAAATTCACATGTGACTTTTGAACTTGGGATTTTATAAATCAATCCAAGAATTGTCTTGAGTAATAAAGCAATGTTGAGACCCAACAACAAAAGAGCAATCAAAACAAAACCTCATCTCCATATCCAAAAGTAGTGATATAAAAACAGAACAAATCAGAATTTATAGAAATGCCAATTAATTAACATATTCAAAAATATCTATTTAAATAATATTTAATTATAAAAATGTCATCACTGCATTATTTTTTTGTATAAATAAGATTTTCCAATATGAAATTAGGCAAGGAGTAAAAACCAATTACAAGGAAAATAATTTACATACAGAAAGATTATATGAAAAAAAATATATATTTTTTGTACGAAAATTCTATTTTAATATCATTACTCATTAACTGCTTGTCAACAAAGCATAGAAATGAAAAAGAGGACATGAGTGATGTATTTACCAAGATGACAGCTTTGATGTTATCTCTATCAACAAGAGAGCCAGCCTTTTTATCTCTTTGAATTTCAAGCAAAACATCCACAAAGTCCTGTGGCCTTTCACCTTCATGACCACCACTCCCATTGCTCTTCCTTTCACTTTCACTTTGATTTTGACTGATCATATGCTCTTCAACTATACCCTCTAGTAATTGGTCAATCTCTTTAGCAACTTTGTCCAGTTTACCATCAAAGCCATTGATCCTATTCAACCAAGCTAGCCATGGGATATAATCCTCTACATTAAAAGTACCAAGTACCTCCAAAAAAGTTCCCAGCAACTCCATGAACTTCCTTCCCCCTTCCCCTCTATTGTACTTCCTCCCCAAAGCAACCCTACACACTATATTGTTTGTAAGAGACACAAACATTTCAGACAAATTCACCGGTGAAGAGGAAGAACAAGACTCTGTGATCTTCTCAATCATACGGCGTGTCTCTTCTTCTCTCACGCTTTGAAACGATTGGACTCTCTTGTTGCTTAGAAGTTGAAGCACACTGATGCTTCTTATCTGCTTCCAGTATTTTCCATAGGGAGAGAACGCCACATCCGTGGGGCCATAGAAAAGTCTTCTAGTAATGCTTGATTTTGGCCTGTTTGAGAAGATTAGGTCATGGGTTTTCAATACCTCACGAGCTGCAACTGCAGATGAGACAACGAGGACTGGGACACTGCCTAGGTGAAGAAGCATGAGAGGTCCATGTTTAAGGGCCATTGATTGGAGTGAGCGGTGAGGGTAGCAGCCAAGTTGGTGAAGGTTCCCAATAATTGGGAGCTTTGTGGGAGAAGGCGGTGGGTTTTTGTGGGCTATTTCTGGAGTGATAATATTGGACAACCACTTGGTAAGGAAGAATAGTATGTAGAAGAACAAGGGAAGAAGAGAGAAGACTATGGGATTCCATAACAACATAATTGGTTCTTGCTCCAACATCTACAAAAGAAATTAATCCTGTGTGATTTTTTTAGTTTGGAGGATTGTATACCCATCTTCGTTTATGTCCTTTTATACTATTTTTGAGCTTCGTCATCATTGTACTTTCTTAGGCCACAAAACAAACAATAAAAATCTATGCAAGGTGGGGTAATTCAAAAATTATGTCATAATTCAAAAATTATGCCATACAAATATTTCCTTTGCTTTATTGATGTATCTTATCAATGTTTCATGTTCATTGCTTGTTTTTATTAACAAAATTTTCATTTTTTTAATATATATATATATATATATATAAGGTAGGTAAGTACTTCATACAGGTTTATATATCAATGTGGCTACATGCATATTAGGGATGCAAAATATGTACCAATCAGGTAATTTTTTTTAAATAAGAAAAATTAAAAGATGGGTATGGCTCGGGCGCATTACCTTTTAGGTAATGAAATTCAATAATTTACAATCATAGTAATGAAGATTAAATACAATACAAATCTTTTTTGCAAAGAAACTTTCAAAGTGAGAGAAAACCTCAATTAAAGTATGGGTAATAAGACTCATACACAAATGGGGAGATTAGAATTACTGACCTCTTAATAAGATGCAAGAGTTCTGACCAATCGAGCCAACCCCGTTGGTTCTTTGTGGGTACGTACCTAGACGTATGAATTTATTATTATTATTATTATTATTATTATTATTATTATTATAAATATAGGCATTGAATAAATTATTATGTGTATTTTTAAAAAATCTCCCAAAATAAAAAGACATTTCTAAAAATATGATAAAATTGGGAGAACACTTTAGGTTGCGATTGGTAGAATTTTCTAAATATGATTTGAGAATAGAGTTGTATTTTGAGTTTGTGAGTTTTGAAATTATGATTTGAGTGTGGAAAATTTGTACGGTGAATAAGTTTTAAAAAGAGTTTTGACTCGAGTGGAGAATTTTTGATGTGACATATGATATTTGATACAAAAACTTACAACTCATAATCAAATACAGAACTCAAAATTCTATTCAAAACTCATAAAAAAAAATTTAAAATTTTAAAAAATATTTTTTATTGAATATATACAAATTAACATGTATTAATTGCAAATAAAAAATAAAAAAATTCACTGTTCTAGTCAACCGTCCGGACGACCAGTGGAACGTTCAGTGGGACAATCTGGTTAGCTCAAATTTTCCCGCGTTTTAAGTGTGGAATTAATTTTTAAAAATCCTAAACAAACATCATGTGCAAATCAAGCTCCGGAACTAACGTTCCAGAAATCTACCAAACAGAGCCTTAGTCTTTCAGATTGGCCAATCATTTTTCTCTACCAGTCCATTTTTAGATTGGCCAATCATTTTTTAGATTACTGTTTTTATCAATTGTAATATATCTTAGGATTAGTTTTATACTTTTTGAATCATAACTATAAAAAATAATAATAATAAAGTCAAAACCAAATATTACATAAGAGATAACCAAAGATCATATGAGTCATAATTAAAATATTATCATAATTAAAGAGAAAAATTGGTCATAACTAAATAAGAAAATGGTATAATTAAGAGTGTATATGATACACCCTTTTCAAGGGGTGTGTACAATAGAATTTCTCCTTAACATGTATTCTCTATTTTATCTATATAGTAAAATTTTCTTTTGTGAAGGTAAATAATTAGTTTCAAAATGTGTAAATCTATTTAATTTTTCTCTTTCGTGTATGTATAGTGTGTTTGTGTTTGCATTTAGGGAACATAAATAAAGAGTGATGCTACATCCACACAGATTTTGTTAGCCCAAAACTGCCCTGAATGACTAGGTACGGTGATGTGGCAATGATGTGAAATAAAATAATATTTTTTACACATGATGTGGATTTTTTTTTAAATAATACTATTTGCAATAAAAATAGAAAATACTGATTATTTATAAAATTATCTTAAGATTTTTCTTTTCCATGTCCATCTTGCTTCATTTGTTGCGAATACTTTTTAAGCCTTTCAACGAGTAAACAGAAAGAGTAATCTCTCACTCTCGATGAATATTACTCTGCTTGTATCACTACTCTCTGATCTCTAGAAAATTAAAAGATAGTAGACAAAGTATATATGGAAATAAAAAACTTTTATTGAATACTTGAAAACTATAGTGTTTACAAGAAAGATAGAGAGAATACTATACACTTATAAGACTCTGCTTCTTGACTCTACTGCTACAAGACACATCACACCTTTTTATAGGCAAAGAGTAGACTTCAATTTCGGAATTGAAATGCATAAAATTAAAAGATAAGGTTCTTGTAACAAGACAAGAAACCTTTTACATTTTGATTTATTGAAACTAACAAAGTTAGCGGTAGTATCTCCACCACTTTGATTTTATTCAAGATGTGACTTCTTTGTCTTCATTCACTATATGATCCACTTTGTTATGTCTCTTTGGCTGTATCTGTCATGTGAGCTCTCTTTTGGCTTCTTCTGTCATATGAGCCTTCTTTGGCCTTATTCTTCATATGACTTGTCTAAAACATTCCTGTCTTTTTTGGTTTGATTTGTCATATGAACATCTGCTCATTTTTCAAAACTATAGAGGTTCATGTCCTATATTGATTCAGAGTGAATTTGGGCTCTCTTATCGATTTTGTAGAGTTCCCAAATAGCTACAGACATGTCTAGTGCTTCAATTATCTCTTCTTGGAGCATCTTAAGTATTTCCTTTGCTTTGTCTTCTCCTAGCTTGGCGGCTTTCAATGCAATGAAGACTTTGTCAATTCTTACCACCACGACTCTCTTCCCATCATAGTAGATTGCTTTTGAATGTTGGAAAAGAGTTTCCAATGTGTTATCGAAAAAAAAGAGCTATAGAATCATATCCCTTCTATGATCTTTCTTTTTTACCATGGTAGAAAGGATTTCTACTGGTTATTAAGTCTAGATACCAGATCTGATATGGTTAATGAAACTAAGTTTCAATTCTTTCAGCCAAAGTAGACACGATTTGTACCATAATAAGCATTGTGCTTGCTCCTATAATTGTAATAACATATTTAACATTTATGGAAATTCATTTAAGAGCTGAAAATCATCTTTCAAAAATCAACAATTCCCAGTTCAATCTAGTGCATATTGATTTTATCCATTGATAACTTAAGACTTAGCCAACCATAATCCCAATTTAAGGATTCTGCTAAGGATGGCATATGAAGTTTTTTTTCGTGTTCATCTTGTGTTTTAGCAATTTGTTTAATTTTCTTAGCAAGCTCTTTTGGAAGAAAAAAAAAACATATATATTTATTTTTTTTTAAAAATATTTTTTCATCATTGCAAATGGTGTTAGGTTCCTTTTCTAGAAACCTAACATAATTAGTGTGGGGAAGTGGATAAGGAAATACTCTTCAGATCCTAGAAGACGCCAATGATCCTCAGCTAGTCACCTGCAAAGATACAAATACTCCGGTCGGGGGTGCTGGAATTAGCACTCCGACGGACAAGTTAGTTCCACTACTCAAGAAAGCTTGTTCACTAAGTTTTTAGAAGTGATTCTTGCATACCTTTACAAATCTGAAGCTCTTATATTTATATCCATTCTATGGACCTCAGGGCCAGAGTTTACTTTTTATTTATTATTCTTTCATTTGTCCTGATATGCCTTCTCAAGTCTATTCGGCCTTAAGAATGTATTCGGCATCCTAGTTGAGCAGAATGGAGCCGTTCAGTTCCCGGCTCCTCGGGTATACCAGATTGCCTCACAATTGCCCCCTGCCGCTCATCAATGACAGTTGGGTGAAATGCTTGGTTCCGATTTTCAAATACTCCAAACCGAAGTTTGGGGGTTAGACTTATCACGCGGACGTTTAATTACTCCCCCTTTAATCGTCGTCTCAACTTCCCGCCCCTTCGTACACGCCTATTTATTATGATTTAAAATCTGATGTCCTTCGAACTGTGTTCTATGACGCCGTTCTTTGGGTTGCTCTTGAATCGTTTGCAATTCTTCCATCTGTGATACTCTCTTCATTTTTGTAAGCTTTCCTCTCCCCTGCTCTGAAGCTTTTCCTAGTTTGTTTATTCCGTCGCATGTTTTTATAGTCAGTAGGTTATGGCGAAACATTTGAAAGACCTCCTTTCGTCAGATCGAATTAGCGGCTTTAGACGCCATTTCTCTATTCTCGACGATGTCCACTTGCTTTGTGGCGGACGGCACTCTTGACATGGAGAGGAGGACAAAACCACGATTGTCTTTCTCCTTTTGTCAATCGCAGAGGTGGAGTCCGCTTTCCCTTCACCCGTTTCGAAATTCGTTCTTCGCCATTGGGATTTGATCCATTCCCAATGTGAATTTCTTTAGAATTATAATGGGGTCGTGTATTTGAACCGTTGCCTTAGAATTAATCTTGGCATTCACGCCATTCTTTGTTATTCTTTGGCCAAGTCCTCTTCCAAGACGCAGGCGTTACTTCCTTAGAGCTAAGGATACAGATCATCGGTTGATCACTATGCTTTCGGCTACGGGAAACGAGTTGATGATGTCATGGTCGTTGTCGCGACAACCGGGAGTTCGGCGAAGGAGGATCGTGTCGATCCTATTTCTAGACGTGAGGCGAACCAGTCGTAGAATGCCCTCTTGCTCGTATTGTGTGTTCATATTTTCCATACCTGTTTTCTTGAGTCTTCTGACTTGTCTTGTGCGAGGAACGATTTGAAAAAAGTCCAAGCTTCAACCGACGACGCCGTTCTTTGGACATTAGGATCGCTCTTAGTTATTTCGTCGCAGTCTTCATAAGCGAGGAAGAGCGGCTCACGCTCGCTTTGCTACGAGCCTACATATACAACCTTTTAATTTGCGGAAAACATACCGATTCGAAGGGAAGATTTTCTCGTCAGTATTTTATCCGACTTCAAAAACTTAAGACAGGTAGGTTTTGAAGGGTCCGATTCGAAGAAATCTTGAAGTATCCATCTCGCCGAATCAGATCGGTCCGAGGTCAATCGAGGAGGTATTGGATTCGCCGATCCTCCTCTATTTGAGGCGGGGAACCTTTACGTTGACAGCGTTCCTCAACGCATGCACAATCTTCCCATCTCGGGCTCCACTAACATGGCTGGGTCAAGCCTGACAAAGCTTGCTAAGAAGGCGAATGCGGAGAGGTTAGCCGCACGGCGAAGAGCGGAGGGCCTTTCGACCGAACCGCCCACTAGTGAATCTCAACATTCCCTCCCAATTACCGAATCGAGATCCTTGGGAATTGTTGAGGAGGCGGTGACAAATAAGAATGCCGAATCCGCATTGGTTGGGAAAGCCGTTCAGGATGCTGAGGGAAAGGCGGAGAAACGCGCTAGGGATCGTGAGTTCGGTTTAGAAGATCACTGTGGCAAACGTCCTCGAATGGAGGGATCGAGTGAGGTTGTGCCCTTTGTGATTCGACCAATGGTAAGAAACATGCCGGTTCCTTCGGATGCCTCGGCACTTAAAGACCCAGAGGTCGCATTCGGCGTGGCAACGTCTTTGTCGTTGCCGTCTGATATGGAGGCTTTCCAGTTGGAACCGGATTTGAATGCGACAACGTTAGCCTATGATCGGCCCTTTTTGGTGCGATTCGATTTTCCTTCACTTCATCCAAACATTGTTCGCGTTACGTTTTTGAATTTTTTCATTGCGGACCGTTGGTAGGATAGCGATGTAGGCGCCGTCATCTCGACGCCGTCAAGCATTAGTCGTTCTGAAAGCAAGTTGAAGGCGAAGAAAAGGGCCGAGGGCGAATTTTAAGCGAACAGGAGGCTTCTCGAGGCGAGGCAGAGAAAGCTTCGTGATCTTGGATAAGTTGAGCGGAGGCCGAGAAGAAGGCCGACGATATGGAAGCTGCACTTGGCTTGTCCCAAAAGGTAGTTACCAGCCTGGAGGCTGAGTTGGCTAAAATGTAGGCGGCGAAGGTGATTGCCGATTCAAAAGTTTTCAAACCGAAAGAAATTTGGACTCGCCCGAGTATGTGGACCAGTCTCTCGGTTTGAGAATCGGGGCTTCAAACATGGTTGGCACAAGGCCCTTCTTTGCGGTTGGAGTTTATTTGAATATGCCAATACCGTATGAGCAAGTGGACATCGATCCGTTGGAGATCGATTAGATGGTTGATCTTTCCGATACACAATTGTTATGATTTAGAAAGTACTTTTTCCGTTTGTTTTTTTATTTTGTATTTGTTTATCGGACATTTTTCATGCGGTGATATTATAAAATGTTATGATACGTAAATGGACGTCGATACTTTTTGTAGTTATAAAATGTTATGAATTCTGCTCAATGTCCTGATGTTTTCGTAATTTTATGGTGATATTTCTTAATAGATCTATAATCTGTCCTTGCCTTAGCGGTAGCGGCGTGAAGAGCCAAATGGTTCATACTCATGGTGGCAAGCATCTTTGAAAAGTGGCGATTAGATTAATAATCGCCCTTGCCTCGCCAGTTGAAAGCGTAAGAGCCGAATGGTTCACACTCGGGGCGAGGCATCTTTGAAAAGGTGGCGATTAGATTAATGTCATCGCCCTTGCCTTGGCGTAGCGGCGTGAAAGAGCGAATGGTTCACACTCGATTTGGGCCGAGCATCTTTAAAAGGAAAGGCGGCCGATTAGATTAATAAATCTAACCTTGCCTTGGCCAGGGCTCGAGCGTGACAAGCCGAATGGTTCACACTCGTGGGTTGGCCGAGGCATCTTTGAAAAGGTGGCCGATTAGATTAATAAATCTGCCCTTGCCCTGGCCAGGGCGCGAGCGTAAAGAGCCGAATGGTTCACACTCGGGGGCTGGCTGAGGCATCTTTGAAAAGGCGATCGATTAGATTAATAAATCTGCCCTTGCCTTGGCCAGGGCTCGAGCGTGACAAGCCGAATGGTTCACACTCGTGGGTTGGTCGAGGCATCTTTGAAAAGGTGGTCGATTAGATTAATAAATCTGCCCTTGCCCTGGCCAGGGCGCGAGCGTAAAGAGCCGAATGGTTCACACTCGGGGGCTGGCCGAGGCATCTTTGAAAAGGTGGCCGATTAGATTAATAAATCTGCCCTTGCCTTGGCCAGGGCGTGAGCGTGAAGAGTCGAATGGTTCATACTCGCGGGCTGGCCGAGGCAAAGGTGGCCGATTAGATTAATAAATATGCCCTTGCCATGGCCAGGTCGCGAGCGTAAAGAGCCGAATGGTTCATACTCGTTGGCACGCGGATCGTTGTCCGACGTTTGGCCTTCGGTCATACTAACGCTGCCTTGGGGGAGCTGCGCGTATCTCAGAATAAATGGGGTAAGTTCGTACCAAGGGTCCTATTTATTTGGGTACAGGGTTGAGCCAATACTGGGGAAGGACCGAGATTGGCTGAATTCAAACATCGAAATGTATCGCAGCAGCGAGCCCACTGGTATGGGAAGAAGAGCATCCAAGGATCGGGAAAAACAGCAGCGCCTTAGTTGTCGAAGCAGGTCCCCTCAAAGGGACGTTCAACGGGGAGGTTCCCCATGCCCGCGACCGGGAATCGAGGTGGACGCGACGCTGCGGCCATTGAATTTTGCGATTTTTGTGAAGAATAAACCGATGACAGAGGCGGATTCCATCATTAAAGACCCAGATGTGGCAGTCGAGTTTGCTCGACAGATTTTTCCACCGGAAGTCCGACAATCGATGGTTGGTCGTCGTGATTTCGAAGTGTTTCAAGACGGCATACATGGGGCTGTAAAGGGGTTGTATAATGCTTATGAGATTGGCATGCGTCTGCGTGTGATGAGACGTGACATTGAGAAAAAGGACGAAAGGAGTCGCAGTCTGGAAGCTCGGGCAAAAAAGGCTGAGAGTGAGCTTCGGGAGCTTAAGAAGGTTCGAATGGCTGAGCCGGTGACGGCCGGTCAACTTAAAGTGGGCGAAAATATGTCCCAAAAGGCCCCGGGTTACGAGAAAGGATATCAGGACGGTTTCAAGGCCGGGGTTGATAAAACCAAGACAGACCTTGCTGCGGAAGTTTGTCGATGCGAAAATCGCGGTTTTAAGCATGGCTGGATCAAGGCCCTTCAAACCGTGGAGGTTCTTGGGTCCTCGAGACGCCCCGAACGCATCCGGAAAGGAGGCGAATCCCCGCTCGTTCAATATTGGGTCACTACAGTTCGAAGGACCCAAATGTCACGGTTCTCAATCTTGAATCGAAGAGTCCAAATCCGGCAAATCGTTTTGAAAACAGACTTTTTTTTTTAAAGAAGTGCCAAACATGGATCGCTTCAGAATCTGAGTCGCCACCTAAATATTTTAAAATGGGAAATTTAGGAAACCACGACTCGGTGCCAAAGGCCACGTGTCCGTCATCACCAAAGTTGCCTCGGCTCGGGAACTTGGGTACGATTGGGAAAGGTCACCGTGAGCACCCGCTTCGCCCGGTCAAAGACCGGCCTCTACTAACCATGATATCTGATTTTGAAAACATTGTGAGTTCTTATTCCGGTTATTAGCCTAGGTTACTATGTGATGCGCACAGCATACAAGTATAGACTGAGTCGCCTGAATTGGAACAAAACACTTCATGTCTGTTTGTTTGAAAAATGGTTTGATGGTGCTACCCGCAGGTAGGCTAAGATGCGGATTTGCCACCCTCGGGTGGGCTTAGAAAACAGGATTTTGCCACTATCTAGTGGGCTTAAAACAAACATTTGATGAATTATCCAATCCGAGTAACTCAACCTCCACCCACAGGCATTCAGGCAGTTATATCACATAAGCACATAGCCTCATGGTAAGCATGCTATTCATGGCAGTCACTCACACGCATGCAAGGATGCTAAAGCATAAAACTCACCGAGTACTCCAAGCCAAAACAGAAGCTCATTAGAAATCATGCATGATCCTAGATACACAAAATTTGCCTAATGCAACACATGCAAAGATGTAAACTATAGCAGGCTCGGCTATTCTAAACATGGCATGTGGAATGCTACAACTAACATGTATTCAATTTGGAATTGAAATACAAATGCAGTTTGTATGATGCTTGAGCAGGTGCATGCAAAACAGATGAATGATGCAAACATGCTGTCATACTGTATGCTAATTGAAATATGCCCTATATCTAACCATCGTAAGCGGGTAAATAAAAGGGAAGAAAGACGTGGGGTTGGAAGACATACATCACACTCACCCACACTTATTACAATTTTGCCCTCGCGCAGAGGGTACAAATAAATAATACAGTCCCAAATAAAAGAATAGTACAGTCCGAATAATATACAAATTCCTAATTAATTTACAAATTAAATAAGAAAAACTGTAAACTAGCATGCAAGCCAGGGGGTGCCTTGCTTCTGATGAATGCTGCATGTTTGAGCTGCCTTTGCGCGGAAATCCACTGGGATGCCCCAATTAGCCTCTGTTTGCACCTGTTCTTGAAATGCGTGCCAAGTCTCAGAAGACTGCTGATTCTAGATTTAGCTGCAACAGAGAGCAAAAAAGGGGCATAGCAATGTATTTTCATAAATTTATGCATGCCTCGATCCTCGTGCCACCAATCACGCATATCGATGCATGATGGCCGAGGAGCTGAATTGCACAACTCAATATAGGATGAATGCATATGAATGCTACAACAAAACCTAACTCCATCACGGGTAATTCGGAGTGTCGGTGACTGAGGAATTGAGACACATTCCGTCACTCGGAGTACGAAACGTGCCTCGTTTCCCGTGCCCGGGCTAACTCCTATCCCGAACACGATGCAATATGCATGATATGTATAAAATGCAACTAAGATACGATCCTAACATACACAATGCTATGAAAATGAGATGTCTCGGAATGCGTGCACACGGACACGCAAACCGAAGAAATGATCCTAAGGCATAAAATGGCATACACAATGCAATTGGACTTACACTAACATGAGTGGACCTCAGCCACACTCACATAAGAGGCCGTCGGATAAAGGTGAAGTACCTCGAACTGCGTGCACACGGGCACGCAAACCGAGGCAATGGCATACGAAATGCAATGATGCTAAAATGACATAAACAATACAATATGGGCTTACACTAACATGAGAGAGCCTCAGCCACACTCACATAAGAGGCCGAGAGATGAAAATGAAGTGCCTCGAAATGCGTACACACGGGCACGCAAACCGAGGCAATGGCATACACAATGTAATGGCATGGAAATATGATATGGGCTTACACTAACATGAGAGAGCCTCAGCCACACTCACATAAGAGGTCGATGGATGAAAATGAAGTGCCTCGAAATGCGTGCACACGGGCACACAAACCGAGGAGATGGCATACGCAATGCAATGAGACTAAAATGGCATACAGAATGAAAAATGGACTTACACTAACATGAGTGAGCCTCAGCCACACTCACATAAGAGGCCGAGAGATGAAAATGAAGTGCCTCGAAATGCGTGCACATGGGCACGCAAACCGAGGCAATGGCATACACAATGTAATGGCATGGAAATATGATATGGGCTTACACTAACATGAGAGAGCCTCAGCCACACTCACATAAGAGGCCGATGGATGAAAATGAAGTGTCTCGAAATGCGTGCACACGAGCACGCAAACCGAAGAGATGGCATACGCAATGCAATGAGACTAAAATGGCATACAGAATGCAAAATGGACTTAGACTAACATGAGTGAGCCTCAGCCACACTCACATAAGAGGCCGAGAGATGAAAATGAAGTGCCTCGAAATGCGTGCACACGGCCACGCAAACCGAGGCAATGGCATTAAGGCATGAAATGACGTGGAGATGATATGCAAACATGCAAATGAATTTTGGCACTGAAATGTGGGGGAAAACAGCCCCGAAATGAGGCGAAAGTACACCCGATGCATGAAATGGCCCCGAAACATGAATTTAGGCACCCGAAATGGCCTATAGCTATACCAAACATGCACAATATGGACATGGAATGAAAATACAGTAGCAAGACAGCCCCAAGAAAAGCATTTTTCAGTCATAAAAAGGGGTAAACAGCAAGCACACATAGGATTAAGCAAGAATGCAAAAATGGCCCCGCAAGAGGGGTATTGAAGCAAGTGATACATGCGATGCCCAAATGGAAAAATACCCTTCTACAACACTGATGAGGGACTAAAAATATGACCATTTACAGTAGATGACATCCCCCAACTCAGTATTCAAACATGCTAAAAATGTCATGCAAGAACTAAGATACATAAGGCTATAACATGAGGTACCCCAAACATTCATCAAACTAGAAAAGGCCCTTAATGAAATTTGTCAATAAGATCAAAATATGACTCTTTACAGCTCTGATGATGGCCGAAAAAAGAAGCTAGATAAGCTTAAAAAAGCATGCAAAAATGGGGGTCAAAGAGGGGTATAATGACAAGTATAACATGGAGACCCCCAACAAGGTTGATCCCTTCTACAATGTTGTATATGGACACAAGAGAAGCCTACTCACAGTTCATGACATGCTCCGAAACAGATTAAATGTAGGCCAAACAAATCATGCAAATTTACGGTAAATTGGAGGAATTGTGAAGCAAGTGCAAGATAGGGGGCCCAAACAAGGTTGAGCCCTTCTTCAATGTTGAAGACGGGCTCAAAATAGGCTCACTTACAGTTTACATTATGCTCGGAAACAGATCACGCGTAGGCCAAATATTCAATGCAAAATAATGGCATATAAGAGGATATTGAGGCATTTAGGGTCGGAGCCCAAAACAGTGAGCAAGTAGGCTTAAGAGACAAAGCAAGAAAATGCTACAAAAGAGGGAAATGGAGACTTACCCTTGAAGATCTCTTCTTTTCTACCTCTTGGCTTGAAGAATGTTGCTTCTAAGCCTCTGAGAACCTCTCCTTGCTGCTGGAAATGGAGTGGTGGTGGTGTTGCCTAATGATGATAAAGAAATGGCACCAAACTTGAGAAAATCAAAGAGATGGAGATGTATATGTGTTTGTAAGCTTGAGGCAAGTGTTCTAACTCTTGAGGGAGAGAGAGAGAGGTGTATGCATGCCAGGATGGTGAGTCCAAGTGTGTGAAAGAGTGTAGGCCTTAAGGGATTAAGTTCCCTTGCTTACAAAATATCCCCCGAAATCAGATATTTTGGGGGATAAAGCTATACAGCTGCCATGCACACCTCCCAAGGAGCATGGCCGGCCAGCCCTTTTTGTTGCAGGTGGCCGGCCGGCTACCCCCTATGGCCGGCCGGCCAAGGGGCAAAATGGTCAATGAGAATTTTTGACCGGCCACCAAAGATTGGTGTCCTCCCATGTGTGTACAACAAGACCCTATGGTTGGAAATTGGCAACTCTGAAACAGGAGAAACAACAAGCCACTTTTCAAAGAGGTTTCAAAATGGACCAAAGAATTACTGGCCGGCCATGTGTTTTTAGGATCCTCCCATGTGTGTACAACACAAATATGTGGTTTTGGCTCGAAGAAAGAAAATGGCCCTAGGGTGTTCAATATTAGCCCGGAAGTGAGAAAAACGGGCGCCGGGGGGCGCTAGAGGAGCATAACTGGTTGCTGAGACAATTGCTGGCCTCCCACCCTCCAGTGATCTTCCTGGTGATAAAACAGAGGTACCTGCCAAAAATGAACAAAAACCGATGCAAAACGAAAGCTCGGGGGCCAAAACACGCAGTGCGGGGTCCCGAAAATCGGCCGTTAAACACCGAAAGTGGTGTTTGGCCACGAAGTGGATATCTAAGACCCCAGTGTCCCTCGAAAGGTAGTAAATGAGATGTATGCCAAAAACTAGAGGAATCGGAGATGGTTGGGTGGTCCCGAACCGAGGCACACTGACAGCGGTTCGAAAAATCAGAAAGGGCTCGAAATGGGCAAAATGGCCTCTGACCACGAAATGTAGCCCGGCCACCGAGAGATGGTCTCTGGGACCTCTCCCTCCCCTCGAAAGAAAAGCAGAAAATCGAGTCCAGTTCGCAAACCGAGGCAAGGCACAGAAGAGAGTTCGGAAGTCCGGAGGCAGGGCGCACAGCCGCGACTCTGAGACTGCTGAACGAACACAATATGCAACATCACCGAGCGCTCAATCGGTGACGTCTGAGTCTTAAGGTCGGTCAAAAATACGGTGTCTATAGTTGCCCCTCTTTGACAAAACTCGGAAGTCACAAGTGACGGGAGTGAATGTCAAAGCCTAGAGACGACCCATTTTTGACAAGGCCGAAGACTTAGACAATCATACAAGATGAACAGAGATATGTGCCCGCAGGCGTGCCCGCAGGCAGGGGGGCAAAATGCAAAGCGACGTGCACAGAGCCAAATGATCATGCAAATGCAGCAAGCTGTAATGAAGCAAGTATTCGCAAATAGATGCAACAGTTTTAAGCAAGAATGCAAAGCAACAACTACATTTCATGCAGTTAGGAATGCGGAGAATTATTCAATTCTCGTCGCGTCTC
This sequence comes from Camellia lanceoleosa, assembly GCA_025200525.1. Lineage (NCBI taxonomy): Eukaryota > Viridiplantae > Streptophyta > Magnoliopsida > Ericales > Theaceae > Camellia > Camellia lanceoleosa. Next base: position 138,292,430 of record CM045763.1, read on the forward strand.
ACACGGAGAAGATACGATACTGTAGCGATTAAATGCGGTCACACCAGCCTCAAATGAACCGTACATACAATATCGTGCCTGCAAAAGAGAGAAATGCAACAAGAACAATATGCTAACAACCTATATTCAGTGTGATTCCTGTGATTTCGAAAGTTTGACACACGCAGTGCCGGCGAGTGAATGTATCACAATGCGAGAAAGGAACGTGCGTGACAACGCATGCTCGGACACAGAGGTATGGTACACCAAGAAAACATGCATGACAATGCAAAATGTTCATGAGAATGCAATTTATATGCAAAACAATGCAAAATGAGCATAAATTAGGGCGCCCGTTTGTTGCGAAACAACGAGTAAGAAAACGCGCATTTCGGTGATGGCAACCTGATCGTGGCCTCTGATTCACCTCCCGGAGAGGTTACAACATGTTCAAAAAGGATACACCTTGATTTTGATGAGTAATGATGAGACACATGTCAGAAATTGCAGCTGAAGTTCCGGCGGAGCAATTTCGCGCCAAAAAGTACACTTTCCTTGAACTTTTTCAGGTCCCAGGAACTCCGATCTTCCTCAAAATTTGCAGGGAGCTAGGTGGGCAAGTGGGGAACACCACCGGCCAGGTGGTTGCCCTAGGGGAGGTCACCGGCCGGAAAACAAAAAGCAAATGGCCGGCCAGCCAGAAAAGGTGGCCGGCCGGCCACCTGCACAAAATCAGGGGCAATTTTGTCTTTTGCCTCATTTTCTATATATATCCTCATCCATTCATTCCGAAATCACTCCCACAGCTGCAAAAACTCCTTCCCTTGCTCCCCAAACCATTTTTTCCTTCAGATCTGCACTTTATACGCGCTTTGCGGCCTTCCACGCAAGTTGTTTTCACAAAATCTTTCAGTTTTAAGCACTTTGAACCGATTAAATTTTGATTTCGGGGCTTCTTTTCTCATTTTCACCACTTGAGGTAAGTTTGTCTCAATATTTGGAAGATTTTCTTGGGAGTTGACTTTTGTTGACTTTTCCATTTCCCGGGAGTTGACTTTTGTTGACTTTTTTCAATTTTGGCTCATTTTTGCTCCTTTTGCAGATTTCTTGAAATGGCGGGTGATTACCCTCATGGTGGAGGTCCTCCAGGTGCCGGGGATGATTTTGATATCATGACATTGCCCCCGAGAGTCCGCCCTTTTATTCCCGGGAGATATGCTCCATCGGTACATATGCTTCCGCGGGCCGTTTTCCGTCGTTTCACTGGGTTCAATGACCGGGCACCCGGGGATTTACTTCTGCGAGAGCCGGAGCAGCACCTCTCTCATGATGCACGAGAGGTATTTTACTTTATTTTCTGCATTTTTCGTGCATTTTGTAGCTTTGTCATGCTTGTACACACAGTTTTAGCTTACGACATAGTACTTTGTTTACATTCTGAACATGTGACTTAAACACTTGAATTGCTGAACACACGGCTCATTGACTGATTGATTGTGAACGCACGGTACACATTAGTTAAGAATTGAACACACGGCTCAAACACTGATTTGTCGAACACACAGCCCGAATTTGAAGGTGAGCACACCGCACACACTGATTAAGAGTAGAACACACAGTCCCTAAACTCTGATTTTCTGAACACGCAGTCCAAGTTGATGGTGAACACACAGCCCACACTGATTAAGAGTAGAACACACAGTCCTTAAACTCTGATTTTACGAACACGCGGTCAAGTTGATGGTGAACACACCCACAAATTTTTTGAAATTTGAACACGCACCAAATACCAAATTTTCTAAACACGCATGCCCAGTTGAGGTGAACACACGACCCACAAATTTTTAAAATTTGAACACGCATTAAATACAAAATTTTTCAACACGCATTTCAGATTTGAGGTGAACACACGACCCTTGAGTAAGATTTGAACATGACCCAAATACCAAATTTTGAACACGCAACCCAGTTTGAGGTGAACACACGACCCACAAATTTTTACGAAATTTAAACACGCGACCCAAATACCAAATTTTACGAACACATGTGATTTGAAGTGAACACATGACCTTCGAGTAAGGATTGAACACATGACCCAAATTTGAAGTGAACACACCCACAAATTTTTCGAAATTTGAACACGCAATTAAATACCAAATTTTACGAACACGACCCAGATTTGAAGTGAACACGCATGTGAGTAAGGATTGAACACATGACCCAAAACATAGATTTCTGAACATGACCCAGATTTGAAGTGAACACGCAGCCTTGAATAAGGATTGAACACACTGAAAACACAGTTCTTGAACACGCACCCAGATTTGAAGTGAACACGCAGCCTTGAATAAGGATTGAACACCTGACCCAAAACAGATTCTTGAACATGACCCAGTCACGAAGTGAACACGCGATCCCACTACTTCGTTTCATTTGCACCTACTACTTCATTTCATTTGCACCGCACTTGTTCATTTTATTTGCACACTGACTTCTTCATTTCATTTGCACCACTTCTTCATTTCATTTGCACACGCTTGTATTTTATTGTGTCTTGAACACATGTATTCATTACGAATCTTGAGTTGGCTCTCGCCGTCTTGAGGATATGGCTCCACCTGCTGAGAGAGTGGTCTGTTGAGCTTCGAGGCTGTCAGGATTTGGTTGACTCAGCGGGGTTGGAGCATTACATGCAGGGGTTATCACCTTGTCTACCAAGAGGACATTGTTAGCTGCTTTGGTGGAGAGATAGTGGGACACCACCAATTCTCTCCATTTTTCTGTCACCGGAGATATGACCATGACTCCGCTGGACTTTGCCGTACTCACCGGCCTAGACATAGGCGGTTGGCCCATACCTTATGACGAGGATATGGGAGAGTGGGAGGCCGCTTGGGTACATCTATTGGGGGCTCGCCCACCTGTAGACAGAGCTTCCGGGAGAGTCCGGTACACCTGGTTCTCTTCCCATTTTTGGAGGCCGGAGATGGAGCCTGAGTCTCAGGAGATTGAGCGATACAGGGTTTCCTTATGTTCCTCTTTGGCACCACTCTGTTTGCCGATAGGGGGAACACTGTTGGGTTGTATCTTTTGAGTGCTCTAGTGGACCTATCACAGGTCAGTCGGTATATGGGGTGTGGCAGGCACAGCTACCCTCTATTGTTACATGAGTCTGACCTCTCATGGCGGGGAGACTTACTCGGCTATTGGAGAGCCTGGGAGGTACGTTCTGTCCTCTTGATTTACATTTCTGCTCCTCATTACTTGTTCATTGCACACACGGCGCACTTTGCACTTTGTATTATGCCTTTAGCACTTTGTATTCACATTCCGCACTGCTTTTCTCAGCTATGGGTGTACGTATATTTTCCTACATTAGCCTCGGAGATGGAGGTGCCAGGACTCCTTATGACTCCGTTTTCATTGGTGTTCGAGGGCGAGCACCGACCGAGACCTCGAGAGACTCTCTTCTACCTGCGACAGTATTTTGATCTTGTCGCGGACGACAGTATTCGAACTCTCAGTTCCTTTCATTTTCATCTGTGATCTGCCTTGTATATTCCTGATCTCTGATTGATTTATGCACTGGCTATCCGCAGATTACTTGGCAGCCCTGGGCGGTCTTAGGTGATGGTCTCCGACATCAGTATCCCGGAGGATCGGGCAATTCCCAGTATAGGTTCCTGCTCGAAGGACCTGTTGGTAGGGCATGGTTCCTGGGGGAACGCTTTCTGCGTTAGGTGTGGGGGTACGATTCTCAAGACCCTCCTGCTGTACCTCCAGCCACTATGCGGACTGCGATAGACTATCTTCCCAGGAGGTCATTAATGATATCACGAGGCAATCGATGCTTTGTTACATCTCATGGAGGACTACGCCACCTATCGTCGTATATATCGATGCCCCCTTGACGGAGTCGTGCTCCGCCACTTGAGGCCCTCTTGATGTACCATCTTGAGTCGTGCGTGCTACGGATATACCTTCCTCTAGCAGGGCTGGGGCATCTAGGGGTAGAGGGAGGTCGATTCCTCCGTTCCCTCCGTCTCTTCATCATCTGGGTGGCGGACATGCCGAGAGTTGATGAGTTGGCGATTCGGACTCCATACGAGTCTCGCTAGAGCCTCCTCTTCGACCCAGATATGTCGAGATCTGATTCACCCGGTATGTTTCTGACTTTGATTTATCGGTTAGATATTTGGATGTTCATTCCTTCTTGATAGTCTTGCATTTGTATTTGCGACCTCGGTCGAGACATCTGCTTGGGGAGGAGGCTCGGTCTTGGTTCCGGAGTGGAGGCAGTGAGGGATCCGAGGATGATAGCTGACGGATGGTGATGATGGTGCGAAGGTTGTCCTTGAAGAGGATGAGAGGGCCTCCTCATTCCCGTTCCCGAGGATATTGATGCTATTTCCTGCTTTATTTTACTTTTTGCTAGTAGTTTGTAGCACTTTGCATATTGTTAGGCAGTTTTATTTCTTGTAAAACTTGTACCTTTATTTTTGTTGTAAAACATGATGGAATGAAACAGCTTTTGAAAAGATGTTGTATTTGAAATTCCTAGCATCGCATCGCATCATTTTGCACAAAAATGGAATTGAATGGGAATGTGCCTTGTGTATTCGTGCTGGTCGGTACGGTCGTAATGAACCGACGCAACAAATCAAACAACTCGACTCACTAAGAAATAACAGAATCTTATCCAGTTTACAACTCGATAAGCAAAATACAACAATGTTAACGACTCGATAAACAAGACTTAACAAAATTGCGTAAACAAAGAGTAACAACTCAAAACACAAAATACGACAGCTCGACAAAACTTACAACTCGATAAACAAAACAACAACTCGATAAGCAAAAATACAACAAAGCGTACTTCGGACGGACGATCTGGATGATGGAACGTATCCGAAACTTGAGAGAAATGGAGGCCTTTGACGTTCCCGATGCGTGAAAGTGCCTCAAGCTTCCTTCCGGAGGGCAAAACAAGACCAATGAGCATGGTGGGCCACATTTGCTTTTAGGGATTGGAGGGTGGCCGGCCTGCTAGAATAGGTGGCCGGCCGGCCCCCTTTCCTGCAACTTCTAGAATTGTGACACGTGTCCCCGAATAGTGTTTTTCCCCCCTATAAAGCTCCGACTTTGGAACTCTTTCATTTCATTATTGTTTTGCACAAAAATGGTGGCATTTCTCGTAGAGAATCTCACATCTTGGATCTCTTCTTTAGATGGCTCGGAAACGTTGAACTTTCGGGTTTCGGCCTGAATACACTATTCACGCTAGGCCGGACTCCACTGCACCTTCCTTTCCTCCATGCTGCAGTGAGATTTTGGAACCCAGCGACGCATGTCTTCAGCTTCGGAGGGCAAGAGGTATGTCCCACTTTTGAAGATTTTCAAGTCTTGTTGGAGTCTGAACGCTCAGAAGAGATCTTGCCTCAGTCTCGTTTTGGCCACGCCCAAGCTTTAGGGCGGATGTGCGGTCTCAACGCGCATGATGCTCGATCTCTGATTGGTAATGGCATGTTGGATATCCCGAGCCTGATTCTGGTTCTCGATGCGGTGACCGCGATAACCATCATTGGCAAGGTTTCGACAACATGCCCTCTGCTTGTGCATCTTTCTCATTTACATTCGTCTCGGACTCGGAGGCTAGCATCTGTTTGATTGAAGTCGCTCAAGGCTTGAGGGAAGGAAAGAGCTGTACCGCCATGACATTGGCCGAGACACTGCTAGGTTTGGATGCCTTCTACCGCCAAGAGACAACCAGGTTTGCGGGGAGTCCACTACTGCTGCAGGTAATGTTTCCCACCCAAGCTCACATATGTATTTGCTCACATCATTCGGCCCTCTGGCTCGGTTTTTCTCACAAAACCCTTATCTTACTTTTCTCTCATCGCACATCTCTCTATTCTTTATTCTCTCATTTTTTTATCCCTCCCCAGATATGGTTGATGGATAAATTGCAAGTTGTGGATTCTTGCCACCTTACTCGGCCATGGCTACTTCTTTCGACAACGCCTGGTCGACGCCCTTGATGAGGGATGGTGGTTTGAATGGATGTGCAATTTGTCATCTGAACGCATTGCGTGGCGCTGCCCTTGGCTTAACCTTTCGACAATGAGCTATAGCATGTTTCAGGATACGGGGATCCGGTTGATCGGCTTGACTCACTGCGTATTCTACTTCCCATTTCGTATTCTGCGTCAGTTTGGTCATGATCGGACTTGCCCTCCGGAGGGGATTGAGTATCCGGTCACTTTCCCGGTCCGAGGTGCACACCTAGCTCGGCAGGCTGCAGCATGGGGAAATAGAGAGCTCCTGGCCCCTGCTCCCACTTTTAGTTGCACTTTGTCTGACGAGTGCTGGGATTGGCTCAACGAAGAAGCACAGGTTGGGCCTAGGTTGGCATCAGAGGCTTCAACCAGCTCTGGAAGGGGGCGCAGGGACACCTGACTTGACCGTGCCCCAAATTTATTGCTTTATTAGTACTTTCAAGTTTTCGTTATGAGTGTAATAAAAAGCAACTTCAATTGTATGCAAGAGCGAGAGAACTCTGTTTTGAAATCAATGAAATTGAAGGTTGTAGTACTGAAGATTCCCCGCTTTGGTCCAAAAATGATCTTAGTTGTAAAAAGATTAATTTTGAGTAAAGTCAACTTTTATTAAAACTTTTCAAAACTATTTTCGATATGGATCAGAATTGGACACGCCTGAGATCTGTCACTGAGATGCACAACCCCGGATCCTAGCAACTGGAAAGTTGCCCCTAGTCTGAAAAGTGCCTCGGCAATGTGTGGCAACGGAAAGTTGCCCCTAGTCTGGATGGTGCCGCAACACTTTATTGCAACGGAAAGTTGCCCCTAGTCTGAATAGCACTGTACCGAAGATCACGATACATGCTGATGAATAGAGATGACTGAAATGATCAAATGGACAAAGTTGATCGGGGAAAAGATTGTGGCTGAACTTCAGGATGAAGTTGCCTACGTATCCCAAAGATGGGAATCAAGCCTTACGTAGTTCAGGCTTAGGTTCGCTCGGGTATTTTCACTCTCCTTTTGCGCTCTAACTTTTGCCAAGACCGCCCTTTGCGGGTTTTCAACCTTGCGAGCTCAGTTTTTATAATTTCAAATTTTCTATGCTCTGAATTTTGCCTAGGTCGCCCTTTCGGGTTTTCAGCCTAGCGAGCCTCTCAGGGGTAGTATTTCTTCAACTTGTCCATATTGATCGGTTGGGAAAACTCTAAGCCATCTAAATCCATCAGAACCACAGCTCCACCTGACCAGATTGACTTGATAATGTAGGGACCAGTCCAATTGGGTCTGAACTTGCCCCTTGGGTCGTGGATGGGAGCTCGGTTGTCTTTGAGTACCAAATCTCCTTCTTTCAAATTCCTGGACTTAACCTTCTTGTTAAAAGCCCGGGCGATTCTGCGTTGATAACCTTGGATGTGGTACAGTGCTTTCAGCCTTCTTTCATCGAAAAGCATGAGTTCCTCAAATCTGTTTTGCTGCCAATCTGCTTCGGCTATCTGGCACTCGGCCAATACTCGTAATGACGGGACTTCAATCTCAATAGGCAGAACGGCTTCCATCCCATAAACCAATGAGTACGGAGTCGCCCCAGTAGAAGTTCTGATCGAAGTCCTGTAGCCCCACAGAGCGAACGGCAGCTTATCTGGCCAGTCCCGATAGGTTTCCACCATCTTCTATAGTATGTGCTTGATATTCTTGTTGGCGGCCTCAACTGCTCCATTAGTTTGCGGCCGGTAGGTAGATGACTTATGAAAAGCCACATTGTATTTCTCCAACAAATCAATCACCTCCTTCTTGAAGTGGGAACCATTGTCAGAAACGATTTCATTTGGGACTCCGTAGCGACAGATAATGTTGTTTCTGATAAATTTTGCTACATGCGAAGCCTTCAACACCGCATAAGATTGGGCCTCAACCCACTTTGTGAAATAATCTATCGCTACCAGGATGAACTCATGCCCATTCGACCCCTTTGGCGTAACAGCTCCAATTACATCAATTCCCCAGACAGAAAACGGCCATGGCAAAGTCATGTTGTACAGCTTTGACGGCGGGATGTTCATGCGATTTGCATGAATTTGACACTTGTGACATCGCCGGACGAAGCCAATACAATCCTCCTCCATGGTGGACCAGTAATAACCTTGTCTGAGAATTTTCCGTGCCAACATTACCCCGTTCATGTGTGCACCACATTCTCCCCCGTGGATGGCTTCCATCAGATGCTTTGACTCTTCGGCATCAACGCACAGTTTATGCATTCCCAGATGACCCCGTTTATACAGTTTACCTCCGCAGATGATGAACTGGACTGCCATTCTCCTGATTGCCCTTTTGTCTTTAGCATTTACCCTCGGCGGGTATGCTTCTTTCTCCAAGAAGTTCCAGATGTCGTAATACCAGGGGTGTTCATCCTGAACTTCATCTATGGCTGCAATCGACTCATAGGCAGGTGTAAATTTCTGGTCAATGATGACCGGACGCATTCGGACTCCACACGGGATGTCTATCATAGATGATAGAGTTGCTAGTGAATCCGCGAACTTGTTGTTCTCTCTTAGTAGATGAGTAAAACTTAGCTTCTCAAACCGAGGAATCAGCAAATCCAAGGCTTGGTGATATAACATCATCTTTTCCTCTTTTACTTTCCAGTCTCCTTTAGCTTGAGACACAACAAGGTTCGAATCCCCAATAACGTCCAGTCGTCTTGCCCCTAGTTCCAGGGCTACTTCTAGACTAGCGATACACGCCTCATATTCTGCTTCATTGTTCGAGACTTTGAACTGGAGCTTGAAGGCTAGAGGGATACGGGAATTATCGGGTGCTATCAGCAACACTCCTATCCCATACCCATGTTGATTTGACACTCCGTCAAAGTACATCGTCCAAGTTTCATCGTCGATATGCAAAATTGATTCATCGGGAATAGGTACTCGACCGCTTCATCCCCCTTAACCGGGTGGTCGGCAAGGAATTCTGCCACTGCTCTTCCTTTCACTGACTTGCGTGTCACGTACGTGAGATCAAATTCGGAGAGCAACAGCAACCAACGAGCTAGCCTACCGTGGCCTGGTTTCTCGAAGAGATATTTGATGGGATCAAGTCGTGAAACCAACATTACAGAGTGAGCTAACAGGTAGTGCCGCAGCTTCCTGGTAGCCCATACCAGAGCTAAGCAAGCCTTTTCCAGCGGTGTATATCGAGTCTCATACTCCAGCATCTTTTTGCTCAAATAATAGATGGCTTTTTCCACCTTATCTTCTGATTCTTGTGCAAGCATGCAACCCATCGTGGTTTCAGTCACTGACAGATACAAAATCAACGGTTTCCCCGGTTCTGGTGGCGATAAAACGGGTGGGTTCTGTAGATATTCTTTGATCTGTTCAAATGCAGCTTGACATCGGCCGTCCCATTGGAACTTCTTTCCTTTCTTGAGGAGGCCAAAAAGTGGTTCACAAGTCAAGGTTAGTTTTGAAATAAACCGTCTTATGAATTGCACTTTACCCAGAAAGCCTCGCACCTCCTTTTCAGTCCTTGGTGGTGGCATTTCTAGGATGGCCTTGATTTTGGAAGGGTCGACCTCGATGCCCCTTTGTGTAATCAGAAACCCTAGCATTTTCCCCGCTGTAACACCAAACGTACATTTCTGAGGGTTTAGCCGCAACCGGAATTCCCTGATCTTTTGGAAAAACTTGTGCAAGGCGGTGTAGTGGCCCTTTCTTTCCTTAGACTTGACAATCATGTCGTCCACATACACCTCAACCTCTTTGTGGATCATATCATGTAGTATTGTGGTCGCGGCCCGTTGATAAGTAGCCCCAGCGTTCTTCAACCCAAACGGCATTACCCGGTAGCAGTATGTCCCCCACGGGGTGGTGAATGCGGTCTTTTCTCTGTCTTCTGGCGCCATCACTATCTGGTTGTATCCTAAGAAGCCATCCATGAATGAGAGCAATGCATGCCCTGCTGTGAAATCTACCAACTCATCGATGTGCGGTAAGGGGAAGTCGTCCTTCGGACTAGCTCTGTTCAAATCCCTGAAGTCTACACACACCCGGATCCTGCCATCTTTCTTGAGACCGAACAATGTTGACCAACCAAGTCGGATATTGAGATACGGCGAGGAAGCTGCGTCGATTTGCTTGGTGAACTCTACCTTAATCTTAAGAGCCCGATCCGGGGGGATCGCCGAGTTTACGCCTCGGGGTCAAGGGGATCCGATCTTGCATAATCTCAGGATCGATTCGGGCATGTCTTCGTAGGACCACGCGAAAACATCTTTGAAATCTTTTAATAAAGCGACTAAGCGCTCGCGTTCCTCGAAGACAACGTGGACCCGATCTGGACCCGACCAGCGGGTCCTCCTCGACTAATGTTCACGGTAATGATTTCATCCATTAATGGTTTAACAAATCTCTCTTGCTTTTGCTCAATTAAACGTTGTAAAACCGGAGGGACTTCGTCCTCGTCGTTTTGATCAAAATTTTGAAAGTCTGAATTAATGCAATAAATTAGGGGCACAGAGAAGTACTCGGAAACCACAGATAGTTCATTCTCATTAGGCACATCCAAATCGTCCAATTCATTGGTTACAACAGACTCAAATGAAAAGGAAAAAACGACACAGACGGGGCTGTGGCATCGGGTTAACATCCCGAGTACCAGACTTCAGACTTCGGTCAGTTGGAACGATTAAACTCCACAGGACTCGGTGGAATTAGATTCAGCTCACTACGACCCGATCTTCTGGACAAAAATCCTCCTCGTCTTGCCAAGTGAGAGGGTGCGATTGATGCATCCAAGATATCTCTGGTCGGCTCATGGCCGTTCATCCCCAATCATGGAAACCGAAGTTATCCCGCAAGCACTCTTGGTCGTCGGAGGATCGGTGAGGAGACATACGGTGCTACCCCATTTCCAACTCTGTGCCCTCGGGATCCTTGCCTTATTCGCTCAACCTCGGTTGTTGGATATATACGCTCTGTGCGCGCCATCCGGATAGTTCTTGGTCGAAGAAGATTTGAAACTTGGCAGCGCTTCTTCTCCGCGTTTAACCATGGCTCTGGGAAGCCGCAAAATGGAAAGTCATCCCCCTCCCGGACGAAGCGTCCGCTCAATTACTGGATGGGCCTGTGCATTAAGTCAAAGGCTTCCTGCCGCTCTCGCTCTGCCGGCCATTTCCTTTCCTTTCCTCACCAGTCCTCTTTGGTGGGCGGAATAACCCTTGATCCAAAGTATGCGGGTTGTGTGGCACCGCCAACTGGCAATGACTCCTTTCCTACCGCTTCTTCCTAATCCCATCCCGGGAATATGTTGTAGCTTGTTCATGAGGTAGACGGATTGAGCACTGACGTACACACCTTCATTCACAGCCATAATACTCTGCACTACCCGGGCTTCTGCCAAAGTGAACCCTGACAAGAACACATCCTCCGTGCCGTGCTCGATCTCCAAAACTGGCGTAGACACTTCTAGCGGCGGATGGATGGATGAATTTCCGAAAACAATTGCAACCCCCTTCCCGTGAGGGTATTTCAACATCTGGTGCAGAGTGGAAGAGACTGCTTTCACTTGGTGCAACCACGGCCGCCCTAAGAGCAAGTTGAAGGTTGCGGGAACGTCTAAGACATGAAATTCAATGTTGTGTTGTCCTGGACCAACCTGAGTCTGAACCTTGACAGTCCCCATCACTTCCCTACTGGTATTATCATAAGCTCTGATCACCTGAGTGGTTGGTATGAAGTCTGCGGGTTTTAACCCGATTGCATATGCCGTTCTGACTGGGCAGACATTGATAGCAGACCCGGTATCAACAAGTACCACCGGTATCCACTTGTCTCTACACTCCACGGAGATGTAGAGGGGTTTGTTATGATTCACGCCCTCGGCGGCAATTCCTTGTGCGAAAAGGTTAATCTTGGGAAACCTCCTCCGGAAAAACCATTGACCATTGCCTGGCGTAGTTTCGATGGAGAGTTTGGCCTTGTCCATAGCAGATAGGACAAATTGCACTGTGCACCCTTGAAGCCATAAGCGATCCCAGATGGAGATGTGCACTGTATTTTCTTTACTGTCTCGATCTGACTTCTTCTTCAATTTGCTTCTCTCTGTTTCTCTGCCTCTTTATCTTTCCCGGATGTTTGGGTTGGTCGAGGTGCAGGGCTTGAAGTACCGCCCGCTCTGGTCATGTGGTCCACCTCGTCGAGTACCAAGTATCATCCGGTTGAACACCGCCCAATCTTAAATGCGTGTGGGCAAGACATAAGTCATCGTCTTCCCACCACATCCTCGACATTCAACAAACACCTATCTGGTTCCGGCATGTTCGTACTCTTGGTACTTTCATCCCACATGCTCACAGCATGTCCTGCTCTTGTGCTCGCAGCGCTTTCAACCTCTTCATGGTTCTTGGCTTTCCGGATTCTCTCAGAATCCCACCTCTTCTCTTGCTCCTCATGTGTTAGTAGGGTTTGTTGTTCGGTTTTCACAATATCTTGATCCCGAGCGAAATTCTTTGTCTGCGGCTCTCCGGCAATTCATTCGACTCTCGGCCCTTAGGCCATCATTGATACCCTGCCGCCTTGCTCTGAATTTCCACAACATGGTGATCGTCTAACCATCAGGCAATCTCGCCGACTCTATATTCAAACCAATTGATTGTTGCATCCTCGCTTCATGGTCGTTGAAGGCGGAGGTTGGCAAAATCTTCTTCCACCGTTATCAGATCATCTGCCCCTTGTTCAAATCCGTCTCCCCGAATCATGCACAATTGACTTTTTCGCGACCTCACACTCGGCTCAGGTGGCTCGCGATAAGATATATCGCTTGAATCATAAGCTCTTCGGCATAATTCGGTGTCCCATCCTGGACTCACCAATTCGCTCTCCTCGAAACTGCCGTTCCATCTTCGGATGTCACCACCTCTGGCTCAGATTGGGTTGTAAAGGTGTCCAACATGCACAAGTCAGTGCAATCAGGAAGGATCACCTCCGGCTTGGGTAGGTGAGAGGGAGTAATATAGATACTAGGATCGTGAGAAGCGACCCGTTTGGATGAAATTGACTCTTTTGGGTGGTGGATCTTGGTTATGCGCGAGTGGGTTGGTTGTGACGTTGGGTCTTCGGGAGGTAGAATGATATTTTTGTCAACGAGGTCTTGAATCTCGTGGCAGTTTAAACATTGATGTATCATGGCCATCTTCTTTGGTGAATACGTCTGATGCTTTGGGTTGTGGGAAGGGGGGAGTGGATTTGGTAGTGGCCTCGGCTCTAGGGGTTTCAGATGCCCCTTTTTGATTAAAACGCCGAGAGCCTTGGACAAGGGCATGTATAGTGGAGTGAAGGTTCTTTGGCCTCTGGATTGGTATCTCGGGGCTTGGTTACTGCTCCCGGAGGTACTGGAAAAAGGTGTGGCCGCTGTGGGCCTTGGTTGGGAAGGGGGGGTGGTGGTGACCATGCCGACCTCCGAAGTCCTTGTTTTGGCAGCGCCACTCGGGCCTGCGGTGTTATTACGGTTGAATGTCCTTCGGGGCTGCTCTCGGTCCTGGTCGATCAAACCTTGCTTCATCGTATCCTCGATCTGTACCCCCATCTCGTGTAAGTCTGAGAAGGTGGGAAAGGGGAGTACGATCATTTTCTGCATTAACTTCGGTTGGAGATTGCGTACAATCATCCGAATTTGATCTTTATCTGTTGGCCTCAAGGTCATCATCGATGCCTTTGCTCTCCACCGAGTTACAAAATCAGAGAAAGTCTCTTTTTGTTCCTGCCTCGTTGTTTCGAGATCACGTGTTGTAATCTCGATCTGTGTATTATATGAGTACTGTGCAACGAAGGCCTCAGCCAGCTCATCCCAGTTTCTCTTCACATCATCTTCTAACTTTGCGTACCAGATGCGCCACCCCGACAAAGTTCTGCCAAACAAAGAAAGCTTTTGTGGTCGGGTTAGGCCCATTGGTCTCAGGACGTCTGAAAATAGCCGAAGATGGACCATGGGATCTCCGGACCCATCAAAACGGTCAATCTGTGGCATCTTGAATCTGTCTGGCAATGTTACGGCCACATCAGTGTACCCATCTTCGATGTCTGGGATGGCCTTCACCCCCTGCGATTTCTTGAAAAGCTGTTCGGCTTACTCGGTTTGTCAGTATGATCTACCTCGAACTCAAATGGAGAGTCCGGGTGGTTGGGTGTAAGATTCTTGGACAGTTGCCGCAGAAGTGGGGGTGGAGCCAGCCCCGTTGGAAGACCTGTGTCCTCTTGAGTGTTCTGGACATTGGATAAGGTATTCTGGGTGTTCGGGAGGATATTCTGAGAATTTGGCAGGGTATTCTGACCAGTAGATGCCTGCTCAGGTAGTGGAGCCGCTGGTGGAGAAGGAGCGATCTGGCGACATTGCATTCTAGCATTGCGGACCTAATGTCGATTCTTCGGGCCATGACATACTTGTTGTTTAGAAAATTCCGCTTGGCGGACGGCATCATCTTGCATCTGTTTCATGCTCTCATGCATCTGGCGCATCATCGCCTCCATCCCTGATGTATTCTGCTGTTCCATCTGAATGACCGGTAAATGTACTTCTATGGCAGACACAGAAATCTCAACCTGACTGTTTACTGTCAAAGTGGCCCTCTATCTCGGTAATCCCTGTTCTGACACACTGCGCCTCCTCGGCCTCCTTTTGACAACTGGGGGTAGAAAGTGGAACACTAGATGTCCGTCAACCAGATCCTCGGATCGATTGAGTCGGCGACCTCGTGTCCAAAGTGCTTGGGGGAGTATCTACTGGTTCGGAAGCAATCGTGCTAAAAACTGCCCCTAGCAAAAAGATAATAAAGCGAAAAGGAAATAAATAACTAGAGAAACGGGCAGCATAACAGCTTAAATTAAATACACACAACACACAGTCGGGCATACAACACGCAGTGATAAGCTGAAAATACTGCCCTCAATAGCGATCCTTCTGTTCTGTATCATCGTTTCAAAATCGAATCCGATATCCGCAAACAACTGATTCTCAGATATTGACTGATGCTCGCAGGCCTGATGCCCAAACTCAACTGATACATACATTCCCTGTAGAGACGCACTCTAACAAGCACATAGCAGATAAGTGAGAGCCAAAACACCCCTATGTTGGGGTAGGATTTCCCTGTCCTATTTTGTTAGGAGCTAGGGTTCACTACGCACGCAGCGGCTTCAAACAACCTATAAACGGGTAAGCAACCTGTCCTAGTTTGGAATGGTCACTATGGATCCGAATATGTACTAGGTCGAATGGTCGAAAAGGGTGCCCCGGTAAAACCGGGGTTTGTGCTCCCATACTGGCAGAGCCGTGAATCGGCCTTATGGACATGCCTTGACAAGACAAGCCTCCGGCAAACCGCTCAGGAATAGCAGATGGCAAACACGGTGTCCTAGGCGCACCAATGCAAATGCAATGCAAAGAAACACACAAGTGTAGTCAAAACCAGATATCATGAGTTCGAGTCAAGTTCTTTACATCCCCAGCGGAGTCGCCAGAAACTGTAGACGTCCCCGAACGCATCCCGGGGGAAAGGAGTGCGAATCTCCCCCGTTCTGGTTCAATATTGGGTCACTACAGTTCGAAGGACTCAAATGTCACGGTTCTCAATCTTGAATCGAAGAGTCCAAATCCGGCAAATCGTTTTGAAAACAGACTCTTTTTTTTTAAAGAAGTGCCAAACATGGATCGCCGCTGAATCTGAGTCGCCACCTAAATATTTTAAAATGGGAAATTTAGGAAACCCTGACTCGGTGCCAAAGGCCACGTGTCCGTCATCACCAAAGTTGCCTCGGCTCGGGAACTTGGGTACGATTGGGGAAGGTCACTTCGTGAGCACCCCCGCTCGCCCGATCAAAGACCGGCCTCTACTAACCATGATATCTAATTTTGAAAACATTGTGAGTTCTTATTCCGGTTATTAGCCTAGGCTACTATGTGATGCGCACAGCATACAAGTATAGACTGAGTCGCCTGAATTGGAACAAAACACTTCATGTCTGTTTGTTTGAAAAATGGTTTGATGGTGCTACCCGCAGGTAGGCTAAGATGCGGATTTGCCACCCTCGGGTGGGCTTAGAAAACAAGATTTTGCCACTATCTAGTGGGCTTAAAACAAACATTTGATGAATTATCCAATCCGAGTAACTCAACCTCCACCCACAGGCATTCAGGCAGTTATATCACATAAGCACATAGCCTCATGGTAAGCATGCTATTCATGGCAGTCACTCACACGCATGCAAGAATGCTAAAGCATAAAACTCACCGAGTACTCCAAGTCAAAACAGAAGCTCATTAGAAATCATGCATGATCCTAGATACACAGAATTTGCCTAATGTAACACATGCAAAGATGTAAACTATAGCAGGCTCGGCTATTCTAAACATGGCATGTGGAATGCTACAACTAACACGTATTCAATTTGGAATTGAAATACAAATGCAGTTTGTATGATGCGCCGAGCCCGGTGCATGCAAAACAGATGAATGATGCAAACATGCTGTCATACTGTATGCTAATTGAAATATGCCCTATATCTAACCATCGTAAGCGGGTAAATAAAAGGGAAGAAAGACATGGGGTTGGAAGACATACATCACACTCACCCACACTTATTACAATTTTGCCCTCGCGCAGAGGGTCCAAATAAATAATACAGTCCCAAATAAAAGAATAGTACAGTCCAAAATATACAGTCCGAATAATATACAAATTCCTAATTAATTTACAAATTAAATAAGAAAAACTGTAAACTGGCATGCAAGCCAGGGGGTGCCTTGACTCTGATGAATCTTTGCATGTTTGAAAGCTTTTGCCTTAATGGGATGCCCCAATTAGCCTCTGTTTGCACCTGTTCTTGAAATGCGTACCAAGTCTCGGAAGACTGTTGATTCTTGATTTTGCTGCAACAGAGAGCAGGAAAGGGGCATAGCAATGTATTTTCATAAATGTATGCATGCCTCGATCCTCGTGCCACAAATCACGTATATCGATGCATGATGGCCGAGGAGCCGAATTGCACAACTCAATATAGGATGAATGCATATGAATGCTACAACAAAACCTAACTCCATTACGGGTAATCCGGAGTGTCGGTGACTAAGGAATTGAGACACATTCCGTCACTCGGAGTACGAAACGTGCCTCGTTTCCCGTGCCCGGGCTAACTCCTATCTCGAACACGATGCAATATGCATGATATGTATAAAATGCAACTAAGATACGATCCTAACATACACAATGCTATGAAAATGAGATGTCTCGGAATGCGTGCACACGGTCACGCAAACCGAGGAAATGATCCTAAGGCATAAAATGGCATACGCAATGCAATTGGACTTACACTAACATGAGTGGACCTCAGCCACACTCACATAAGAGGCCGTCGGATAAAGGTGAAGTACCTCGAAATGCGTGCACACGGGCACACAAACCGAGGCAATAGCATACGGAATGCAATGATGCTAAAATGACATAAACAATACAATATGGGCTTACACTAACATGAGAGAGCCTCAGCCACACTCACATAAGAGGCCGAGAGATGAAAATGAAGTGCCTCGAAATGCATGCACACGGGCACGCAAACTGAGGCAATGGCATACACAATGTAATGGCATGGAAATATGATATGGGCTTACACTAACATGAGAGAGCCTCAGCCACACTCACATAAGAGGCCGATGGATGAAAATGAAGTGCCTCGAAATGCGTGCACACGAGCACGCAAACCGAGGAGATGGCATACGCAATGCAATGAGACTAAAATGGCATACAGAATGCAAAATGGACTTACACTAACATGAGTGAGCCTCAGCCACACTCACATAAGAGGCCGAGAGATGAAAATGAAGTGTCTCGAAATGCATGCACACGGGCACGCAAACCGAGGCAATGGCATTAAGGCATGAAATGATGTGGAGATGATATGCAAACATGCAAATGAATTTTGGCACTGAAATGTGGGGGAAAACAGCCCCGAAATGAGGCGAAAGTACACCCGATGCATGAAATGGCCCCGAAACATGAATTTAGGCACCCGAAATGGCCTATAGCTATACCAAACATGCACAATATGGACATGGAATGAAAATACAGTAGCAAGACAGCCCCAAGAAAAGCATTTTTCAGTCATCAAAATGGGTAAACAGCAAGCACACATAAGATTAAGCAAGAATGCAAAAATGGCCCCGCAAGAGGGGTATTGAAGCAAGTGATACATGCGATGCCCAAATGGAAAAATACCCTTCTACAACACTGATGAGGGACTAAAAATATGAACATTTACAGTAGATGACATCCCCCAAATCAGTATGCAAACATGCTAAGAATGTCATGCAAGAACTAAGATACATAAGGCTATAACATGAGGTACCCCAAACATTCATCAAACTAGAAAAGGCCCTTAATGAAATTTGTCAATAAGATCAAAATATGACTCTTTACAGCTCTGATGATGGCCGAAAAAAGAAGCTAGATAAGCTTAAAAAAGCATGCAAAAATGGGGGTCAAAGAGGGGTATAATGACAAGTATAACATGGAGACCCCCAACAAGGTTGATCCCTTCTACAATGTTGTATATGGACACAAGAGAAGCCTACTCACAGTTCATGACATGCTCCGAAACAGATTAAATGTAGGCCAAACAAATCATGCAAATTTACGGTAAATTGGAGGAATTGTGAAGCAAGTGCAAGATAGGGGGCCCAAACAAGGTTGAGCCCTTCTTCAATGTTGAAAAGAGGCTCAAAATAGGCTCACTTACAGTTTACATTATGCTCTGAAACAGATCACACGTAGGCCAAATATTCAATGCAAAATAATGGCATATAAGAGGATATTGAGGCAAGTACCAAATGGAGGGCTCAAATAGGGTTGAGCCCTTGAACAAACATGAACAATGGCTTAAGAAATGCCTAGTTTCAGTTAGTGTCGGAGCCCAAAACAGTGAGCAAGTAGGCTTAAGAAATAAAGCAAGAAAATACTACAAAAGAGGGAAATGGAGACTTACCCTTGAAGATCTCTTCTTTTCTACCTCTTGGCTTAAGGAATGTTGCTTCTAAGCCTCTGAGAACCTCTCCTTGCTGCTGGAAATGGAGTGGTGGTGGTGTTTCCTAATGATGATGAAGAAATGGCACCAAACTTGAGAAAATCAAAGAGATGGAGATGTATATGTGTTTGTAAGCTTGAGGCAAGTGTTCTAACTCTTGAGGGAGAGAGAGAGAGGTGTATGCATGCCAGGATGGTGAGTCCAAGTGTGTGAAAGAGTGTAGACCTTAAGGGATTAAGTTCCCTTGCTTACAAAATATCCCCCGAAATCAGATATTTTGGGGGATAAAGCTATACAGCTGCCATGCACACCTCCCAAGGAGCATGGCCGGCCGGCCCTTTTTGTTGCAGGTGGCCGGCCGGCTACCCCCTATGGCCGGCCGGCCAAGGGGCAAAATGGTCAATGAGAATTTCTGGCCGGCCACCAAAGATTAGTGTCCTCCCATGTGTGTACAACAAGACCCTATGGTTGGAAATTGGCAACTCTGAAACAGGAGAAACAACAAGCCACTTTTCAAAGAGGTTTCAAAATGGACCAAAGAATTACTGGCCGACCATGTGTTTTTAGGATCCTCCCATGTGTGTACAACACAAATATGTGGTTTTGGCTCGAAGAAAGAAAATGGCCCTAGGGTGTTCAACATTAGCCCGGAAGTGAGAAAAACGGGCGCCGGGGGGCGCTGGAGGAGCATAACTGGTTGCTGAGACAATTGCTGGCCTCCCACCCTCCAATGATCTTCCTGGTGATAAAACAGAGGTACCTGCCAAAAATGAACAAAAACCGATGCAAAACGAAAGCTCGGGGGCCAAAACACGCAGTTCGGGGTCCCGAAAATCGGCCGTTAAGCACCGAAAGTGGTGTTTGGCCACGAAGTGGGTATCTAAGACCCCAGTGTCCCTCGAAAGGGAGTAAATGAGATGTATGCCAAAAACCGGAGGAATCGGAGATGGTTGGGTGGTCCCGAACCGAGGCACACGGCCTGACGGTTCTGAAAACCGGGAATCGGGCTCCAAAGTGGGCAAAATGGCCTACGGCCACGAAATGTTGCCCACGGCCACTGAGAGATGGTCTACGGGACCTCTCCCTCCCCTCAGGAAAGAAAACAGAGAAAATCGAGTCCGGTTCGCAAACCGAGGCAAGGCACAGAAGAGAGTTCGGAAGTCCGGAGGCAGGGCGCACAGCTGCGACTCTGAGACTTCTGAACGAGCACAATATGCAACATCACCGAGCGCTCAATCGGTGACGTCTGAGTCTTAAGGTCGGTCAAAAATGGGGTGTCTACAGTCCCTAGGCATAGATTCGGCTTCACCCCTATATCACCGACATTACCTTCCCTATTCTGAATTTGAAATGGAGAAGAGCGATGATGAGGAGGCCGATTAACTAGAGTGTAATGCAATAACAGACTTCACTATGAATAAATAGGCTTTCATTTTCAATGTCCGTCTTTGATCGTAAATATTTTGATTGTAAAATATTTCTAGTTCAAACGTGTCGATTCATTTTATTGGAATATTTAGATTTTGATTAGAATATTTTGCACTGTATGGTATAAACGTTCAGAAATGCATTAGTGGGCCCTAAGGCGTCATGCACCTAAGGGGCTCCGTATCCAGAGACTTATTCAGCCCCAAGGCGTCATGCCCCAAAGGGCGCTCCGAATCCGGAGACTTGTTTGGGCCAATCGTGACATCCACGAAGGGCGCTCCGAATCCGGAGACTTATTCGGCCCTAAAGCGTCATGCCCCAAAGGGCGCTCCGAATCCGGGGACTTGTTTGGGCCAATCGTGACATCCACGAAGGGCGCTCCGAATCCGGAGACTTGTTTTGGCCAATCGTGACATCCACGAAGGGCGCTCCGAATCCGGAGACTTGTTTTGGCCAATCGTAACATCCACGAAGGGCACTCCGAATCCGGAGACTTATTCGGCCCTAAGGCGTCATGCACAAAAGGGGGCTCCGAATCCGGAGACTTGTTTTGGCCAATCGTGACATCCACGAAGGGTGCTCTGAATCCGGAGACTTGTTTTGGCCAATCGTGACATCCACGAAGGGCGCTCCGAATCCAGAGACTTATTCGGCACTAAGGCGTCATTCACCAAAGGGGGCTCCGAATCCGGAGACTTGTTTTGGCCAATCGTGACATCCACGAAGGGCGCTCCGAATTCGGAGACTTGTTTTGGCCAATCGTGACATCCACGAAGGGCGCTTCGAATCCGGAGACTTATTCGGCCCTAAGGTGTCATGCACCAAAGGGGGCTCCGAATCCGGAGACTTATTCGGCCCTAAGGTGTTGAGCTCAGACATGTAAAAACACGAAACCTTGCATTACAACGACGTGTGTACAAGTATCAAGCCCACAGGTCGGGTCATTGATAAAATTTACGTAGATGTGTTGAATTCCACGGCCGTGGCAGGCTTCTTCCTGACATGTCTGAGAGCCGATATGCCCCTATGCCTGCAACGGAATCTATCTGATAGGGGCCGTCCCAGTTCGGACCAAGCTTTCCATCGGCCGGCCTCCGGTCGGCTGGTACCTTCTTTAGGACCAGTTCTCCTGGATTGTAGCGGCGCAACTGAACTCGCCGATTGTATGGCTTAGCGAGCTGCTGCTGATAACGTGCCATGGATGCTAAGGCGCGGTCTCTTCGTTCTTCAATCAGAACCAGGTCCAGGGCGAGCATCATGTCATTTCGGCCTGTGTCAAAGGCTTGCGATCTCAGAGTTGGTAAGCCGATCTCTAGGGGTAAGATTGCCTGGGTTCCGAAGCATAAGGCAAATGGCGTTTCTCCGGTAGATCGTCTTGGCGTTGTACGATGGGCCCACAGTACACTCGGCAACTCTTCAACCCATCTGCCTTTGGCACTTTCCAGCCTCTTTTTGATGCCGTCCAAGATGGATTTGTTTGAAGCTTCCGCTTGACCGTTACTTTGGGGGTAGGCTGGCGTAGAGAAGTAAGGCTCAATACCATACTTGCTGCACAATTCTCGGTATATGCCACAATCGAACTGAGTACCATTATCCGAGATCAATGCTCTTGGAATGCCGAATCGCGTAATGATGTTCCTCCACACAAAGCGCTTAATGTCGGAATCTCGTATATGGGTTAGAGCCTCCGCTTCGACCCACTTTGTGAAGTAATCTGTTGCTACGATTACAAATCGCTTGTTCCCTGGGGCCCTCGGCAATGGTCCTACGATATCAAGTCCCCACTGAGCAAACGGCTAGGGGCTTGTGATAGAATTCAAAGCTTTTGCCGGCTGATGGGTTAGTGGGGAGAACTTTTGGCATTGTTCGCATTTCTTGACATAATTTTCTGCGTCGGCTCTCATCGTCGGCCAATAATATCCCTGTGTTATCGCCCGATGGGCCAGGAAGCGTCCCCCCGAATGGGCACCACAGCTGCCCTCGTGTATCTCAGTGAGTAGCTCATCCACTCTGTCCAGGTGCACGCATTCCAAGTATGGACCAGAGAGGGACTTTTTGTAAAGCCCTTCTTGTGGATCTAAGTAGTACCGCAGGACCTTGTTTCACAGCTTGTGTGCTTCTTTTTTGTCCTCTGGGAGTTGCTCAGAAGAAAGGAATGCAGCAATGGGGTCCTTCCAACTTGGAGCGGATTCTATAATGTTGATGTGGGTTTCCTCCGGAGGGCCGATACTTGGTTCCGAGACGAAACCTACTTCGATGGTACGCTTAAGCTCGGAGTTGATGGCAGAGGCAAAGCAAGCCAGGGCATCCGCGTGTGTATTTTGATCGTGTGTTATTTGGTTTAGTTCATGATGGTCGAATTTCGTCAGCAAGGAGTTAGCTGTTTTCATATAGGCCGCCATACACTCGTCTCTTGCCGCGTACTCCCCCTTCAGCTGGTTGATTACCAATTTTGAGTCACAAAACACCAACAGCCGCCGAAGCGAATGTGCGTTCATAATCCGGCTAAAAGGGCTTCATATTCGGCTTCGTTATTTGATGCTTCGAAGCCGAGCTTGACGGCCTGCTCAATTACTGCGCCGTCTAGAGACATAATTACGACGCCGGCGCCGCTGCCCCGTTGGTTAGACGATCCATCACAGTATAACTGCCAAATGTCCCCAACATAAATTCTCCAATCTGGCTTTGACCGAACTTCGGCCTTTGGCTGGACGTCATCAGGCTTGAGGTCGGCAAGCCCTCCTGTGAATTCGGCAACAAAGTCGGCAAGCACCTGCCCCTTGATTGCAGTTTTGGGTAAAAACTGAATGTCGTATTGGCCGAGTTCGAGAGCCCACTTCGAAACACGCCCTGATGCTTCTGCATTCCGTAGTACTGATCGAAGGGGATAGTCTGTTAGCACCCTAATGCTGTGTCCTTGGAAAGTAATGCATCGCTTTTCTTCTTTGCCATGACCAAGGCTAGGACGATTTTTCCATGATGAGTAGCGTGTTTCGGCGTCCACCATTGCCTTGCTCACATAATACACTGGCTGTTGCTGCCCTTCCTCCTCTTTTAATAATACGGCGCTGACGGCCCTGTCGGAGACTGCCAGATATAGAATGAGGGGGTCACCGGTGGCGGGTGTTGTTAGAAGAGGTACTGTCCGGAGGTAGGTCTTGAGCCCGTTAAAAGCTGCTTCGCATTCGGCGGACCATTCGAAAGCTCTGCCCTGACGTAGTGTCTGAAAGAATTATCTGCAGCGATCTGTAGATCGGCTGATGAACTTTGTTGAGTCAAGACCATTCCATCAACTTTTGGACTTCTTTCATCGAGCAGGAACTTCGGTTCCAAAATTGCTGTGACTTGCCTCGGGTTGGCTTCGATTCCTCGGTGGTTGACAATATAACCTAGGAATTTGCCGGAGCCGATCCCGAATGCGCATTTGGAGGCGTTTAGCTTCATTCTGTATTTGCGTAGGGTGTTGAATGTCTTTTCCAGATCGGCTATATGGTTTTGTTCTTCTTTGGATTTGACCACCATGTCATCGATGTATACTTCCATAGTGTGTCCGAGCTGTTCTTTGAACATCATGGTGACCAGTCTTTGGTAAGTTGCCCCTGCATTCTTCAGTCCAAAAGGCATAACCTCATGTGATGGGTTCCTCTTGGAGTGAGGAATGCAGTTTTGTCCTGATCATCCGAATTCATGGCGATCTGATGGTAGCCTCTGTAGGCATCGAGGAAACTCATGCGCCGGTGGCGTGCCGTCGCATCGATGAGTTGGTCAATTCTAGGTAAGGGGAAGCAGTCTTTGGGGCAAGCTTTGTTCAGATCCGTGAAATCGACGCACACTCGCCAAGTTCCATTTTTCTTTTTCACCACCACTGTGTTGGAGAGCCACGTGGGGTAGGTGACTTCTCTAATTGCCCCGGCGTCAAGCAATTTGTCAACTTCTTCTACAACGGCGGCGGTGTGTTCTGCGGAGGATCGACGGCCTTTCTGAATGATCAGCTTGCACCGGGGGTCGACATTGAGGTGGTGCTGTGAGACTGACGAGTCTACTCCCGGCATCTCGTATGGAGTCCACGCAAAGACGTCGAGGTTGCCGAGTAAGAAAGTGATCAGCTGCTGTCTGTCGACCTGGCTCAGAGAGGCGCCGATCATAAAAAACTTTTTCGGGCTTCCATCAATGTCAACCCGGTCTAAACCTTCCGTGGCCTTTTCGTTTGGTTGACGCCCGACGTCATCCAGGATCTCTCGACTGAGCACTTCAATGGAGTTTACTTGCAGTTCCTTCGGTGTCTTGGCGGCGAGAAGGTAACATGCTTGCGTTGACTGTTGAGAGCCACGGATCTGCTCAACGCCGTGTTCCGTTGGGAAACGTAGCAGCTGGTGGTACGTGCTTGGAACGGCCTGCAGGGTATGCAACCATGATCGCCCCATGATAAGATTGTACGGCGGTGACGAGCTGACGACCAAGAATTCCACATCCACCGTTCTGGAGCCAGCTAGCACGGGTAGACTGATCTTTCCCAATGGGTACTCTGGGTTGGCGTTGAAGCCGAATAGTGGATAAGGAGCTGGAGTCAAATCCGAATCGTTGAACCCGAGTTTGATGAAGGTTTTATAGTACATAACCTCTGAAGTGCTTCCCTGGTCGATAAGGACGCGTTCAACGGTGAACCTGTTTACGCGTAGCGCAACAACCAGAGAATCTACGTGAGGGAGTGTTACGCCGCTCAAATCAGAGTCGTCAAAGGTGATGCTTGGCGCTTCTCGGAGCCGGGGTCGCTTTGTTGGTGTGAGCTGATGCTGGGGGCTTGGAAGTGACTGGATTGCATGTACAGTCGGGGCTATCGGCAGGCTGTATATCATATGCATGGTGTCAAGCGGGACGCCTCTTGGGCGACGTGCGTCCTCTGTCACCTCCTCAAGGTAATCGGTTAAGGCGCGGCGACCGTCGGCATTGTGCTGTTGGCCTCGAGGTCGTTGAGGACCTGCCCGTGGGAATCGCTCAGGAACCTTGAGCCCTGCCCGTTTGGACTTTGCTTTTTCTAAGGCCAGATCGCGGCGAAGGCGTTCGTTGTTGGTGAGTTAGAGTTCGAGACGCGTCGCTGCGCGACGGTTTCCTTTCCGAGTGTATTTTCCAGAGTGAAGTCGTCTCTCTGTGCGATCTCGTCGGTGGCTATCGGAGGATCTTCAGTCACGTCTTTCATGGATATATTTGAGTATTCCCACAGACGGCGCCAATTGTGGGGAAATGGATAAGGAAATACTCTTCAGATCCTGGAAAACACCAATGATCCTCAGCTAGTCACCTGCAAAGATACAAATACTCCGGTCGGGGGTGCCGGAATTAGCACTCCGACGGACAAGTTAGTTCCACTACTCAAGAAAGCTTGTTCACTAAGTTTTTAGAAGTGATTCTTGCATACCTTTACAAATCTGAAGCTCTTGTATTTATATCCATTCTCTGGACCTCGGGGCCAGAGTCTACTTTTTATTTATTATTCTTTCATTTGTCCTGATATGCCTTCTCAAGTCTATTCGGCCTTAAGAACGTATTCGGCGTCCTAGTTGAGCAGAATGGAGCCGTTCAGTTCCCGGCTCCTCGGGTATACCAGATTTCGTTCCTCTATTCATTCGGCTCCCACAATTAGTAAGAGAACTGATAATTCTACGCATATCTTTTCGTTTATTGTTGCGTAGAGCAAACCAAATTTCATTGAAAAGTTTGCTAGTTTCTAGTGCTAGTCCAGGATTATAAAATGATTTTTCGATTATAAAAGGGATTTCTGCTATATCTATATCTTCGAGTTCGGATATTTACTCACTTTTTCACTCCTTTGATGATTCTCCTTTTAAGAATCCCTTTGAATTTTTTGGTTTAAAGTTCGAATTTTTTCTCTTTGCTATTTCGCAGTTTCAACCGTATGCACTTTGTAGTTAAAGAATTTTTTAAATCCTTCCACCAACAGTTTTAAGTATTATGACTTGGTGTCACGACCCCATCCGGCCCTAAACAGGATAATAGTAATGACCGGCTAATAGTATCTGACTACCAAAGGCCTGGCAAGATAAGACAAGACTAAAACAATAACATTGGGGCTTATGTGGAAATATTTGTCTAATAAGTACAAAGAATCCATTCAGAGCATGTGCATAAGTCATATGAAACAAAACAAGCAAGCTTCTCATTTTTATTATCTTTGACATTTACAAGTCCCACAACAAAAGAAAAAGTACAACATTAACAAACATACTCCTAACAAAAACCAAAACATACATACAAAACTGTCATCTATAAACCACCGCTCCCAAAAAAAAAAAAAAAAAAAAAGACTCCTAGCTTGACCCCTCTTCTTGAATTTGTTCTTCATCATCACCTACATACATATAGGGGAGATGGGTGACCCAAAGCCCAGTGAATAGTAATACAGTAGAGTGGTAATGAATGAACACCAATGATTTTAATAAAATCAAACACAAGATCATATTTTGAACATAATATAGTTTAATCGAGGCAAAAGAAGTTTAACTTGCAAACCTATATATATCAATGATCATTCCAAGGCCTTCACATCAAGAATCCACAACATGTGGCTAGAAGAGCTTAGTTAGCTAGAGGTTATTGGCATGATTATCAGTAACAAGCAAATACCAAGATGTCATCTTATAATGCATGATATAAGAACATAGGATGTTCATCCTTAACAAACAATATCATAGTTTTCTTAAATATATCATACGTTTACATTTCCAATCATAGTTTAATAAACATAACTTTACTACACTACTACTCACAAATGGCTCCGTAAACGAGAGTTTATCTTCTTCAAAGCTTAACCTACACAAAACAAGAACAAAACATTGAAATTCCTAGCTTACATGTACAACATAACAAAGCTTTCGTCTAAGCTTAGTTAAACATTTTCTTAAATTCTCTCAAGTGTTTAGTGTTGTTCTAGGTCTAATTCAAGTCTTAACTAAGTGTCAAATGCATACAAGAAGTGTCCTATATGAGAGAGAATAACAAAACAAACAAGTGCGTGAAACAAGGAACTACTGCATGTGCAGGGATCAAATCACACTTTTTTCATAATCGAATTTGGTTTTGGTAAATCTAGCCACATGTGCGGTTCTAAAAAAAATAGAGCAATCGAAATTTTGTTGTGTTCTAAGTGTTCTTTTTTTGGTTCCAAACTAGGGTTCAGGCAAAATCAATCTAAAACATGTAATTTTAAAGGTAAATTTGGGAGTACGATTGTTTTCCAAATCAAAAACATCAAAACTTGGTTTGGTTTCAAGAATCCAAGATTATACTTCAAGATTTGTCATGGATTTCAACAATCAACTCCTTTTCCAAACCCATTCATTTTTTCTCTCTGAAACATGATTTCAAATATGCACAACTATTGAAAATCAAAACAAGATATGGAGATAGAGATTTACATGCATCAAGAATATCAAAACAACTTTAAGATGATATAATTAATTGAGGCTGAATTGTATATCACTGGAGCCGATAATTAAGAGTTCTTAACCCTATTCTTGATTCAAGTTGTACATTTCACTACTATTCAATGTCAATCAGGTTTGATTTGGATGCAGTTGAAGCACAAAATGAGGGGGAAAAAAATGCAATTTTAGCTAAAAAACAAGTCAACCCCGCACGTGCAGAGGGTCATTCATGCGCATGTGCCCTCTCTTCCCGAAAGCCCATGCACTCGGAAAAAACCGCACATGCGGAGGGCTTTTCCTACACGTGGGGAGCCTTTACCGCACGTACGGTGACATTTCCTGCACGTGTGGTCATACCTCAATTTGCGTGTGTGTCATTCTAAACCTTTTTTGAAGGAGAAAAAACTAAAATGGGTTCTGGGAATTTCTAAAGAAAATTAGAGGCTAGAGTTTGGGAGAAAGAAGTTTGGAGTTTCGAAGGTTGTCTTCCATAGTGGCTGCTTCCTTTACATCTTCTCACTCCTCCATGAGTGGCTAGTTCTCCACTTTCTAGGGTTTTGATAAAACCCTAGCCAAGTAAATAAGTTTTTTCTTAGGTTTTATTTATTTATTTATTGTTGTATGGTTTGAACAAGTTGTATGGTGTTTAAGAAGTTTTCTAACATATTTTTCTTTAATTAAGTGTTCTTCTTTCTATGATTGTTGAATACTTTCCATGCAATTATTATCTTTTCTTTCGTATTCGAAATGTGAGACAAGCCAACTAGAGATGAGTCATGTTGATACCCTTATTTAGAGAAAATGACTCATTCTAATTGAGATGGTTTGTGCCAAGCTTGTAGTTGCAAAGTATTGGGTGGATCAAACCATAGCACAATCAATTTCAAATTTTAAACCTTATTTACGTAACTAGCGGTGAATTCAATGCCCTAGGATTTTTCCAAAATTTGTGTCTTAACCCTTACTTTTCATTTTCAATTCATTTTCTTAATTTCATTTTAATTCTCATTTAGTCATATGATCCATCAATAATTTTATCAAAATTAATTTAGGAACCTACCAATTAAATTAGTTTAATTTCACATTTGTCCCTGTGGATCGATATCTAAACTTGCCATTTTTTTTTAAGGAATTTGGGTGTAGTTTAGATCTTTTTTTCTTTTTTTTACTATGCAAAATGGCCCATCAAATTTTGGCACCATTGTCGGGGAGACTTTGAACGTGGGCTTGTGCTATGAGACTTTGAGAACACTAGATGAGATACTATATGGTAATTCACTGATTGTTGAGCTTCACATTACACACAAGATGCAAATATTACTTTCAGTTTGAATGCCTCTTGATGTTTCATATGTTCATATTAATTGATCTATGCCTAGCACTAGTATTGAAAAATCCATGAGATGAAGTGAAATATCTCATTAGATGGTGTGAGATATTGGGCGGTTATTTGAGCGAATGATTCAAATGTTGTGAATGAGGTGTATGTGTATTGAATATTTGTGGGTATCATTTCTGGAAACCCTCATGAGACTATACTCGTCCTCTTAGGGTAACTTTGTGGTTTAAAAGCTTGTTGCTTACACTAAATGCAATAGTTCTTCCCACGAAAGAGGAGGTCTTTGTTTTCTTTCTTTATTTCCTTACTCAAGGACTAGCGAGTTATAAGTTGGGGGCGTGATTGAGGCCGAATTGTATATCATTGAAGTTGATAATTAAGAGTTCTTAATCATATTCTTGATTCAAGTTGTACATTTCACTACTGTTTAATTTCAATTAGGTTGGATTTGGAAGTGGTTGAAGCACAAAATGAGAAAAAGCATAGAGTTTTAGCTAGAAAAAAAAAAAAAAAAAAAAAAAAGCTAACCCTGCACATGCAGAGGATCATTCTGCACGTGCGGCCTCTCCTCCTGAAATCCATGCATTCTGAAAAAGTTACACGTGCAGTCGTACCTCGATTAGCGTGTACGTCATTTTAAACCTATTTTGAAGGTTGTAAGGTATAAAAGGAAGAAGAAAAAGGTAAAAAAGAGTTTCGAGATTTTCTAAGGAAAATGAAAGGCTAGGGTTTGGGAGACAAAAAAGTTTGGAGTTTTCAAGGATGTCTTCCATGGTGGCTGCTCCCACTTCTCCATGAGTGGCTTGTTCTTCACTTTCTAGGGTTTTGATAAAACCCTAGCCAAGTAAATAGGGTTTTTCTTAGGTTTTTTATTGTTATAATATTTTGAACAAGTTGTATGGTGTTTAAGAAGTTTTCCAATACATTTTTCTTTCATTTTCTTTAAGTGTTCTTCTCTCTGTGATTATTGAATACTATCCATACAATTATTAAAAGTGTGAGATAAGTCAAGTTATGAGAGACGGGTTGTGTTACTACCCTAGTTTAGACCAAACGACTCGTACTACTTAAGATGGTTTGTGCCTATACGTTGAACACAATAATCTTCTTCAGCAATACTTCAAGCTTGTAGTTGCAAAGTATTGGGTGGTTCGAACTATGTCGATTTCCAATTTTAAATCTTATTTATGTAACTAGTGGTGACTTCATTGCCCTAGGATTTTTCCAAAATCAATAACTTAACCCTTACTTTTAATTGTCAATTCATTTTCTTAATTTCATTTTAATCCTCATTTAGTCATATGATCCATCAATATTGTTATCAAAATTAATTTAGGAACCTACTAATTAAATTAGTTCAATTTTGCATTTGTCCCTGTGGATCGATATCTGGACTTGCCATTATTCTAAGAAATTTGGGTAGAGTTTAGTTCTTTTTTCTTTTTCTTTTTTTGGTGCTCAAAACGACCCATCAAATTTTGGCGTTGATGCCAGGGAGACTTTGAAGGTGGGATTATGCTATAAGACTTTGAGAATACTTGATGAGATACTGTATGGTAATTCACTGATTGTTGAACTTCACATTACACACGAGGTGCAAATATTACTTTCAATTTGAATGCCTCTTGATGTTTCACATGTTCATGTTAATTGATCTATGCATAGCACTAGTATTGAATAATCCATGAGATAAAGTGACATATTTGTCATTAGATGCTGTGAGATATTGGGAAGTGTTATTTGAGCAAATGATTCAAATGTTGTGAATGAGGTGTATGTATGTTGAATGTTTGTGGATATCATTTCTAGAAACCCTCATGAGACTATACTCATCGACTTGGGGTAACTTTGTAGTTTAAAGGCTTGTTGCATATGCTAAATGCAATCGTTTATCCCACGAAAGACGAGGTAGCTAGATTTTTCTTTGTTTTCTTTCTTTATTTCCTTACACGAGGACTAGCAAGTTGTGAGTTGGGCAATGTGATTGAGACTGAATTGTATATCACTAAGGCCAATAATTGAGAGCTCTTAACCCTATTCTTGATTCAAGTTACATGTTATTACTGTTTAATGTCAATCAGGTTAGATTTGGATGTGGTTGAAGCACAAAATGAGCAAAAAAATGGAGTTTTAGCTGGAAAAAAAAAAAAAAAAAAAGCCAACCCCACATGTGTGGAGGATCATTCCCGCAAGTGCGGCCTCTTCTCCCGAAAGCCATGCATTTTGAAAAATCTGCACGTGCGAAGCCTTCGCCACACATGCTATGACATTTCCCATACGTTCAATCGTACTACGTGTGCTTCATTCTAAACTTGTTTTGAAGGCTAGAAGGTACAAAAAGAAGAAGAAAAAAAAGTTGAAAAAGGGTTCTTGGAATTTCTAAAGAAAATAAGACGCTAGGATTTAGGAGAGAAAGGAGTTTGGAGTTTTGAAGGATGTCTTCGAGGGTGGCTGCTTCCTCTACCTCTTCTCACTCCTCCATGAGTGACTAGTTCTCCACTTTCTAGAGTTTTGATGAAACCCTAGCCAAGTAAA
The DNA here is from genome assembly GCA_025200525.1 of Camellia lanceoleosa. Lineage (NCBI taxonomy): Eukaryota > Viridiplantae > Streptophyta > Magnoliopsida > Ericales > Theaceae > Camellia > Camellia lanceoleosa. The sequence goes on from CM045763.1 coordinate 138,324,267, forward strand.
TAGGGGTTTTCTTAGGTTTTTTAAATTGTTATAATGGTTTGAACAAGTTGTATGGTGTTTAAGAAGTTTTCCAATATATTTTTCTTTCATTTTCTTCAAATGTTCTTTTTTCTGTGATTGTTGAATACTTTCATACAATTGTTATCTTTTCTTTCGTATTCAAAGTGTGAGACGAGCCATGCTATGAGAGACGATTCATGTTACTACCCTAGTTTAGAGCCAACGACTCGTACTACTTGAGATGGTTCGTGCTTATACGTTAAACGTGATAATCTTCTTGACCAATACTTCATGCTTGTAGTCGCGAAGTATTGGGTGGTTTGAACCATAGCATAATCGATTTCCATTTTTAAACCTTATTTATGTAACTAGTGGTGAATTCAATGCTGTAGAATTCCAAAATCAATATCTTAACCATTACTTTTAATTGTCAATTCAATTTCTTAATCTCATCTTAATTCTCATTTGGTCATATGATCCATCAATATTTTTATCAAAATTAAGTTAGGAACCTAGTAATTAAAGTAGTTTATTTCACATTTGTCATTGTGGATCGATGTCTGGACTTGCCATTATTCTAAGTAATTTGGGCATAGTTTAGTTTTTTTTTTTTTTTTTTTTTTTTTTTTTTTTTTTTTTTTTTTTTTTTGGTATGCTTATCAAATTTTGGTGTCGTTGCCAGAGACTTTTGGAAAAATTAATTAATTTAAAGTTAGATTCTTATTTTAATTTTTAGTTTACGATTTTACGTTGTTGTGTTGTTAAGTGTGCAGAATTTGTTGCTAGTGGATCTATTACCGAAGTGCAAAGTGGAGCACAACCGAGCTTGAAAATAAATTCTAAAAAAAAAATACCTGCAACACCAATGTGCTAAAGCAAACATTTGCAAGCAAAGCACCAAAGTGCTAAAAAGTGAGAGCTAAAGTGGAGGTTGGAGCCAACGGTCTACAAGTCAAGCACCCACAAGGCGAGTAAAGTGTTTTCATTAACCATTGTGAGTATTTCTCTCTTTAGTATTTTGTTTTTGTAGATTCCATACAAGAGTCAGAACTTAATGTGAGTGAGTGGTGTATGCACGGGCGCCATTCTTGCCACCTAAAACTTTGGAGTTTGGATCTTGAACTAAAAAAGACTCTTAGAAATCTTAAAGCCTCTTCCTGTGTTTCTAGGCTTGAATATCCATATCCATATCCATACCCAAAACCAATAGAGATGGCTAAACAAAATCTTCTCCCCGAATGGGCCCAATCGAACCCTTAAGGATTATTTCGCACACACTGTATACACTTCACCATCATGCATTCAATTACCAGACACCATTGCTACCTACTATGAGATTAAGTCCAACACTATTCAAATGATTCCATCATTTCATGGACTTGCTCATGATGACCCTTACAAGCATCTACATGAATTTTTGAAAATTTGCTCTATAGTGAAGATCCAAAATTTCACCAATGAGGCCCTTATGTTGAGACTATTCCCATTTTCACCTAAGGATAAGGGTAAACACTAGTTAAACTCCTTACCTGCTAATTCTATCACAACATGGGACCAATTACAACAGAAGTTTTTGGGGAAGCACTTTCCCATTGGTAAGACCAACCAATTGAGTCGAGCCATCACAAATTTTGTTCAAATTGATCGCGAGCAATTCCACGAAACATGGAAGAGACTTCGTGACCTTCTCAAATAGTGTCCTCACTGCCAAGTGCCCGATTGGCAACTTGTCCAAACCTTCTATTCTGGCTTAACTGAGCCTCACTGTCAAATAGTGGATTTATCTTGTGATGGGACATTTATGTAAAAGAGTGATGCCGAGGCATGGCAATTATTTGAAAACTTGAGTGATAATTCTTTTCACCATGCCTCCACAGCCCGACAAGTCTAGCAACCTATTACTGTAGCCTCGAAAAGAGGGGGCATTTATGTTGTTGGGCATAATGTCGAGTTAACTCAACAAGTAAAGGCATTGTTCTACAAAATTGACCAGTTGTTAGCTTCATGCCATGCCTCTACACAACAAGTACAACCTCAATTCAATGAGGTTTGTGCTATTTGTACGAGCCCTGCTGATTACTTAAGTGAGTGCCCTTCAACATCACAATTTCAGGAGTTAGTCTAAAAGCATGTGAATGCGGCTCAATGATTCTCCAGACCAGGTAATGATCCATACTCCAACACATACAACTTGGGATGGAGAAATCACCCTAATTTTTCATGAAGACCCTCACCACTAGGTACTTCTTACACTCCTCTACCACCAAGGCAGAATTTTAATAATTTTACCAATCAAACTTGATACTGCATACCACAACCTTATCAACAACCACAACCCCCACTTGCTCATCAAGGCAATTCAACGTTTGAGACTTAGGTGTTAGAAGTTCTCTCAGAATTTAAAGGGCTAGCACCAGTAGTTCATTCCCTTACTCATTTCATTGCCAAGCTTAAGGCCCAATTTGGCCAAATGGCCAATAACATGAATAAGAGAAATGAGGAAAAATTACCAAGTTAGACTGTGGCCAACCCTAAGTGACAATATGGGGTAGATAGGTCGAGTGAGAGTGGAAACCACCATGAACAAGTGCAAGAAGTAATTACTTTGTGAAGTGAGAGGGAGTTAGAACCTCAACCAGTTAAGGCTAAGAAGGGTGACCACAATGGAAAACCTGAAAAAAGCAAGGGTGAGGGAGAAACATAGAAGGGGGGTGAATTGGACCCTAGTACTTCATATGAGCCTAAGACACCATATGTTCCTAAGGCACCCTTTTCCCCAATGCCTTGACAAACCATCCATTTTCAATAAAAAGGCAGCATCCATGGAGGCGATGATAGAGGTTATTAAACAAGTGAAAATCAATCTTCCCCTATTAGAGGCGATTAAATAAGTACCCTCCTATGTGAAATTTTTAAAGGACCTATGTATACAAAAGTGTAAATCTATGACACACATGTCCCAAAACGTCTAACTCATGGAGCAAGTAAGCTTCATCGTGTTGATTGACATACCTCCAAAGCTTAAAGACTTGGGAGCCCCAACAATTGCATGCATCATAGAGGACCATTTCATTGATAAGGCCTCGCTAGATTTAGGAGCAAGTGTCAATTTGTTGCCATATTCTATGTACGAGGAATTCGGGCTTGGCAAGTTGAAGCCCACCATTGTCACACTCTAATTAGCTGACCGTTCCCTCAAAGTGCCTTGTGGTATGATTGAGGATGTTCTTGTGAAGGTTGATAGGTTTTATTTTCCTGATAACTTTTTGGTTTTAGATATAGAACCGGTAGCTAACTCTAGGAAGCAAATCCTGGTAATTTTAAGCCGACATCATAAAGTTCACCATCATCTGTTTAGCGATCCCAATTTTGACCCGTCTCTTGTGGTGTTCCGAGCTCTGGTTGGTATGCTTTTGAACGGTGTTACGTATCTGAGTTTCCGTTGTATTCCCCTTATTTTTGGTTATCAGGTTATAGTGGTGTGTTTGGAACAGGTAATGTCTCCAAACCTTTAGATGTGAATCCAACCCGAATTGTGCCTTGTAGAGTTGTATCAGAAGTTAATTCTTTCATGTTTTGCTATTTCGCTGAGTATGTCAGGGGTCGAGTCACCCTATACAGCTTACAGGGGTTGAGCTGCCTGGTCAGCTCGTCGAAGCAAAAATGCAAAATGCATTCAAAGTTGCTTGTCCGCTCGAGCGGCCGTTTATGCGCTCAAGCAGAGAATGTTTGGTTCCAGAAGTTTGACCAGTCTACAAAAGTACTGCGAAAGTGAATTCGACACTCGAGCAAGGCTTTCCACGCTTGAGCGGACCATGTTATATTAGTTTGTGAATCTAATATTTCAAATCACTTTTGTATATCTCTCTCCAAAAACATTTCCTCTCCCTTCTCTCTACATTTCTCTACACAAGCTAGATCAAAAACTTTGATTTCTCAAGATCCATTTGAGTTTTTCCATTGCTTCTTTATCAAAGTGGATTATTATCTCAAGGGCTTCGTTGTGTGCAGTGAAGATCGAGTTTCGACATCGTTGATTTTGAGGGTTTCATCTCATTTCTTCTTCAAAACTTGAGGTAGGGATTTTTTAGAATTATATATATATATATATATTTTTTGCAATATCTATATGATTTTTGAAATCATCTTTCGATAGCTTTAAAAATTGATTGTTGATTCAAGAAGTTGAGCGATTTTGAAAATGGGTTTGTCACTTGCTCTTTTAAAATGGTCTTATAGGTTTTGATCTTCATTGATTGAAGCAAAAATGATTTTGGAAAGTTTTCTTTCAAAAGATTTGAGTTGTATAGTTTTTGTGAGAAAACCTAGAATTTGGGAATTTTTTTAAAAGAGACTGAAAATCCATAAATGATATTGTTATATTTATTTTGTGTGTCAAAATAAATGGATGTTTGGAAATTTTCTTATTTATATTTATATAAATGATGAATTTCAAGGAATATGAGAATTGTTATTCATTTTGGAAATTATTGTTCAAAACATTGAAATAGTCTTGAAATAACTAATTGGTAAGGATACTTGAGAAGAGGGAATTGTGTTATTCCTTGGATGATGAATTGGAATAAAAGTAGTTATACTCATCTTGTGTTATTGGCATAACAATTCATTTGATTACATTAAACTTTGAAAGTTGATTTGAAAACTTGCATTAAGAAAAAAGTGTTGAGAAACAAGTTTTCATGAAATAGTTTTGGGGTAAATACATTGGTAAGTCTTGATAGTTGGTGTAGATGATATTGAATAAGTTGGCCTAAGAGTCCGGGGTGAAAGACCGAAAACCTGCACGGATAGGTGTCGAGCCTTCTCGTTAATAATACCGGTAAAAATGACAATTTGGTAGTACTTGTAGAGTCTACTTGCAGACACCGACCTAAGGATTACCAGAGTCGCATTTACCGCCCTTGAAATAAATTGTTAAATTTTGAACAATTGAAATTACATGACATCATTGAGGATGATGGTTTTCAAAAAATGAAAATGTGATTTATCTTTAAAAAGGGTATAGCATGGCATCTGCATTTCATCGCTTAAGACTTATATAAAATGTATATACTTTGTTAAGGATTTCTTACTGGGCTTTATGCTCACCCTACGGGATTTTTGTGCATGAAAAGATGTGGTGATGCCGCCTAACTAAAGGCGAGGAAATGAGTGTTGAGAGTATGAGACTCTCATTTTGTTGTGACTCTGTATGTAAGCCAAGGGCTATATGTGTGTGGGTTTGAATAACCGTTTTATGTAACCAGGCTCAAGCCTTGGAAACTTGTAAACCCTTGGGGGTATTTATTTGTTTATTTACTTGTTGTTGGATTAATGTATTGTTGCATGGAGAACTATTGTATCATGTAATGTAAGTTTGGAGATTTATATTCGGTTTTTTTGGAAAGAGCCATGATTGTTGTATTATCATTTGGGCTAGAAATTTGAGATTTTTCAACTTGGTATTAGAGCTACCGGGTTTGAATACTTGGAGCTCGTGGGAAGTGGTTGTTTAACCACAATGGGTTCATTTATCATGCTTAGGAAGTGTTATGCATTTTGTGACTATGTGATAACATGCTTATGTGATTGAATGGGTATGGGATTGAACTTTTGGGATGTTGTTTGTGCCTGTTAAATTCCTTGAGGTCTTATTGTAGACATCCCCGAACGCCCCGGGAGGGATGACTCCCGTTCTGTTCATTTGGGCTCCCTATAGTTTAGGACTCAATGTCACGGTCTTGTATCTAATCTCGCAGAGTGCAATGCAAGACCGATGAATCATCAAAGAGTCCAAATTCGGCAAATCGTTTTTGAAACAGATTTTTTTTTTTTGAAAGAAGTGTCAAACATGGACTGTTTTGCCAAATACAGAGTCACCACCTAAATATTTTATTTTGGGAAATTTAGGAAACCCTGACTCGTGCCTAAGGCCACGTGTCCGTCATTACCAAAGTTGCCTCGGCTCGGGAACTTGGGTACGATTGGGGAAGGTCACTTCATGAGCACCCCCGCTTGCCTGATCAAAGATCTGCCTCTACTAACCATGATATCTAGTTTTGAAAACATTATGCATTCTTATTCCAGTTATTAGCCTAGGTTTACTATGTGATGCGCACAACATACAAGTATAGACCGGGTCGCCTGAATTGGAACAAAACATTTCATGTTTGTTTTTTTGAAAGATGGTTTGCTACTCGCAAGTAGGCTTAAAATGCAGATTTTGCCACCCTCGGGTGGGCTTAGAAAACATAGTTTTGCCACTATCTAGTGGGCTTAAAACTCACAGTCAATGCATTGTTCCAATCTAAATAACCCAACCTTCACCCATAAGCATTCAGGCAGATATATCACATAAGCAAATAGCCTCATGGTAAGCATGCTATCATGGCAGTCACTCACACACATGCAAGGATGCTAAAGCGTAAAAACTTACCGAGTACTCCAAGCCAAAACAAAAAGTATGTTAGAAATCCATGCATGATCCTAACTATACAGAAATGCCTAATGCAACACATGCAAAATGCTACTAAGATAGGCTCGGCTATTCTAATCATGGCATATGAAATGCTACAGCTAACATGTATTCAACTCGGAATTGAAGTACAATGCAATGAGTATGATGCGCCGAGCCCGGTGTATGCAAAACAGATGAATGAATGCAAACATGCTATCATATTGTATGCTAAATGAAACATGCCCTATTCTAACCATCATAAGCTGGTAAATAAAAGGGAGAAAGACGTGGGGTTGGAAGACATACATCACACGCACGCACACTTATTACAATTGTGCCCTCACTCGGAGGGTCCGAATAAATAATACAGTCCGAATAAATAATTACAGTCCGAATAAGTACAAAATCCTAATTAATTAACAAATTAGTCTAAGAAAGCAGTAAATTAGCATGCAAGCTAGGGACTGCCTCAACTCTGCTCCGGATGATGAATGATGCATGTTCGGGTTGCCTTGCGCGGAAATCCATTGCAATGCCCCAATTAGCCTTTGTTTACAATTAGGCCCGGAATATTGTGCAAAGCTCTGAAAGGCTGTTGATTCTTGATTTACTGCAACAGAGAGCAAGAAAAGGGCATGGCAATGTATTTTCACATATGTATGCTTGACTACTCTTCAGGGAGCGTAATCCTCGATCCTCGTGCCACCAATCACGCATCTCGATGCATGATGGTTGAGCAGTCGAATTGCATGACTCAATATGGAATGAATGCACATGAAAACACAACAGGGCCTAAACTCCATCATGGATAATCCGGAGTGTCGGTGACAGGGAATTGGGACACGTTCCGTCACTCAGAGTACAAAATGTCTCTCGTTTCCCGTGCTTGGGCTAACTCCTATCCCAAACACAATGCAATATGCATGACATGCATGAATGCAATCCTAACATGCAACCTAGCATACGCAATGCTATGAGATGGCATACACAATGCTCGATGTGACATGGCATACACGATGCTCTAACATACAACCTAGCATACGCAATGCTATGAATTGAAATGGCATACACAATGCACAATGGACTTACACCAACATGAGTGGACCTCAGCCATACTCACATCAGTGGCCATAAGATGAAAATGAGACACTCGAGATGCGTGCACACATGCACGCATACCGAGGACCAATCCTAAGGCACAAATGCCACTCTAACAAGGCATGGCAAGGAACGAAATATGGCATACAAACATGCAAGTTCCAGCACTGAAATGTGATGCAAAATGGCCCCGAAACATAGAAACATGGCACCCGATGCATGGAATGGTCCCGAAACACAAAACTAGGCACATGCATTGACCTATAGCTATACAAAGCATGCATTATTTGATCATGAAGCATAAAGACAGAACCAAGGCAGTCTCAAAACATGAACATTTCTAGTTCAAAGCATGGCCAAAAGATGCTAGCAAGATGGACTAAAATAGCATGCAACTTTGACTAGCAAACATGGTTTATATGGCAAGTATATGAAGCATATGGAATCTCACCAAACCAGCCAAAATCAGTGAACAAAACATGCCAAAATATGCCCAACTGAAATGAAGCCAACACATGCAAAAATGATGAGCTCCTTTAGAGGGCTATGCAAGGGATTATTAAGCACATACAAGATGGACACTTAGCATGGTGAAAACAACTCTGAAAATAAAATATGATAGCTCCAAAACTCACCAAATTGACCTTGAAATGTGACTTCAAAGCATACAAGATAGGATCTCTTTGGAAGGCCAAAAAGAACATCAAACAAGGCAAGGAGAGAGGGGGTCACCCCCCTCTAATTTGGGCTCTCAAAAATACATCAAGGCCACTGAAAATCCACTGGATTTCAGTGGCTAAGAGGCCAAAACAAGGCCAATGCAAATGCTCACATGTATGGCCCTAATCATGAAGAGATAAAGCATGCATAGGGGAAGATGACCCCAAAGAGAGAATATACCTTAATCAAACATGAAGATGATGTCAAAACAAGACTTTTTTCAGTTTAGTTTGAGGTCCAAAAGGCTCAAAAATAGAGCTAATATATCATGCAAAAACAGCCCTAAAAGAGAGAATGAACAAACAGGGCAGAAAATGACCTCAAATAGAGAAGAGTCCTTCAACAAAGTTTAATAGGGGCTCAAAAAAATATACCTTTCAGTTTATGGAAAATCCCAAATATGCTCACAAGTAAGGCTATAATATGATGCAAAAATGGCCCTAAAAGAGATATAGAGAGCAAGAGGCAATAGATGGCCTCAAACAGTGAAGATCCCTTCAACAAAGTTGAAGAGAGGCTCAAAATAAGGCACTTTACACTTTGGCTCGAAGCCCAAAAATGCTTGCAAATGAGGCTAACATATCATGCAAGAAATAGCCCTAAAAGAGAGATAAAGGGAAAGGGGTAGCAGATGGCCTCAAACAGAGAAAATTTATTAATCAAACATAAAGATGAGCTCAAAATAAGATTATTTCCAGTTTGGGTCGGAGCCCAAAAATGTAAGCAAATATGGCTTATAGATGAAGCAAGAAAAGACTAGAAAAGGGGAAAAGAGGACTCACCCTTGTAGCACAGCAATGTAGCAACTCTTGGTCTAAGATTATGAGCTCTCAACCTCTGGAAATCAGCTTCAAGGGGCTGGAATGGATGTTGGAGGTAGTAGGCTATGAGTTGTAGTGTAAATGGTGAAGAACCAAGGTGTTTGGAGGCTTGGATGTGAGAGAGAGAGAGAGAAAAAAAGTTGTATACAAAAGCTCCAAGAGGATTTTTTCTAACCCTTAAAGATGGAGAAGGGGTGCTGGTTATATAGAGGGAGAGGCCAAGGAAAAGGGGGGGAAAAACCAATTCAAATTTTCCCCCCAAAACGGCAGTCCCCCGGGCAAGGGTCTGGTGCAAAATAGCTGGCACAGCTGGCATGCACCAGGAGAGAGAAGAATGGCCAGCCAGGTTCAAGAGGTTCAGGTGGCCAGCTGGCCAGGTGCAAAAGGGTCAAGAAAATTTAGTGGCCGGCCACCCCAAAAAGGTGGCCTCCCATGTGTGTACAACACAGCTGTATGGTCAAAAACTGGAAAAAGTGAACCAGGAGAGAAAAATCAACTTTTTAGAGGGGTTCAAAAGGGTCAGGAAGAGTTATTGGCCGGCCTATCCATATTGGTGGCCTCCCAAGTGTGTACAACACAATGGTGTGCTGGAAAGTCAGAAAAAGTGGCCCGGGAATGGAAAAAGTCAGCTTTCTAGTGAAGAAAACGGGCGATAAAGAGCGATGAAGGAATAAAGCTGGTCTTCAGAACAATTGCTGGCCTCCCACCCTTCTACGACCTTCCTAACAATGAAAATAAAGTCTCCGCCAAAAATGAACCCAAACCGATGCAAAACAAAGGTTTGGGGGCCAAAACGCGCAGCCCGGGGCCCCGAAAACTGACTGTCAAGCACCGGAGGTGGCGTTCGACTACGAAGTTGGTCTCTCGGGCCACAGTGTCCCTCAAAAGGGAGGAAATAAGGTGTATGCCACAAACCAGAGCAAACGGAGGTGGTTAAGCGGTCCCGAACCGAGGCACACGGCCGACGACTCCGAAAACCAGGAACCGGGCTCCAAACGGGAAAAAAGAATGGCCTACGACCACGAAACGTAGCCTACGGCCACTGAGAGATGATCTACGAGACCTCTTCCTCCCTTCGGGAAGAGAAAACAAAGAAAACAGGGCCTGGTTCGCAAACCGAGGCAAGGCACAAAAGAGTCCGGAAGTCCGGAGGCAAGGCTCGCGGCCGAGACTCCGCAACTTCAGAACGAGCACAATATGCAACATCACCAAGCGGTCAATCGGTGACGTCTGAGTCTTACGGTCGGTCAAAAATGGGGTGTCTACACTTATTAGAAGGGTACTTGATCAATACTCATTCTACTAAGAATTCTTGGTTTTTCGTGGGACGAATCTCATCATAAGAGTGTAATTTGTATGTGTTTAGATGACTAAGTGCTTATGTGGGGTGAGATTTAATTGTTATATAGTAGAGGAATATATAGAATTATTGTGATCAAATGTGTAAGGCAAGTTGCGGGCACGTGTGGGTTAGTGTGCTAAATTAATTCTATTGTCATTTATAGAATGTCAGGAAGAGGTCAAACTCGTGGTGGTAGAGATGGGAGGCGTGGTAGGGCTCGTCGAGGTGTGCATGAGGTACCGGTCCATGAGGTTTCGGTGCACGAGGAAGAGTCTAGCCAAGCTAATGTGGCCAAACAAGTGGGGCATGCAGGAATCTCAGGACAAGCTGGTCAAATTGCAATGGGAGCCCTAGCTCGAGAAATGGCAGGGGCTTTAAGAGAGTCTATGAACTTGTTAAGGGTAGAGAATCAAGCCCAAGAGAACACCGCGGAGTCAAGGGCGAGTTTCCTTACTAGAGAGTTCTTGCGTGCCAAATTGGATGAGTTCCATGGTGGCCCCGAGCCCAAGAAAGCGGATGAGTGGCTCGAACAAATTGTGAAGACATTTGAGATGCTTCACATAGAAGATAATGAACTAAGAGTGACTTTAGCGAGTTACTACCTTAAGGGAGATGCGGGTCAATGGTGGAAATATGCCAAAGGTAGAGTGAAACCGACATGGGAAGCCTTTGCGGTTTCTTTCCAAGATAAGTACATACCTCCCACTACTAGGGAGAGATTGAGGCAAGAGTTTAAAGACCTCAAACAACTCGACATGCCCGTGGTAGAGTTTGAGGCTGTCTTCTCTAGTTTGACCAGATTTGCACCAGAGTTAGTAGCAACAGAAGAGAGCCGTTGCATCGAATTTGAAAAGAAATTGAAAACAAAAATGATGTTCAAGCTTGGAAAATATGATTTGGGAATATGACCGTCTTGTGGAGACGGTGACACACGTAGAAATTTCCATACAAGCGGAGGAGGAGAGGCTTCAAAGTTCAAGGTCTAGGGGCCAAGAGTCTCAAGTAGACTATAGGCAGAACAAGAAGAGCAAGAACACCTATCCATCCCTGTCCCAACCACGGCAATCTAGATCCACTTTTCCTTTGCTTAGTGCGAGTCTGGGAAAAAGTGCATTGAGTAGCTTTTCGTGTTTCAAGTGTGGCCAACCGGGTCACAAAGCCTTCTCATGCCCATAGCAGGGAGGAGGGCAGTTAATATTACCACCACCTAACTGATCTAAAAGTCAATCTCAGTCTCAGAATAAAGGTCAAGGGTTTAATTGTTATCAGTGTGGTCAGCCGGGGCATATGAAGAGAACTTGCCCACAGTTGGAAGACGCATCTGGCGCATCAGGGTCGAGGTAGACTCAGAGCCACCAACAGGCTCAATCAGTCCAAGCTTCGCGAGTTAATCAGGGAGCCGCTTCGGCTCAGTCAGTACAACAGGCCTATGCTCCGAGAAGGAAGCAAGTTAATCAAGGGTCACAGGGGCTCGTGTATGCTGTTACTATGCCAGAGCAATTGCCAGAATCCTCAGTTGTGAGTGGTATTTTTGTTGTGTGTAATTCTTTGGCTAATGTATTGATAGACACGGGTGCGTCTCATTCATTTATATCTACTGCATTTACTTTTGCATTGGGATTAGAGGTAGCACAATTAGTGCCTCCACTTAGAGTAAAGTCACCTGTTGGGGGTACAGTTGATTTAGACTTGGGTTGTCATGATTGTGAAATAGAATTTGTCGGGCATCGACTTCCGTTTGCTTTTGTGTTGCTAGATATGTTGAGTTTGGATGTCATTTTAGGCATGAACTAGTTGTGTTCTTATCAAGCTGTGATTGATTGTTACCGTCAGAGAGTTACGGTGTGCACTTTGGGTGGTGATCATTTCTATTTTCTGGGGAACCAAGTTGATAAAGCCTTGTCCCCAGTTGTTGGCCCTCGTAGTAGGAGCAAGCTTAGTGGCCTTCTTGCAACTTTCTTGGATAATGAGAGTGACGGGGCCACTAAGCTTGCTCAAGGGTAGTTTGTGAATACCCGGATGTCTTTCCAGAAGATCTTACTAGTTTACCACCTCACCGGGAGATCAAGTTCTCCACTGAATTAGTGTCTGGCATGGCACCGATTTCCATGTCATCGTATAGATTTGCATCAGCCGAATTGCATGAGTTAAAGATTCAACTCCAAGAACTTTTAGACAAGGCCTTCATTCGCCCTAGTACATCGCCTTGGGGAGCGTCGTCTCTCTTTGCGAAGAAGAAGGATAGGTCATTGTGGTTGTGTATTGATTATTGCAAGTTGAATAGAGTTACAGTTAAGAACAAGTATCCTCTACCTAGAATAGATGATTTGTTTAACCAACTTAGAGGGTCTGGTTGCTTCTCAAAAATATATTTGAGGCCGGGGTACCATCAATTGAGAGTCTGGGAGGAGGACATTCAGAAGACGGCCTTTCGTACTTGTTATGGCCACTATGAATTCCTTGTAATGCCTTTTGGGTTGACCAATGCACCGGCTTCCTCTATGGATTTGATGAACAGAATTTTTTGGGAATACTTGGATCGTTTTGTGGTCGTCTTTATGGACGACATCTTGATTTATTCAACCTTTGAAGAGGAACATGAGACTCACTTGCGGGTAGTGCTGGGTTTACTTAGTGAGCACCAATTGTATGCCAAATTTGAAAAATACGAGTTTTGGTTAATAGATGTGAAGTTTTTGGGGCATATAGTGTCTAGAGAGGGAGTGGCTGTGGACTCCTCAAAGATAGATGCCGTATAAGATTGGGAGCAACCCAAGAATGTTTTTGAAAGCCAGAGTTTCTTGGAATTAGCGGGGTATTATCGACGTTTTCTAAGGGACTTCTCTAGACTAGCTGTACCTTTGACTAGGTTGACTAGAAAGGGTATCAAATTTGTGTGAAGTGAGGCGTGTGAAAAGTCATTCCAAGAGCTTAAGACTAGATTGACGACCGCACCAGTTTTGATAATTTCGGAAAGGAGTTTGAATTACACTATCTATTGTGATGCGTCCGGGGATGGACTTGGTTGTGTCTTGATACAAAAGGGAAACGTTGTGGCCTACGGTTCACGATAATTGAAAACTCATGAGAAAAATTACCCCACCCATGATCTAGAATTAACAGCGGTGATTTTTGCTTTGAAAATTTGGAGGCAATACTTGTATGGTGAGAAGTTTGAGGTTTTCTCCGATCATAAGAGTCTAAAGTATTTGTTTTCTCAAAAAGACTTGAATTTACGACAATGGATGTGGATGAAATTTATGGAGGATTATGACTTTGAGTTACACTATTATCCGAGGAAGGTCAATGTGGTGGCCGATGCTTTGAGTCGAAAATCTGTGAGTAGTTTGGCAAGTGTGGCCATTCAGGAATGGGATATGCTAGATGTTATTGGCAAGTTTGATTTGCACTTGGGTGAGTCCGAGAGAGTGCTACCTTGTTTACTTTGAATGCTCAACCTACCTTGGTTAGTAAGGTCATAGAGGCACAACGAGAAGACCGTGATATGGAATCAATCTGTGTTAAGATTTCCAATGGGAAGGAAGAGAAAGGTTTGAATGTTCACTCAGATCTGAGTATACGTTACCGAGACCGTTTGTTTGTACCAGAATCTTGTAGAGAGGAAGTACTTCGGGAGTTCCATCACTTACGCCTTGCAGTACACCCGGGAGGCACTAAAATGTATCATGATCTTAGTCATCAATTTTGGTGGAGGGGTATGAAACGGGATGTCGCTTTATTTGTATCAAAGTGCCTTACTTGTCAACAAGTGAAGGTCGAACACTAAAGACCAGCGGGTTTGTTACAACCCTTACCGATAGCCGAGTGGAAATAGGAGCGTGTTACTATGGATTTTGTAGTTGGGCTTCCTAGAACACAAAGAGGCAATGACGTCATTTGGGTGATTATTGATAGGTTGACTAAGTCTACCCATTTCATTCCAATGTGCACTAACGACTCAGTTGAACACTTGGCAGAGTTGTACATTAGAGAGATAGTTCGACTTTATAGAGTCCCTGTGACTATTGTATCGGATAGGGATCCTCGTTTTACTGCCCGGTTATGGCAAAGCATTCAAGAGGCGTTGGGAACTAAGTTGACTCTTAGCACCGCTTATCATCCTCAAACTGATGGACAGTCGGAACGTACCATTCAGATTTTGGAGGACATGCTTAAGCTTGTGCCCTTGATTTTAAGGGGCCTTGGGAAAGGTACTTACCACTGATTGAGTTTGCTTACAACAATAGTTACCAAGCTAGTATTGGGATGGCACCACTTGAGGCCTTGTATGGCCGACCTTGTAGATCACCGGTTTGTTGAGCTGAAATGGGTGATGCACCGTTACTAGGTTCGAAAATTATTAGAGAGACAACCGAGAAAGTTGTTCTCATTCGGAAGAGGTTAGCTATGACCCAAAGCCGACAAAAGAGTTATGCCAATAAGAGAAGACGGCCTTTATCTTTTGAAGTTGGTGACCATGTATTTCTAAAAATATCACCAAGGTCGAATTTGATGAGATTTGGTAAGAGTGGTAAATTATCTCCAAGGTTCATTGGGCCTTTTGAGATCTTAGAGCGAATTGGGGAAGTGGCATACCAGTTAGCTTTGCCGCTACAACTTTTGGGAGTTCACAACGTATTTCATCTAGCTATGTTTAGGAAGTATAAACCCGACCCTTCTCATGTGCTTGATTGGGTTGACTTGGAGGTAGATGAGGATGCCTCTTACGAAGAACAACCGGTTCAAATATTAGATACCCGGGAGCAAGTGCTACAGGGTAAAACTATACCGTTGGTAAAGGTGTTGTGGAGACACCATGGGGTTGAAGAAGTGACGTGGGAACGAGAGGCGGAAGTCCACTCTAAGTATTCAGATTTGTTTGAAAATGTTTAAGTTGTTTTTCCTTGTAATATTCCCTAGTGTTTGAAGAAAATGTATTAAAATTGTTGACCACATGTTGTTATGTATGTTGTTATGTTAAGCATGAAGTAAGTAGCTACGAATTGTCATTTCTTTGCTTCATGTTTAGGTTAATGTGGACGGTTGTTGTTAATAAGATAACCATGGTGGAAAATGGAAACAAAAAAAAAAATGGTTGAAAGTTAATATTGTGATTTTAAAATGAAATAGCGTGGTTTTGATAGCTAGAAACCCTTTTGTTTGGGTAGTTTGATTTGAAATTTCGGGGACAAAATTCTTTAAGGGGGGGAGGTTGTAGTGATCCCGATTTTGACCCGTCTCTTGTGGTGTTCTGGGCTCGAGTTGATATGGTTTTGAACGGTATTACGTATCTTAGTTTCCCTTGTATTCCCTTTATTTTTGGTTATCGGGTTATAGTGGTGTGTTTGGAACATGTAATATCTCCAAACCTTTAGATGCGAATCCAACCCGAATTGTGCCTTATAGAGTTGTATCGAAAGTTAATTATTTCATGTTTTGCCACTTTGCTGAATATGTCGGGGGTCGAGTCACCCTATACAGCTTACGGGGTTGAGCTGCCTGGTCAGCTCACCGAAACAAAAATGCAAAATGCATTCGAAGTTGCTTGTCCGCTTAAGTGGCCGTTTATGCGCTCTCCAGTGGGCTTTCC
Organism: Camellia lanceoleosa; assembly: GCA_025200525.1. Taxonomy (NCBI): domain Eukaryota; kingdom Viridiplantae; phylum Streptophyta; class Magnoliopsida; order Ericales; family Theaceae; genus Camellia; species Camellia lanceoleosa. Next base: position 138,340,295 of record CM045763.1, read on the forward strand.
ACGCTCGAGCAAACCATGTTATATCAGTTCGTGAATCTGATATTTCAGATCACTTTTGTATCTCTCTCTAAAAACATTTCCTCTCCCTTCTCTCTACATTTCTCTACACAAACTAGATCAAAAACCTTGATTTCTCAAAATCCATTTGAGTTTTGCCATTGCTTCTTCATCAAAACGGGTTATCATCTCGAAGGCTTCGTTGTGTGCAGTGAAGATCGAGTTTCGACACCGTTGATTTTGTTGGTTTCATCTCATTTCTTCTTCAAAATTTAAGATAGGGATTTTCTTAGAGTTATAAATATATTTTTGTAAAATCTATATGATTTTTGAAATCATCTTTCGATAGCTTTGAAAATTGATTGTTGATTCAAGAAGTTGAGCAATTTTGAAAGTGGGTTTGGCTCTTGTTCTTTTAAAATGATCTTATGGGTTTTGATCTTCATTGATTGAAGAAAAAATGATTTTGGAAAGTTTTCTTTTAAAAGATTTGAGCTGTATAGTTTTGGTGAGAAAACCTGGAATTTGGAAATTTTTTTAAAAGAGACAGAAAATCTATGAACGATATTGTTATATTTATTTTGTGTGTCAAAATAAATGGATGTTTGGAAAATTTCTTATTTATATTTATATAAATGATGAATTTTAGGGAATATGAGAATTGTTGTTCATTTTGGAAATTATTGTTCAAAACATTGAAATAGTCTTGAAATGACTAATTGTTAAGGATACTTGAGAAGAAGGAATTGTGTTATTCCTTGGATGATGAATTAGAATAAAAGTATTTATATTCATCTTGTGTTATTGGCATAACAATTCATTTGACTACATTAAACTTTGAAAGTTGATTTGAAAACTTGTATTGAGAAAAGAATGTTGAGAAACAAGTTTTCATGAAATAGTTTTGGGGTAAATACGTTGGTAAGTTTTGATAGGTGATGTAGATGATATTGAATAAGTTGGCCTGAGAGTTCGGGGTAAAAGACCAAAAAGCCGCGTAGATAGGTGCCGAGCCTTCCGGTTAATACCAGTAAAAATGACAATTTGGTAGTACTTGTATAGTCTACTTACAAACACCAACCTAGGGATTACCATAGTCGTATTTACCGCCCTTGAAATAAATTGTTAAGTTTTGAGCAATTGAAATTGCATGACATCATTGAGGATGATGGTTTTCAAAAGATGAAAATATGATTTATCTTTAAAAGGGCATAGCATGGCATGTGCATTTCATCTCTTGAGACTTGTATAAAATGTATATATTTTGTTAAGGATTTCCTACTGGGCTTTATGCTCACCCTACGGGATTTTTGTGCAAGAAAATATGCGGTGATGCCACCTAACTAAAGGCGAGGAAATGTGTGTTGAGAGTACAAGACTCTCATTTTGCTGTGACACTGTGTGTAAGCCAAGGGCTGTATCTGTACGGGTTTGAATGACCATTTTGTGTAACCAGGCTAAAGCCTTGGAAACTTGTAAACCCTTGGGGGTATTTATTTGTTTATTTACTTGTTGAATTAATGTATTGTTGCATGAAGAACTATTGTATCATGTAATGTAAGTTTGGAGATTTATATTCGGTTTTCCTTGAAAAAGCCATGATTGTTGTATTATCATTTGGGCTAGAAATTTGGGGCGTTTCAATCTGTAAGTCCGTCAATTTGGTTGCCAAATCTTTCACCTCGTTATCCCTCCATATGCACAAGTTCTTCTAAATCTGGAGATCACTCTCGTTGTAGTACTCTTTTGGGTCCTGCTCCCGTCTGCTTTCATTGCCCCTCCTCGAGCTATTGCAGCCCTTTGTGGCATTATTTGCTTCTAGATTTGCCTCATGTACTTCTTCACAGCCTTCCTTCTCTTCTTCGCAGTCAAGACTGGCATGTTCCTCTTCCTCGCTACGCATATCATCTTTGACTCGATTTCCTTGTCCAATGTTGGCCATCTATCCCTACTAAGTTCCCACAGTTGGTGCTAAATTGTGGGTTTTGATTTTTGACCTCACAACCGAACTAGATCTCCTAGCCGAGATCTAAGGAACTTAGTCATAGAGCACACGAAAGAATAGAAGAGCCTAACACTTGCACACAAAAAAGATAACAAACACCATAGTAGGTTATCCACCTAAAGGCACTTCAACGATCAAGTCAGTCAACTTATCTCACAAGATATCAACACAAATAAACAATTCACAAGTAAAAGCATACCTTAGACCCATGGATTACAAACACTCCATTTTGACTAACCCTAAGACTTCGGGTGTGTACAAGCTTCCGAATGATGAAATGGTACTCACTTCATCCTTAGAATGTTTTAAGTTATTTAGAGTTGTAATACAAACCCATTTTGGCCAAAAATTAACTTTTTGCAAAAATGACATTTATCCCTAGACCCGTTTTAACCAAAAACCAACTTCTTAAGCCCAAAAAGCCCGATTGTGCTTTGATTTATCATATTTCCAAAAATTAGTGATCTGTTTTATCAAAAATATTGATCAAAATGCAATTCAGGCTTACTTGTGCTGCAAGCAAGCCAAGACTATAGGACCACATACTTGTGCATGCATGCATGGCACGTGTACCAAGGAAAAATGTGTGTGACATTAGATGTGAGTGCATGCATACAATCATTGCGCGTGTGCACTTGGTTTGTAGCTATGCACATTGAAACATCGCAGAGTTATTTTTGGTAACTCAATTTTGGTGCAATTTTGGTGGGAACGACAGAGAAGGAAGCGATGAAACCCTTGAAGGGTTCCAAAGGCTTCCCCTAACTCTATAAATAAAGCCCCTCCACCTCTCTTTGAAGAGGTTATGACTTTGAATCATTTTTGTGAAATTTTAAGAGCGAAGCAACCATTTTCTCTCTCCTTTGCCCTAATTCTGAAATACACACCACCTACAGCATCTCTAAACCTCTAAGAGCCTCTAAGGACTGAAGAACTTCAACCCTAACTTGGAACCTAAGCTTGAGGGAGGCTTACAACCAAGGAACTCGAAGCTTTCATGTGTTCTTCAGTTGATGAAACCAGCAGGTAAAACTTATCTCTCTTATTTTAGACCCTTTTTGTGTTATTTTTCAATATCTATTCATGCTAGGTTGTTATCTTCATCATTCCATCATGTAGTTTCTTGGTTTTTCTCACTTTCTCACCTCCTCTTGCATATTTTTTTTCTTCTAATTAAAACAGCATGTTTTAGGTTTTTTTTTAATCATATAATTACCATGCATAGCCCATTTTGATCATCATATAGGTAGTTCGTATTTTTCCTTTATACTTTTACATGTTCGTTGTCTTTGTATGCATGTCCATCATTTAGTAGCCTCAAACTAGGCCTATATTCATATCTTGTATGTATTAGTCGCATTTAGGTCATATTTAATTTATATATTGCATATAAGATGCGTGAAGTGGGCAATCGGGTAAGTCCTTCGTTTTTCCTTGGCATATGAGTGTTATGAGCATTATTTTTCAATAATCCAAATCTATATGCTATTTGTATGTAGAATTGCTCCTTTTTTTATGAGTATTATTTATTTTAGTTTATGTTTAAGGCTATGGGGAAACCAAAAAAAAAAAAAAAACACCTTTTATGAAATATATGGCCTTATTCATTCAATCTAAAATAAATGATACTTATTTTTATTTGAATCATCTAGTTTTAGGTTAGTTAAGGGATTTAGGTCTAAAATGAATTTTTGTGAACAATTAACCACTAAAATCATAAAATAGAGAGTGGGTAGAGGCTAATCTCCAGATTGGGCAAAAGGGGGTGCTTCCATGCAAATGGCCTTCCCTTTTTGTACCTGACCTCCCGAACTCGGAATTTTCTTGGTTATGACAGACTATGCCTTAACTTAGTTTTCATCATTAAAGGTTTTTTGATTCCTTTTTAAAAATTAAGTGGCGACTCTGCCAATAATGCAAGTCGGTGTGGGAAGTAATGCCTTAGATTCGAAAAAGGTACGGTGCCCACACAGGGGTGCCTTACTTTTATAATTAGCAGTGCCTTCGTCCCCTAGAAGTACCACTTCATAAGACTCTATTTTTTACAAGGATAACATTTATCATAACTCACATTATTTAGATTAAGATGAACCTCCTCAAGATTCCCATCTCTATTCAAACTGATTGCTTGATATCATCTAGGATTCATGTCCTTCGTCCGAATACCTCGGACTCTGATATAATCACATCATATCTCTGCAGCTCGATTCATCCACGTGGCATCTCATCTAACAACATCAGCCAAGTGGACAATCCAAAAAAATATGTCCCTACACCACGATACATGTTAACACAGGAATATGTCTTTTCTGCCTAAAAATAAAGGACATATACTACCTTGTATAAGTCCTAAATGAATATAATTATATATTTTATTACGATATTGTTTAATCTTATTGATATCAAACAATGGTATATGTACAAATGTTGCTTCTCTATTACCAACTGAAGTTCTTCCTTCAAAAATTTCTACACTCAGTTTGCTTCAAGGTTCAAATATTAATTTTTTATAAATTTTCTAAATTGGAATTTTTGGCATTTTTCAATCATTCTCAGAAAATTCTTATTCATTAATTTCAAATGATTCACTTTCTCCTAACTTAGGAAAATGGGTCATTTTATTCTCGTCATCTGAATATATTTTCATCAAATAGTTCTAGTTAAAGCTTCTTCTAAGTTTTGTTCATCGTTTTCATCATAACTATATTCAGATTCTGATTCATATTTTAACATGAGTTCATCTACTTCATCGTCAGATTCTATTTCATATACTAGTTCATATTTCTCTTAAAAAAATAATATTTGTTTAACATGTTGTTTTCTGGATTTGTTAGGACATTTATTTGCAAAATGTCTTTTTTCTCCACAACGTCAACATTTACATTCTTCAGGAGATTTCCTATTGCGCATGGAGGCTTTTTATTGTTTTGTGAATTTAGTAGATTTCTTTCTAATATATCTACCCCAAATTTTGGTTTTTCTTTATAATGATTAAATTTTCTTTTATGAATTTTTTTATATTATTTTTTCACAAATTTCTTCTTCTCAACCAATGGTTTAGATTTCTTATCACAACCATAACTTCCTACCGTACCTTATGTTTTTAAACAACAATTATATTTCATATATGCATTGTTCATATCTTTTATAATTTGTCGTTCTACACAATATTTATTTATAATTGCTCGCACAAAAGCTATACTTTCACCTAAAGAATCACAAATTTGATTTGTTTCTAATACCTTTCAAACTCTTTTTGAGATAATTCATTCCATGATTCAGGAATTTTGGCTATAAATTATTTTTGCCAATGAATAGTATCTTTTAGGTCTAGTTTATAAAACCATATTTTATATTCACATGTATAATTTTCAAAATAGCACATATCAAATATTCGTATCTTAGTTAGATTTGTAAATACTATTTTTTTCCAAAATGTCCAATTGGCTAATAGTTGTTCCACAAAATTCTCGTTTAAGATTATCTACCATAACTATGATACTCTCTTTAGCAGTAGTTTATGCTAACTTTTGAGCTCTTATATTATCATTATCTGATAGAGTATCACAAAATTTAGCAATTTAACCTCTTTGAGTCACAACAAGAAAAAGCACTTTTGGCGACTAAATTTTTAGTCGCCAAAAGTCTGTTTTTAGTTGCCGAAAGTCGAAATTTTACTTTCCTCGACAAAATTTTTTAGTCGCCACATTTGTCGCGTATACGTGGTCGGCGTAGGTATTGGCGACTAATAATTTTTTAGTCGCCAAAATACAGGTTTTTAGCGACCAAAGTGTTAGTCGCCAATATTGTTTTACACTTTTGAAAATCATACATTTACCGACTAATAATTTAGTCGCCAATACTCACTGAATCGCCGACTAAACAGCTTAGTCACCAAAATAAAGACTTTTGGTGACTAATAATTTTAGTCGCCAAAGGTGTTTCCGTCGAAAAAAAAAAACCCACTTTTTTTGCTTTTTTTGAGTTTCGAACCGCACCAACCGTCCCACATTCCAAACCTTTTTGCAGCACACTCCCTCCACCATGCCACTACAACATCACATAAATATATATGCAATATATATTATTTATATAGTATATTGACCGGTATTAATACAAAACAATATATATAAATATAATTATTTTAATTCAATATAATTTACGTAAAAAATAAATTATTTACTAAAAAAAAATTTAGGCCACTTTTGGCGACTAAATTAAATTTTTAGTCGCCAATTCTATCATTTTCGGCTACTAACTATTATTTAGTTGCTAAAAAATTAAGTTCCACCTAAAAATAAGCAGTTTTGGCGACTAAACCTGTTTTTAGTCGCCAAAAACGTCCCCTTTTGGCTACTAAACTGAATTTTAGTCGGCAATTGACTGTTTTTAGCTACTAATTTTTTTTTTCGTAGCCAAAAAGCTTCACTTTCAGCGACCAAACAGTTTTTAGTCGACAAAACACTTATAATCGGCGATGAAACTGTTTTTTAGTCGCCAAAACCATCACTTTTGGCTACTAAATCATTTTAGTCGCTAAAACCCCTACATTCGGCTACTAAACTGCCTTTTAGTCGCTAAAACCCTTATATTTGGCGACTAAACTCTTTTAGTCGGCAAAAGTGATCAATTTTGGCGACTAATTCCATTTTAGTCGCCAATTTTACTACTTTCAGCGACGAAAATGCAGTTTTAGTCGCCAAAAGTGCTTTTTGTTGTAGTGAGTAACTTTTACAAAATCATTTAAACCATTGGCGTCTATAGCATGTCCCACTACAACAATTCTTACTACTTGAACTCAATTATGTATAAACTCTTCTATGTTAGTTACGTAATCAAAATCAATATATATTCCATATTTAGTAACAGGTTCCTTTTTTGCAGCTTTAGGAATAAAGTCATATTTTATATGAGTCTTTAATGGTCCTCTTTTTTTTTAATTTTATTTTCTTCTTAGAAGTTTTTCTTCATTATCTCCAAAGATATTCATAAAATCAGGACTTTCCCAAAAATTAAAATTTTCAAATGTTTTATTTGATTTGGATATTTCAACTTTTCTTTCTGATTGATAGCGTTGTTATTTTAACTCGGTTAGATCAATTGAATCGCTTATTGATTTTTTAAGCGCTTTTTCTATTCATATATAGATTTAAATATTCTTGAAGATCTTCTAAAAATATTTCTTCTAGAGAATTTTTTTCGTGCGAATGTACTACTACCATCTTGATCTTTTTCATCTTTTGCAGTTATTGTAATTTGTTCAATAACCATAAAAGAAGTTCTAAATTTTTTAATAAAACTTTCCTTTTAATTTTTAAGAAAAATTTCTTTTATTTCTATTAACTCTTTAGATATTTCAGTAATCATGATATTTTGATTTCTACAAATATTTAAAGTTTTTTTAATCACATCCATTAAACTATTTAATAGTCTTGTGATTTTAGTTAACTATTTCTATGATCAAGATGTATAAAAAAATTTACGTCTATTATATCTTTCATTAAACATTGAATTTTCATATTTAAAATTATTCCTAATTTCAATTTCTAGGTTTTGATACCAAGATTGAGAGTCTCACAAAGTCATATAGGTGAAAACTAATTTTTTAAAATTGTACTAAGTAAATAAGTTTAACTCTAAAATTATATTGAAGTTTTGAGGTCACTTTATAATTTATGAAACAAATTGATTATAAGGAGAATTACTTGACAATGGGATAGAGAATAAAAATTATAAAAATATGAGGAATACAAATGAATCTGTGATGGGATGTAAGTGAAAGTTGCGCAGGTGCAAGTCTCCCTTACACACTTGCACCCCTTTATTATTTGTGTTTTTTTTTTTTTTTCTTCAAATCTATCTTAACTAGGAGCATCCACAATGGGATGGCTAAAATTATTTGTTAAAGTGTGGGCTATATAACAAAAGGTAATAAAAGTGAGGCCCAAAATATGTGTTAAGGTGTGTTAAGAATTTATTAATTTTAGAGACTGAGTGGTGGTACAATGGATGTGTTAAAGTGTGTGTTAAGTGTATATATATATAATAAATAAATAAATCCTCTATGATGAAGGCTTTCTCTCACAATTGATTCTACTGAAAATGAAGGCATCAAGGAATTGGGCCAGACATCTGGCCGATCAACCGGCTGATCAATCGGCCAACGCAATTTTTATTTTTATTTTGTTTCCTTGAAGGGTCCGGACGTCCGAGGGACGTCCAACCGGATATCCGGCCGGATGACCCCACGACACTTTCCACGTCTCTCTCTCTATCCCTCTTGCTGGCTAAAACATTAACCACAGCTAACAAAGAAATTAATAATTGACAATAACAAAATCCATTAAGACGTTATTTAAAACTTCCAATATAAGGCCAAGTTTGGCATCCCAATATAAGTGCACTTATTTCATCTTTTTATCTTTTTTGACCTTTCCTCTTTACTTTTTTTTACACATAATACAAGAAAAATCAAAAAATGTACTTATTCTAAACTTCTCAAACTTGACCTAAATTTAAAAATTATTGTGTCTCTCCTAAATTTTGACTACTAACACTGACACACTATTTAACTCGTCTACTGGCATGGTCTTAATCCACCTCGATTATATGGCGTGGTGATATAGACTATTCTTTGTGATAGGACAAGTCCACCGCATTGTGGCAATTGTGTGCATAGTAGATTTGTGTCGATGGGAAACTTCCCGTGAATAAATTCCAACTATTGTCATAGTAAAAAGGAATTTTCTTAAGTGTCTTATTCTTGCTTGTACCACAAAAGTGTAAGGTAAATATATAGATATAAGTTGTAAGTGTAAGGTGTAAGTAAGTGGGTTGCATATGGTGTGCAACCTCAAAAAAAAAGAAGTGTAAGTTTTATTTTTTCACAAAAAAGAAGTGTGTAGGTGTAAATGTACGATATAAAGTGTAAGGTGTAAGTTACACACCATAACTAAATCCTAGTAAAAAATAGAGCACAGTAAACATAATTGCACTGAAGACAAGGGAGGGGCCCTCACATGCATTATTATTTTTTTGGAATCCAACCCAACTTTCTTCCTTCTATCTTCTCTGTGGACAAACAAATCATCCAGGTAGATTCTGTCTATAAAGTCGTACGCTCAAATAATTTTTAATTATGTTGTCCTTGTTTGATTTGTATATAAAAATATAATTTTTTTTTTAAATAAATCACTCATGTGGATTCTGTCAATAAAATCGTACGCTCAAGTCAAGCAATATTATTGCCCTCGTTTGATTTTTATGTATATAGAGATATTAATTTTTTTTTAATATTAGTTGTTATGTTGCCCTCGTTTGATTTTTATATATATAGAAATATAATTTTTTTTTAAAAAACAAATCACCCATGTGGATTCTGTCTATAAAATCGTACACTCAAATAATTTTAGTCGTTATGTTGTAGGGGTGAGCATGGTCTAGATTGGATCGGATTTGGGTAAAATTAGGACCAATTCGTTATTTATGATTTTTGAAAAATTGGAACCAATCCAATTCGTTTAAATCATGGAACCAATCCGAACCAATCCATTTAAACACGGATTGAATCGGTTTAGGACCATGGATTTACATAATTAAATAACAAAATATATATATAACACTTTAATTTCATAAAAATATAAATATAGCATTATATTAGTTTCACAATAACAACATGTCTTTTCATAATACCGACATACTGTTCTAGAATTTAAACAATTATAAGAAAACTGATTCCACCATAAGTATTTAGACCATTACAAATTAACATTAAAAACTAACAAACAAAAGTAATAAAAGAAGATACTATGCGAGTTTAGGTTTGGATTTAAGTTTTATATAAAATTAGAGAAGATACTATGCAGGAGGGTGTATAAAAAAAATATAGACTATTTGCATACGGTTCGGATCGGTTCCAATTCGGAACCGTGGGTTCAATTCGAAACTAATCCGTGAACTACGGATTTTTAATTTTTCAATCCAGAACCGAACCACGGATTAAAAAAATCAATCCAAACCTACTAGATTGGACTGAATTGGATCGAATTACAGATTTTACGAATTCCTTACTCAGTCCTATTATATTGTCCTCATGTGATTTTTATATATAGAGATATAATTTTTTTTTAGAAACAAATCACCCATGTGGATTCTGTCTATAAAATCCTTACACTCAAATAATTTTAGTCGCTATGTTGCCCTCATTTGATTTGTATATAGAGATATATTTTTTTAAAAACAATCACTCATGTAGATTTTGTCTATAAAATTGTACACTCAAATAATTTTAGTTGTTATGTTGTCCTTGTTTGATTTGTATATAGAGATATAATTTTTTTTAAATAAAATTTTAAAATTTGTTTGATTAAAATTGTTTTTTAAAATTTTAAAATTAGTTTTCTCTCTATTATATATCAATCAATTATTTTTTATCTCTCCCTTCTCTTTCTCTCACATTCTACACATCAATTAATCTTTTTTTCCTCTTACACCCATTTATTCAAAAAAAACAAAAAATAAATCATCTAAAACTCCAAAACTATTCTCAAAACATGTAACGAAACAAATTTTTTAATTTTATAAATCATTTTTGAAAAATTATTCTTTTAAATTGTTTAACAAATATAGTGCTGTTATGTTTGGTTAATTTTAATTTTTTATTTTTATTTTTTGAACAAATGTTTGATTAATTGAAAGAGCAATCAGTGTGTTTGGTTTGAGTTTTCTGTATTAAGTTTTTTAAAAATTGAGTTTTTTGATTTTCGTGTTTTTTTATTTTTAGTAAGTATTTTTTAAATTTTAAACATTTTTTTTACTTTTTTATATGCACCTTACTTAGATGTATCTAAAAAGTAAAAAAATTTTGAAAAAATATTTTAAAAAATTAATAAATATATAAAAATACAAAAAATGTACTGAATTTTTGTAATTTTTTTATATTTTTGGTATTTAGTAAATTTTTAAAAGATTTTTTTTACAATTTTTTAACTTTTTAAGTGTATTTATGTTAAGTGTGTTTAAAAAGTAAAAAAATTACTTAAAATATTAAAAAATTCAGTAAAAATTAAAAAATACGAAAAATTAAAAAATAAAATTTGTTGAAAACTGTTTTTAGAAAAATGGAACCAAGCAATGCTACACACGCCTAAGAAACTATCGACGTAATGACACAATGTCTATTTTAGCTTGACAAATTGATTAGCTGACGCCTTCCGAGAAAGACTAAGGCCAAGTTTGGTATTTTTCAAAAAATTCAAAAAGTCAAAAAGTCACTATCTTATTTAAGTTACATCACTTCTCTAACACATCACTTCAAATCCAACCCAAATCCAATTCATATTTCATAAAAAGTCAAAAAGCACACTTAGTCTTCCCAAACTTAGCCTAAACAAATATATAGTAGGTGTTTTGAAAGTGGGCTTTTTTTTATAGTTTTTTTAATTGTAAAATATTATTAGAGATAGTTGGATTTTTTTATAGTTGGATATAATATTTGTGAAAAAAAAAAAAAAAGTGAAATGGTTATAAGATTTGATATGATATTTTTGTTTGGATTTGTTTTTTTTATTTTATAAAATATTTATCTTGTAAAAAAAAAAAAAAACTCAAAAACCAAGTTCTCAAACACCCCTTGTAGTGACAATAACAACGACTCTCACGTGAGTCTCTTTTGATGAGAATTATAGAATAAGCCAAAGATGGTAAAAGGTTAGTTTTTTTTTTTGGTAATTTTTTAGTATTAAAAAGTAGAGAGGTATTGTGATTTAAAAAAATTAAAAGGTTAAAAAATTGACTTTTTTGGTGCTTGAAAATGTTATTTGAAAAAAAAAAATAGAGGTGTATGCGGTGTGATTTAAAAGTAAAATTATTAATTAAATTATGAATGATAGATTGATAAATAATCAAATCGCAGTTTGAACAGTTTCAATTTGTTAATTGATTGAAGATTAATTTTAAACAATTATGAAACATTTGCATAATATATAATACTAATTTGTATAATATTTTTTACATATACAACACTAACTAATTTTGCGTAATATTTTTCATAAATATAACACTAATTTGTAACAAATTTCACATTTTCAATGTCCCTCACACTGATTTTTATTTTGATACTTTATTAAAAGTAAAAAAAAAAATGTATTAACTATAGTGGAGTAGAATAATTTCAAAAGCAAATTTTAAATTTCAAACAACAGATCAAACTAACCCACTATTAGTTGGGGGAGTCAGTGCGAATTGAACAATATTTTACACTACTTTAATTTATTTTCATCAAAATCATAACTATTTTTTGAAGAAAAAATTACAAAAATATTTTGAAAACTTAACTAAATATACTATTAATTTTAATTATGAACCTTGCTGCAAGATCAATCTATTTACATAAATGAAATCGATATTCCAATCCAATCTGGCTATATAAATCCTGCCAGTTTACATTTTTTCAAAAATCCACTTGTTCAACAAAATTGGCATTATATTTTATTTTTAAAATTTTTCTCTATCCTCATCTCGAGCATGCTAAATTAGAGACTTTTTGGGGTTTGGTATCATAATTAACAAATTTTATTGTTTTTATTTTTTCAATATTGAATTTGATTTAGCATGGTCTTATATGCGCTTCTCTTTTTATTTTGAATTGATAGATTCATCTTGACAAACTAAAGTCTGTGATTTATTTTTTAAATTTTAATCTTGACAAATTGTTATTTTTTTGTTTTATTTATTTATATATTTTAATTTGACAGGATTAATCTTAATAAGGTTTATAATCAAAACTAATAGTTACAAATCGTATTGGATTGAGTTTTTATTTTGATTTTTTTCTCCAAAAATTGATATTACTTTAATCAAAATAAATGCTAAAAACATTAATTTTGTTTTAAAAATAAAAACATATAAAATGATGAGTATTTTTATTTTTATTTATTTTACCAAACTCACTTTATTTTTATTTATTTTTAAATATAATTTATAGGTTGTTTGGACTTATGTTATAATCTATATCAAAAGAGGTTTACATGAGAGTAATTGTTTCTGTCACTATATTTGTTTAGGCCAATTTTGGGAAGTGGTTTATAAGTCAGCTGTGGACGTTCCCGAACGTCCTGGGAGAAAATCTCCCGTTTTGTTCATTTGGGGCTTACTACAGTTTGGACTCAAATGTCACGGTTCTGAATCTAATCCCGCAAAGTGCAATGCGAGATCGATAAATCACCAAAGAGTCTAAATCCGGCAAATCGTTTTGAAAAACAAATTTTTAGAAAGAAGTGTCAAACATGGACTACTTTGCTAGATACAGAGTCGCCACCTAAATACTTTATTTTGGAAAAATTTAGGAAACCCTGACTCGTTGCCTAAGGCCACGTGTCCGTCATCACCAAAGTTGCCTCGGCTCGGGAACTTGGGTACGATTGGGGAAAGTCATCTATGAGCACCTCTGCTCGCCCGATCGAAGATCGGCCTTTACTAACCATGATATCTAGTTTTGAAAACATTATGTGCTCTTATCCCGATTAATTAGCTAATCTTACTATGTGATACGCACAACACACAAGTATAGACTAGATTGCCTAATTTGGAACAAAGCATCGCATATCCATTTGTTTGGAAATAGTTTTGAATTTTGTTACTCGCAAGTAGGCTAAAACATGGATTTCAATGAATTATTCCAATTCGAGCAATCCAACCTTCACCCACAGGCAACCAAACAATCATATCACATAAGCACATAGCCTCATGGTAAGCATGCTATCACGGCAACACTCACACTCATGCAAGATACTGAAGCATAAAAGCTTACCTAGTACTCCGAGCCAAAACAAGAAACTAGTTAGGAATCATGCATGATCCTAGTTCATGTTAAAATGGCTAATGCATCGCAAGCAAAATGCAACTAGAATAGGCTCGGCTAATCTAAGAATGGCATGTGAAATGCGACAACTCGATACACGTATTCAAGTTGGAATTGAAGTACTATGCAATTAGTATGATGCGCCGAGCCTGGTGCATGCAATACTGTTGAATGAATGTAAATATGCAAGCATAAGGTATGCTAATTGAAATGTGCCCTAAAACTAACCACCATAAGCAGGTAAGTAAAAGGGAGAAAGACGTGGGGTTGGAAGATATGCATCGCACGCACGCACACTTATTACAAAACTCGCCCTCTCGTGGAGGGACCGAAAAAATAATACAAATTAATTAACTAACATGCTAATTAAATATTACAGACCCTTAATTAATTAAACAAATTAATTAAACTACTGAAAGCAGTGAAGTGGGCCTCGGGAAGAGGGATGAATGCATGCACACTCGGCTTCGCTCGGAAAATCCATTGCCATGTCACATGTTGCCTCTGTTTACACTGCTCTGCACCTCTAAGGACTGCACAAGTCTCAAGGATGCTTTTGAACTACTCCATGAAGGTTGTGGGAGGTCACCGACCAAGAGATGAGGCCACCGACCATGGAAAACTGGTCATCGACCAAACATGAGGCCATCGGCCAACAATACATAGCCGGCCGGCACTGAAGATGGCCGACCGGCCATCTCTTCCTGCAGAACCCTGTTTTGCTGCAGCAGAGGACAGACAAGGCATGGCAATGCATTTTCAAAGCGATGTTTACACGACCACCCTCCCTATCAAGTTATGAACTCAAGGGAGTGTGGCTCCCGACCCTCGGGCCATCAATCACGCATTTCAATGCATGATGGCCCAAGAGGCCAAGTGTGCAACTTTAATGTCAAATGAAATGCACACAAACATACAAATGATCCTAACCTCCATCATAATTGATCAAGAGGCAAGGGATGCCAACATGCACAATGCTATGCAACCTAAACATGCAAGCATACTAATGCAATGTGAGCATGTGAACAAGCATGCAAACATGCAAACATGTAACAACATGTCAAACACATGACAAAATGCAAGCTAACAAGCATGCAAAATGCAACTCAAGCATACAACAATATGCAATAAGCTAAGTATGCAACAACATACAAGGCAAGCATGCCACAACATGCAAAGGATGGGCTTACACCAAGATGAACAGCTCTCTAATAGGTCCAAAACAGTGGCCATTATGGTGCAACAAAAGCATGGAATTGATATGCGAACATGCATGCACAAAGGCCTACCATCTAAGGCATAAAAGATGCAACTTTTAAACACATTTAAAAGAGACTATTATGGACAAATGGAAAGCATACTAAGCTCTGAAATCACATGAAAGATGATGCCAAACCAACTAATCAAGACAAACATAGCATGTTAATGGACTTAAAGCTCAACGCTAGCCGAAGGACTTACACCATGGCCATGTCAACCAAGCCCCAAAGAGCCAAAATGACCAAAACAGTCCCAAAGGACACCAAAACAAGGCTAGAACATGCATTGGATGAGAGGCAAAACATGCTACAAAGGCAAGTACAAAACAAGATGCATACAAGGCCTAGAAGGGCAAATACACTACGCCTCTTGCAACCAAACATGGCATGTTGTAGGAAAATAAAATCAGAGTTGTAACACATCAAAATAAGCCCCAAAACCTAATGAGAAGGTCTTCCAAAGACCAAATCATAGAGGCGCATGCAATGGTCTATTCTTAAGGTATGAAACACAAACTACCCCAAGCATGGAATGGATGGTAAATGCAAGTGTGTGGCCATGGAACATGGACTGAAATGGAATGAGAAGTGATTCCAAATCACTGAAATAAACCAAGGGAAGCATGCTAATTACTCACACACCCGAAGCTAACAAGCTAGAATGCAAAGAGGCTATATAAAGCATGGAAAGCATGACCAAATTGACATCCAACAGAGCTTAAACATGTTAAAAAATGACCAAAAACTTTACAAAGCTAAGCCAAAACATGCAAGTATGGTGGTCCAAATGCATGATGCATTTCTAGGCAAAATAGAGGAATGCAAGGCAAGTGTATGGTGTATGCAAGGCATGTCTAAACCAACTTGAAACAGAGGTATAACATGGAAAAACAAGGCCTAATACCTACTGAAATGAAGCTAAAACAAGCTAGGCATACAAGCCACAACACAAGCCATTTGTGCAAACATCAAAGACAACATGGAGAGGGGATGACCCTCTCCTATTTGGGACCTCAAAACCACCTCTTCACCACTGAAAATCCTCTAGATTTCAGTGGTAGAGAAGTCATGCAAAGCTCAAAGCAAGGGCCAAAATGGATGGCTTAAAACAAGGCCTAACAAGGCCTTGGAGGGGGGAAACAACCCCAAACCTCAAAGTAACCTTAAATAAAGTTCTAAAGCACAAAAAATCAGAACTTTTATCAGTTATAGTCGAAGCTTAAAAACAAATTCAAGGTAGGCAAAAAGCTTGTGCAAAAAAGGGGAATCTAAAGCAAGGAACTCACCCTTGTAGAACCTCTTCAAGAACCAAGCTCCAGCAGGTTTCTCTGATCAAAATCAGCTTAAGGACCTTAACAACAATCCTCTAATGCCTCAGCAACCCAAGGGTGGTGTAATGCTAGGTGTCCAAGTGCAAAAGTATGAACAAAACAACCTTATACACACACAAATATGCAAATAGAGGGAGATATAGAGATAGATAGATACAACTCTTTCTAACCCTAATTTTAGAACCTCTGGAACCCCTGAGAAGGGAGGAGAAGCTCCCTCTTTATAGAATTCCAAAATTGCAAAGCTTCCAAAACAATCTAAACAAGAGGCAAATCCCTCCATACACGTGTATGGAGGGGGGGTATTGTGGATGCCAGCTGTTACAGCTGGCATAAAATATCTGCCAAAAGCAGATGGAAAGGGGTCGACCAACATAAATGGCCGATTGGCCAACAAAAGGGGCCAGTTGACCAAACATAGTGCCGACCGGCCAAAACTCTTGGCTGATAGCAAGAAAACAGGGCCGGTGGCCTCAAGCCATGACCGGTGAGTTGTGGGGATGGTTAATAAGCCATTCTCTACCCTCAGAAGCAAAAACACAAGTGTTTGGTGCATAACCAAACACAAAGCAAACAAGTCGAGAGGTCTTGAGGCAAGGCGGGCGACCGAAACCTCCGAGAACTCAAGACGAACACAAACATGGATGATCACTGAGTGTTCAAACGATGACGTCCAAGTCTTGAGGACAGTCAAAAATGGGGTGCCTACACCAGCTTATTAGTTTTTTGACGTATTTGGGTTATATTACCCTTCTATTTTTTACACGTCTTTTTGTAATAAGCAAAAAAGTCAGCTTATTTAGCACTTACCAAAACAACCCTTAGTCTTTCATGATGGGCCCCAACTAATCAACATGTCAAGCCAAATAGGCATTTGGTCATTTCTTCGGTCGTTTCTTATGGCCTATAGCACTATTATAACGGTTCCGGTCTAAACTTGACCCTTCTCATGTTCTTAGATCCGGAATCTCATATCTTTAATTGTTGTTTATAACCTTTTTACCTTGTTGTTAGTTGAGTTTGGTCGTTTGGAAGTTGTTGGTTATGTTTGAAACAGATTGGAAGTTAATTTTCCAAAAGAGTTGTTGTCCAGTCCATTTCTTCTTCGTTTGAGCGGTGTTTTGGTCGCTTAAGTGGTCTTTGAGACCTCCCAATACTTTTGCAGGTCTACAAAACTTCTGGGAGTCGGGTGATCTTCGCTCGAGCAGTGTTTCTTGCACTTGAGCAGTCTTATGCAGTTTGTAAAACTTCTGGGAGGAGGTCATTGTACGCTCAAGCAGTGTCACTTATTGTGTCTGACACTTGAACGGTGGTTTGGTCACTCGAGTAGCCTGTGCGTATATCAGTTTGGAAAAAAGGGATTTTTGTCACTTTCTCATTTCCTCTCTCTCTCTCTCTCTAAAACCTCTCAAAACCTAATTCATTGCCATTATCTCTCTAGTTCTTATTTAAAACCCTCACATACACTCTAATCCTTTGATATCACCCCCATTGTGCTTTGGAGTAAAACATAGAGCTCGTCGAGGAGGTCAATCTAATTAGAATATATTTCATTTTTGGCTCCGCCAAACTTCAACACTTGCTCCTTTTGTCTTCTAATATTGAGGTAGGGATTTATTCAACCTTTTAGTATGGTTCTTAACGTAGTTATGTGTTCATTGTCAAGTATTGAGATTTGGGAAATGGGGATTGACTTAGGATTTTGATTTTGAAATGTAAAATAGAAGTTTTCAAATGGGTTCTTAAGAAAGGTTGTAGGGATGTGTTTATTGTTGACTTTTGTTGAAATGTTGGAAATCACTTCTTTAGAAGTGTTTTTGGAGATAGCAATTCTAGTTTAGACCCAACCATTTGATGCTTTGGATCCGGGTTTCATTTCCTTATGTAGTTGTTCTTGTCTAGTTTCCCCTTAATTCTCTTTGAGTTGGCTATTGAGATGTGTTGGTTACGTTTAGAACAGGTTGGTAGCTTGTTTTCCAAACTGTTGTGGCCCAGAATTTTATTTCTTCGCTTGAGCGACACTTCTTGTGCTCAAGCAGTCTTTGCGAACTTGTAGTACTTTTGTAGGTTTCCAGAGATATTAGAAGTTGGTATTTTTCGCTCGAGCGAAACTTCTTGCGCTTGAGCGATGTTGGCTCGAGCAGCCCTTCTTAAGCTCGAGCGTTGATCTTCTGCCTATAAAACTTCTGGAAGTTTGTATTCTTCACTCGAGCGAAGCTTTTTATGCTCGAGTGGTGCAACTTATTGTGTCTAGTCGCTCGAGCGACACTTCTTGTGCTCGAGCAATCTATGCGTATATCAGTTCGTAAAAGGTCACTTTTGAGTCACTTTTTTTATATATCTCTCTCTAAACTTTCTAAAAACCCTAGATCTACACCCTCTCTCTAAAACTCTAGTTCTCTCTACAAATACACCTTGATCCGTCGAGTTCTTCAGCTGTGTCCCTTTGTTAAAAAGGTAAAGCTTGATGAGGGCTTCGTTTTAATCTAAGCAAAGTTGATTTTTCGCGTCTTTGAGTTTCCATCACTCCTTCAATCATCTTCTAAGCTTGAGGTAGAGATTCTTCGCACCTTCTATGAGTTTTAACTTAGTTGTTTTCTTTTTCTAAACAATATGGTGATTTTCAGGGTTTTTGAAATAAACCTAGGGTTTTGGGTAAAAATCAAAAAAGAGGTTTTCAAATGAATCCTTGGAAATGGTTTTGGAAAGGTAAATAAGGGTGAGTGGTGATAAAATAGTGTGTTTTTATTCTTGGGATTGATTTTGGAAGAAAAAGGATTTTACCCTAAATGCCTCAAATGTTGATTTTATATAAATAATGAATTGATGTTGGAAAAGTGGAATTGGGTTGATATTGGTGAGGATAGTGGAGTTGGATATGTATTATCACTCAAACATTTGGAAAGCTTATCTTTATTGAAAATTATTTATCTATTTAGAAATATCTATTTTGGGCTATCGATAAAGGATAATTATGATTGTTGTAGAAATTGCATAAGAATTAAGAGAATTAAAACTATTGCCTTATCCATTGGTATCGGGCATTATTTCATATTTACACATTGGAAATGTTTATCATTTTAAGAAAATGAGTGAATCTGGGAACTATGTGTTGACTCATTAAAATAAGTTGGTCTGAGTGTCCATAGTGAAAGTCTTAAAAACAGCGCGTATATATGGGTGCCGATCCCATGGATGAAATTTTCATAAAGTGGTAATAGTAGTGCTTTATAGCCTAGCTTTACATGGGTGTCGGTTTACGGTTTCCCGCGGACCAAATTTCCGTGAAAGGTTGTATTTGTTTTGAGATTCCCAAAGAGTGATTCACTACCCTGTTTTCTATTGTGAAGGAAATGATTTATGAACTATGATATTAATTTGGCATTTCATGGTTTTGGAAAAGGATATAAAATGTTTTGACACGAGCATTGCGTATGCATTCACCTTATATCTTTGTTAAGATTCATTTACTGTGTTGGATTATTTCTACTGGGCTTTGGCTCACCCTATGTGGAAAAACCATTTTCAGGTGCTGATAACATGCCTCTGCCAAGGCAATAACTTGGGAGAATTTGGAGCAAGCGCATCATTTTTGTTGTTTTGATGTACCTATTTTGTACAAGCCTAGGGCTTAAATTATATTGGATTTAAATTCACTTTTGTTGTAACCAAGCATCGTCTTGGAAAGTTATAAGCCTTTAGGGAATTTATTATCTGTTTTACTTTCATATCATATCTCATGTTGTAACACATGCTATAAATTCAAAGTTAGAGCTTATGAATGTGTAAATGCATGTATTATCTTTTGTATAATTCAAATTATATATGAATGGAAAGAATATTCATTTTGGAATCGCATTATCTTATTTGATTATACGTCATGAGCTATCGTTATATTTTCGAGGTGTTACATTGGAAGTAAAGAGTATGTGATTTAAAATCATAAATGTTTGATTTATGAAAGAAAAAGAAATGATGTTGGGTTTTTGAAAGGATAAAATGAATGTATATGTTGATAATGAGGGTGGAGTTGGATATATGTATCACTCCCATTTTGAAAAACTATGAGATTATACTTGTTGTGGAAATTATCTATTGAGTAAAGATATATGTTTTGGACTATCGATGGAAGATAACTTTGATTGTTGTAGAAATTGTATGAGAATTAGGTTAATTGAAACTAATTACTTATACATCTTGCATTGAGCATTATTTCACACTTAAACATTGAAGATGTATTGTTTTGAAAAAAAGGGGTGTATACCTTGGTAAATCTAGTTAGGAGGTGTGATTTTATTATGTTAGCATGTGTGTCCTTAATGAAAGTCCAGAAATCCGCACTATTAGATGCTGATCCTTTCAGTTAGTACAGGTAAAATGGCTTTGGTAGTGCTTGTATAGCCTATTGGCAGATACATACCTAGGGATTATCAATATTTTGTATCAACTGCCCTGTTTTCTAATTTGAAAAGTATTGTTTATTAAATTGAATCATATATAATTGAGATATGGCATTGTTTTGAAAGAAGGGATATGATGTTTTGGAAAAATGACATGGCATTGCATTGCATTCACCATATGATTTTGTTAAGCTTCATACATTATGTTTAAGTGTCTCTACTGGGCTTTAGCTCACCCTATGTGGAAAACAACTTTTAAGTGCTGATGATATGCCTCCACCAAGGACATAGCTTGGAAGGACTTAAAGCCAAGAGTTTCTTTTGGTGTAATTATTTTTGTACAAGACATGGACTTTAACTACATTGAGTTGAACTCACTTTTATTGTATCCAAACATTGACTTGAAAAGATGTAGCTATTAGGGCATAAACTTACCTGTATCTCTTTTTATTTCAATTCATTTATACATGTCATATGCTATAGATTCAGGATCTTGGATATATGAATGAATACATGCATATGTTATCTTTTGCACTATTAAGGAGTATTAATGAAATGTTAAATATATTGTGAGTAGGCCTGCCAATGGGTCGGATCCGAGTTGGATCCTTCGAAATCCGATCCGATCCGATTAACTATTAATCTGAATCCAAATCCAATTATTAAAAATCTGACTACTTGCAATCCGATCCGATCCATATAATCTGATTTTTTTTTCCCTCCCCTCTCTCTCTCTCCCTCTCTTCTCTCTCTCTCTGGTTAGCAGCCATAGCCACTACCAGTAGTAGCAAAATGATACATAATGAGAAACCCAATAAAAAAAAATTACATGAAAAGTTATAACCTTTCGCAATATCATAAACAATTGTCATTTTTATAAGCCTGAAATTTGAAAATAAAATTTACAATTAAAACATATTACTCCAATCCAACATTGCCATTGTCCTTCAAGGTTTCATTAGTTTCATCCACCTGTAATATCACAATAAACACATGCATAACAAAATGTCCATATGGTTATATACAAATAAAAAAACAATGTTTGATATACAAACAATTTGACCCTCTTCACATACAAACAAATATACATTAAATTTTTATCCTATAAGATTTTGATATCAAGTTCACTAAGCACAAAAGCCACCTGGATTAGATATAGCATCTAATTAATAGACACACACAAACAAAAAACAAAAAAATACGAAAATTCTTTTGCAAAAACATTTGATATGAGATAGATTTCTGTGTACAATAACAGGAAAATGATTCTTACTTGATGTATTTTACCTTTTTACTCAATAGTAGGAATACATATAGAACTGTTTTAATAGCTGTAAATCAAGCTAGCCTAAAGCTAAAACAAAAAAAACCAAACCCTTAATCATCCCAAAGATGATTAAAAACAGGACCAGAAGAAATAACTGAAATGGCTTCTGCTATTGAAATAGTTCCAACAGAATTAACTGTCACAAAATACAACCGTGAAGAAGAATAACTGACAGAAAAGATCATAAAAATGCAAAAAATTTGGAGGGAGAGACGATAGAACAGACTATGCCTCAATCTGAAAAGGTTGATTACGCAAATAGTTTAATTTCAGCATATTCTTCTCCTCTTCTAAATTTGTAGGATCAAAAACAGGACACTGTAATTGGATCAGAAACTGTCAAAAGCAATGCTGTGTTGTCAACAGAGTCAAAAAAAGATAGTTACAGTGAGTTCTTAGTCATTAAAGCTTCAATTGTGGAAATTATATAGATTTGTTTGCATGTGATCAATCTACTGCAGGGGGGAGGGGGGAATGAAGTTCAAGCTAATTCACAACCCACACCCCATTTTCCCTCTATAAATCCAACACCAAACATAGCATAACTAAAATAAATTAATTTGGAAATTACTATCCAAAAGTCAATAGAAAAATTTACTCTCAGATTCATAATAGAAAAAGACTTTTCACAGCAATTGAACCATATGTGAAGCCCCCCATTACTTGGAAAGCACCAGTATCCTATGCATAGAATTGAAGCCTAAATGAGTTCAAATTATTAGGATGGGCTAAAAATGAACCCACAATGAGATGGACTGAATAGTTCAATTAACTTAATCAGAGACAATAGGGTCTGTTTGGTTGAACCTAATTAGTTAATTAACTGTTTATGACAGAAGGGAGAAGCTGCCAGATGCGCAGCAACAACATATAGGTTTAAAAGAATCCTGGACTTGGTTCATGAAGGTTTCAATCAATCTAAATACAAACTTCTAGCAGTCCCATTTTGCAACCACCAATACATCAAAATCAATCTGTGCAACCTCCAAGCAAAAACACCATACAACAACAATTGAAATGCTAATGTCAATTACCATCATTTTGTCCATATCTCTGCTTGTGCAGATACAATGATAGTAAGGCTGTGTTTGGGTCATGGAATTGAGGTAATGATTTGGAAATGGAAAGGAAAATGTGAGGGAAACAGTGGAAAAAACATAGCCTAATAGACAAAAAAACACAGCCTAATAGACAAAAAAACACCAAGTTGAAACTGCTTAAATAAATCAACCGACCCACTAATTCAGAATTGATAACAAATATATGATATTGCATTCAAACAAACAACCCAAAGTACCCATCAAATAACAAATATATAGAGTCCCAAAAACATCCAAGAAAATGTTTCAGAATTTATTTTCCATTCAAACAAACAAACCAGACCTCTTATATAAAAAAGAAACATAAGGCAGCAGAAAGCAGAAGAATACTTAGATCAGAGAAGTCAGAGAAGAAGACGAAGAATAAGTATTAAAGGCTAAGATATCAAACACAAACGGATTAGAGAGCTCAACAAAGAATACCTAGATCCGAGAAGTCGGAGAAGAAGACGATGATAGATAGATTTGATACTGACCAGAGAGCTCACCGAAGAATACCTAGATCAGAAAGAGCATAGAGCTCGATTTGGCTAAGTTCATCGGCATCAATCGGAGCAGGAAGAGATGATGAGAGAGAGAGAGAGAGAGAGAGAGAGAGATTTGATTATGAGAGAGATCTAGGTTTTTTTTTTATGAGAAATGATGAAGAGACGATGAAGGGTGCCTCTATTTACACACCATAATTTATCTCAAGGCAAACCACTTCTAAGAGTACACCTTTAATAATTTGGTAAATATATATTTTGCTCATCACCCACCACAAATTTACATATTTATCCTTACTCACACACCCATCCACAACAATATACACACAAACTCCCATATTTACCCTCACTCACTCACACACCCTCACATACCCACCTTCTTCCATCTTCCCCTCCCCCCTCTATTCTCAATTTCAACCGGTGAACACTGTGTTGGTGCTCAACACAGAGTTAAGCAGTGGTGAAGACATCGTTGGTGCTCAAGTAAAGCAGTAGGTGAGTTCTCATTCCACGGATGCACAGTTCTAAAAAAAGGAAAAAAAAATTTATAACTGTTCAGCAGTATAGAGTCAAACAAATGTAAGTTGTTCGATTGTAGTTTGTTGAACAGATGTAAGTTGTTCGATTGTAGTTTGTCGAACAATGACATATTTTTCACCTCTGGTTAATCGAACAACGATTTACCACTCATAAACAAAAACGAAGACAAAAACAACAAAAATAACCTTTTCATTGCTTCATTTTCTAAATGAGAATTGTCAGATGCATCCTTCATTGAATCCAATCAAAATCTTCAATAATACTATATTTTTGATTATTTGTTGAAGGGTTTTTGACTTTGGTTTTAGGGTTTTTGGATTCTTGACAGAGAAGATACGTAAGGAAGAAGTTTGAAATTGATGATTTATAATATGTTTATTCTTGTCTTTTTTGGTAAATACACAAATGGTGTGTATCATAACTTGTTCTCTATAGTCATTTCACTGAAGGTTAAAATTGTAATAAAAAAGAAATTAATTAATGGTTTTCCTTGAGAGGGAAGGTGGTGTGTAAATAGAATGGCCCGACGATGAGAGATCTAATTTGGTTTTTGAGAATTCAATGTAATCGGATTGGGCAAACAAATAGACCGGATTAGATTTATCCAAATCCGGCCCGTTTTTAAATCGAGCTATGCGGATACGGACTAAACAGGTATTCGGATTCAAATTTGTGTAAATGAATCGAGTTAATCGGGTCGGATTCGGATCGGATTCTGGTTATACCCAATCCGTTGACAAGCCTAATTGTGAGTTATACATTATACGGAATGTTATGTTATGAGTTGTTTTTATTATTTCGGAGCATTACAATTATTAATTTAAAGAGGTAATCACGTTAAGACTTCATTAATAAGTAAATATTATTTTTTCCTTCTCATCTATAAATTCATACATTTATTTACATAAATTATACAATTACAGTCTTTTTGGAAGTGATCTACAAGGATAAAAGTAATACTCCCTCCGTCCCAAAATAAGTCCCTTTTAAGAAATCTAACTTGTTTTTGGTAGTACAATTATTACACTTTAAAAATATTAATTTTTCAAAATTACCCTTTGATAGTACATTTTTTTAGGAATATCAATTGTCATAATTATACTTTTTGTGTTGTTAATGAATTTAAAAAAAAGGGGTAAAATAGAAAATTCATATTATTTTAGTCATTGATTTTTGAAAATGGACTAATATTTTGGGATAATGAAAAATAGAATAAGGAACTAATATTTTAGGATGGATGGAATATATTTTTATACTTAAAGACGAGGTCGGCCCTGAGGTAAGGCTAGAAAGGCGGCCGCCTCGGCCCCCCGAATGATTTACTTAGGTTTAGTTCATTGAAATGAACTGAAACAAAACATTTATTCCATCGTAATATTCATTTTCATGTTTAGATCATTACAAAAATAATAAAAAATATATATATTACAAATAATATCACTATTTATTGTGAGAGAATAATCATATCATAAAAAGGAACAAGAATAACTATTTCATCTTATTTCAATGAATTAAACGCTACATTATTGTATTAGTATAGTTTAAAAGTGAAGTTTCACCTATTTCTTTTTAAATAATTAAAATGGTAAAATATTTAATAGTAATGGATGATTATTTGTTAAATGTATAGACTGTTTATAAATATTGTAAAATTGTACCAATTACAACTGCCTCTCAAGAAATAAATTTTCTTTTAACCTGAAGTTGATCTAATTATATATTTAATTAGCTATGTCATAAAAAAGTATGAATAAATTAATAACGCTACCCATCGAAAATGTCTGCAATCTATTGTTAGGGAATTTTCAAAATGGGTTTTCAAAATTTATCGTTTAATTTTTGGGTGTTTTTAAAACCTTCCTTGTTTTTCTTTGGAAAGCTTGAAATAAGCTTGGGGACTTTGTCCCACATCAGAAAGAGCGGAAAACATGAAACACTTAATAAAGCACTACATGGAATATTCCTTTGAATATGGCATTAAGGAATGGATGCTAGTGTGCATGCACTCACACCGCAAAGATAGTGCGAACGCACACGTGCACGTGGCATGGGCAGTGGGCTATGTGGCATTTGATGGCGTACTTTGCCCTTAGCACGGATGCGTTGGCGCTATAAAGGCACTTTCCTATTTGCATCAAACAAGTTGGAGCAATGACATGGAGCGTCTGTTGGCGATGAGTCAACCAACCGATCGAACGGTTGCGTGTCTAATCTGTAGCAGTTTGATCATAGCCGTTGATTAG
The DNA here is from genome assembly GCA_025200525.1 of Camellia lanceoleosa. Classification (NCBI taxonomy): domain Eukaryota; kingdom Viridiplantae; phylum Streptophyta; class Magnoliopsida; order Ericales; family Theaceae; genus Camellia; species Camellia lanceoleosa. The sequence continues at coordinate 138,366,842 of CM045763.1, forward strand.
AGATGCCCGCAATCGTACGGATGAGATGGCACCCGATCATGATCAGGTATGATCAATGAAGGCTTCTATTCGAAGTGAGAATGGTCTACACCATAGATCGTCGATCCAACAGTTAGATCTAATCGAATGCAATCAAGGAACATGACTATTTGATCAAACGCATCAAAGCCTATAAATAGGCTGCAAAATCAGCCATTTTAATCATCTAAAAATTCAAAAAGCATTCCTACAATTCTCTCTCTCTCTTGATTTAGAGTTTTCGATCAAGTGTTTTTTAAACAATTTTTCGCTTTTCTTACTGGTAATCAAATTCTGCAAACTAGATTATTAGTGCTTGGTTTTCTTGATTATATCAAGAGTATTCTGATCTACTGTTGTTAGTGTAGACACTGATAGAATTAATCTTTAGATCAAGCTTCATTGTATCATGGAGGCAAATTTGTTGTAACCCCTTGTACACCTTTTGGTGGGTGCAAATATTATCTTTAGAAAAGCGACTAAGTAACATGACTTGAAGTACCAAATTTCTGTTTTACATAAACAAGATCATCGCCAAGTTTTGAAGACCCGAAGACCACCAACTGAAGAATTCAAGATGAATTGTTCCATCAATCCAAAAACAATATTTAGATATGGTGGTGTCTATTTAGAAAATGACTTAAGACTTCATGAAGCTTAACCGATTTGATGGAGGAAATTTCCGGCCCTGGCAAAAGAAAGATGCACTTTTTGCTCGCCACTCTCAAAGTGGTCTATGTGCTAACTACGCCTTATCTAGCGAAGCAAGAAAACGAGACTATGGAGCAAACCCGTACTAGAACCAAATGGGAGAATGACGATTACATTTTCTGAGGACACATTCTGAATGCGTTGTCAAACTCTCTATTCGATGTGTATCAACATCTGTAAATGACAAAGCCACTCTGGGACATATTGCATTCAAAGTACCTCATCGAGGATGTCACCAGTAAGAAATTTCTTATTAGTAATTTTATACGTTTTACGATGATTGATATAAAGCCCATTATGGAACAATTCTATGAGATCCAACATATTTTAAGTCAGTTTCAACAAAAGAATATGAACATGGATGAATCTATTGTAGTTTCATCTATAATAAAGAAACAGCCATCTTCTTGGAAGGATTTTAAGAAAACTCTGAAACACAAAAAGAAAGATCTAACTTTAGAGGAATTGGCTCAACACCTCCAAGTCGAAGAAGAGTCAAGACTTCTTTAAAGTAAAGATAACCAATTGGCTCAAACTTCCAAGATTCACATGGTGGATGATGGCAAGAGGTTCAACAACACGAAGCGTAAGTGCGACCCCCAATCTGAAAAAGATGCTAAGAAGTCAAAAGGTGCTTGTTGGCACTATGGCAAGCCAGGGCACTTTAGAAATGAATGTCGGTCATACAAGAAGAAGCCAGAAGCATCAAATGCCAAGAACAAATTTGTGGCTGTTATATCCAAGATGAATATGCTCGAAGATGCTGGTGACTGGTGAATTGACTCAGAAGCAACAAGGCACGTGCGCAACGACAAGAGCCATTTCACTACTTATGAACAAGTGGGTGATGGAACAGTTCTCTACATGGGCAACTCTTTAACTGCTACTATCAAAAGCAAAGGGACAGTAGATCTAGAGTTCACATCTGGAAAAGTCTTAAGTCTTAATGATGTTTATCATGTACCTGATGTCAAGAAAAACCTTGTATCTTAAAGCCTGCTTAATAAGCATGGTTTCAAGATAGCATTTGAGTCGGACAAATTTGTCTTGTCTAAGGATGGGATTTTTGTTGGGAAGGACTACATATATCAAGGAATGTTCAAATTTAACATTATTAATAATATATCTATTTTTGCTTATATTGTTGACTCTCTTTTGTTTATGACATGCTTGTTTAGGTCATGTAAGTACTAGGAAAATGCATGATATGGTCAATTTAAATTTAATTCCTATGTATGATATTAATATGTTTGAAAAATCCAAATTTTGTGTACAATCTAAAATCACTTGCATTTCATTTCCTAAAGTAGATAAAATCACATATATGTTTGAACTTGTGCATAGTGATGTATGTGACATGCATAGTACCCCCACTAGAGGTGGTAAGAAATATTTTGTAACATTCATTGATGATTTTTCTAAGTACTGTCATATCTATCTTTTTCATTCAAAAGATGAAGTGCTTGATAAATTCAAGATTTTTAAGACAAAAGTAAAAAATTAATGTAATGTCAAAATAAAGAGACTTAGGTCTGATAGAGATGGTGAATACCATTTTCCAGAATATTGTGAAGATGTTGGTATTATTCATAAGAAGTCTGCACTCTACACACCACAACAAAATGGAGTAGCTGAAAAAAAGAATAGGACATTAACAAAAATGATTAATGCTATGCTTTCTTACTCTAGTCTAAGTTTTGGTTTTTGGGGTGAAGCCTTGTTCATTGCTTGTCACATAGTCAATAGAATTCCTCTCAAGGGAAGAAATGTTACTCCTTATGAACTTTGGAAAAACAAGAAATCTAATCTAGGTTACTTGAAAACGTGGGGTTATATAGCAATAGCCAGATTGCCTGGACCTAAAAGGAAGAAATTAGGTGAAAAAGGAATTGAATGCATATTCCTTGGCTATGCTTATTCCTTGGCTATGCTATACATAGCAAAGCATATAGGTTTCTAGTAGTATAGCCCAATGGTTCAGTGGAAACAAATATCGTCATTAAATCACATGATGCGGTATTTTATGAGAATCGTTTCACAATCATTCCAAGGTTGGATTCTAATCAAGGAAATGAATTAACTCTTTTGATAGCTACAAAGGAATGTGAAGGACATAAACCCATTGAGCCTAATGAACCTGATGAGCTTGTTGAGCTAAGAAAGAGTAAGAGGGCTAGGATTGAGAAGTCATTTGGCCCTGATTTCATCGTTTACCTTGTAAAAGAAACTAGGAAAGCTTATTATAAGCAAACAATGATTTGTTTGAATATGGATTTGGATCCATTAACCTTTGAAAAGGCTATGAAGTCTCAAGATGTTGCTTTCTGGAAAGAAGCAATAAACGATGGGATGAATTCTATCATGGGTAACAATACCTGGATACTTGCTGATTTGTTACCTGGATCCAAACCAATTGGTTGTAAATGGATTTTCAAAAGAAAAATGAAAGTTGATGGCACAATTGACAAGTTCAAAGAAAAATTAGATGTTAAGGGTTTTCCTCAAAAGGAGGGTATCGATTATTTTGATACATATGCTCCAGTGGCCAAAATTACCACCATTCGAGTGTTGATTGCCTTAGCCTCAATCTACAAGATTGAAATCCATCAAATGGATGTTAAGACCGTTTTCCTAAATAGAGAGTTAGATGAGGAAATCTACATGCAACAACCGGAAGGATTTGTTGTAAAGCGTCAAGAACACAAAGTGTGTAAACTCGTGAAGTCACTATATGGACTGAAACAAGCTCCAAAACAGTGACATAAGAAATTTGACAAAGTAATAGTGTCAAATGGTTTTAGGATACATGAATATGATAAGTGTGTGTACAGTAAGTTTATTGGCAATAGAGGTGTAACCATATGCTTATATGTAGATGACATGCTTATTTTTTATACTGACAATAATGTCATTGAAAATACTAAAAGTTTCTTATCGTCTAGCTTTAGTATGAAAGACATGGGCTTGGTTGATATAATTCTAGGTATTAAGATCAAATAAGAGGACAATGATTTGATTCTTACCCAGTTGCACTATATTAAGAAAATTCTTAAGAAATTCAATCAATATAATTGTACACCCATGTCTACACCTTTTGATTCAAATTTGAAATTGTATCCCAATACTGAAAAAGTTGTTGATCAGTTAGAACACTCAAGAGTGATATGTTAGAATGTATGTCATGACTTGCACTAGACCTGATATTGCATTTGCAGTGAGAAAACTTATTAGATACACTAGTAATCTTCGTAATGTGCATTGGGATGTTATTAACCGAATATTTAGGTACTTAAGGAAAACGATAGACTATGGAATAGTCTATAATGGCTATCCAACAGTGCTGGAAGGATTCACAGATGCTAGTTGGATAACTGACCGTGAAGATCACTCGTTTACGAGTGGTTGGATTTTTACTCTTGGATGAGGAGCTATCTCTTGAGGTTCTAAGAAGCAAACATGCACAACAAACTCAACCATGGCGTCAAAGTTTGTAGCATTGGCTTCTTATAGCAAAGAGGTAGAGTGGCTAAAGAATCTCTTGTTAGAGATTAAGATATGGCCAAAACCTATACCACCAATATCTTTGCATTGTGATAGTGAAGCAACTATATCACAAGCCTATAGCCATGTCTATAATGGAAAGTCCAGGCATATAGGACTGAGACATAACTGTGTCAGACAGTTAATCACAGAAGATGTGATTACCATTAGTTATGTAAAGTCAAGTGAAAACTTGGCTGACCCCGTAAAAAAGGGACTTGCAAGGAATTTGGTATGGAAAACATCAAAGGGGATGGGTCTTAAGCCTACTTAACATAATCATTCCTGGTGGAAACTCGACTCAACGCTTGAAGAAACATCAAGTCTTGAGTTCAATGAGCCCAAGTACACCATATGTTGTGATTGCAAGCACTTAGTTTTATTTCATTTTTAGTTTTATTTCATTTTCATCCTAAGGTTGAAGTGCTTGGTACCTGTAATGTGAAAAGAAGAGGATGAGTAAGCAAACTCTTAATAAGATTACAACTGGGTTGTTAGGATACTGTAAATTACAAGGGTACTCTCAGTAAACTTACCTATGTGAGTGTAAGTGGTGGTACCGCTTCCTATGAGTCCAAGGGCTTAACTCTAGAGTGCTCATGAAATAGGATATAGACACAAGGCCAATCCACGTGTCGGTTTGTTTTAATACTTGAGGTAACCTGTACTATGCGTGAGACATGTCCAGTTAGTCCTATAAGATCACTAGTTCAAAGACAAGTCTACTATGCTATCTTGACTAACTTTGAGGTGTCTTCACTAAGTGAATGATTCAAATCATAAGATATCTTCACCTATGCATACGGCTGCCAAGTGAACCAAGAGTCATCATCTGGTATTTTGAAAATGGTGGGGAAACGTTGGGAACTTTCAAAATGGGTTTTCAAAATTTATAGTTTAATTTTTGGGTGTTTTAAAGCCTTTCTTGTTTTTCTTTGGAAAGCTTAAAATAAGCTTGGGGACTTTGTCCCACATTGGAAAGAGTGGAAAACATGGAGCACTTAATCTACATGGAATATTCCTTTGAATATGGAATTGAGGGATGGATGCTAGTGAGCATGCACTTACATCACAAGAACGGTGCTTTGCACCATCTACACACGCACACGCGCGCGCGCGTGCACGTGGCATGGGTAATGGACTATGTGACATTTGATGGCGTAATTTGCACTTAGCATAGACACATCGACACCATAAGGGCACTTTTCTATTTGCATCAAACAGGTTAGAGCGATGCCGTGGATCCAACGTGGCATGGGTGACGTGGAATATAGTAAGCTCCACATGGCAATGATATGGCGTCTATTGGCGATGAGTTAACCAACCGATCGAACAATTGCGTGTCTGATCTGGAGCAGTTTGATCATAGCCATTGATTGGAGATGCGTGTGATCGCACAAATGAGATAGCACTTGATCGTGATCGGGTATAATCAGTCAAGGCATCTATTCAGTGTGAGAATGATCTACACCACAGATCGCTGGTCCAATGGTCAGATCTAATCGGATGCGATCAAAGGACATGACCATTCGATCAGATACATCAAGGCCTATGAATAGGCTGCGAAATCAGCCATTTCAATCATCCAAAAATTCAAAAAGCATTCATGCAATTCTGACACGACCCAAACCCGCCCCTAAAGGTTTAGCAGAGTAACCGACTAGTATTCCGTGATTACCATAGGCGTGCTTAACAGTAATAACAACAATACAATAAAGAGGCCGGCAGAAGCCAATTGATAATAAAATATATCATCCAATGAGCTCTGAGGATTTAAATGAACAAAACAAATTTTGCATCTATATATATATTCACATATCACATAAGACCAAGTCCAAACATGTCATAACTTAGGGAATTAAATCCCAAAAACAAAACGGTCAAAACAAAAGTCTGAAACAAAAATTCTGTAACATCATAGCCACAAGAGGGCAAGGTAAAAACATCCAAAAGCCATAACACGTGGCAGTTCAAAACCTCGCGATGAGGCACAATAGTTGGCTTGACAAAACAGGGTTCAGGTCAACGCTGCTAAGTCCGCTACGGTGCTTGCTCACCTACATACATATATTAAATAGTGAGTTAAAGCCCAATGAATAACAATTGTGTAAAGGGATTTATGAATGATGTCCTTATAAAAATTCAAAACAGTCAGTTTCAGTAGTGAATCAGTTTACAAAACAGTATTTCATACATTTCAGAGCCATATGCAATCATAACAATCATACGTGGTACATCCAATAGCAGAACAGTACAGTAGATCTTAAAGACCGAACAGTCAATGATGGCCATCAATACAGTAAACAGTAGTTCCAAGAATTGGAACTGACAGAGATCTTTATAACAGTAGCAGCAAACAGTTGCTATGGATGCCACGAGTACAGTTCATAAAATAGGACAATCATTCATTCAGTAAACACATTTCAAAATATAGTATAGTTCATTGATTAGAAAATAATTCCAATTCAACATAGCTTTACGACATTGTTACTCACAGTGGGCTCCCTGAATTTCATGCTAAGCTGCGCTAGAGATATGGCGTCCGACGTAAACAAACAAATTCAAGCACAACAACTCAATACGCAATTCACTTATTCAGCCGATTCTATTCAATTCGTTGTTTACTTGATCGATTTCCATTCGATGTTCACTTGTTTGGTTTGTACTTTCATTCTATATTTCATTCGTGTTCATGAGATGCAAATGCACATGAAAAACACTTTAAAACCATGCAAACGGAGGCCCGAAAGGTAGGAAAATAGAGCGAAAACAAAATGGGGTCTGCCCTGTTGGCCGCACAGGCGGTGGCCTTGGATGCTCATGCGGTGGCCTGGATGCTCATGTGGTGGCCATGGCCGCTCGAGCGTGCAGAATGCATGTTGCAAGGGAGGGTTGGTCAATCGAGCAGTATGGGTTGAAATGTACCGAAAATTGTTCTTGTTTTTGGACTTCCTTTTCTTCAAAATCTACCTTCATAACCATATATTTCAAAGCCCAAAATTCAAAAAAACGAGTTGAATTCACAATTTCTAACTTTAAACAAAATTTATAAGTTCAAAACAAAGCTCAATTTTCATGCAATGATCAAGTTCTTTGAGTTGACATATATATTGTTTAAACTGGCATTATTGTGCTTCAAATCCTCAAATCTCATGGAATTTTCCTTCAATTTTGAAAACTCATGCAAGAATGATGTGTATGATCAAGAATAAAATCATGCATGTCCATAAGTTGAGCTAATTCTTCCAATTTAGTTGATCAAAGACTCCAAGACATTATCAAATCATGAACCATGTGTTTCAAACTTCCAATTCCAAAATTAATGAGGAAAGCTCTTTGAAACTTGTAGAATTCACGAAGATCATGCAAGAAAATATGTGTATAAACAAAATATCATGAATTCATGCCATGCATGTTGATCTTGAGCAAATTTCCTACAATTCCTTTTTTATTTACTCATATGAGTTCCTATCATCAATTTACACCACTAAACTCATAATTATGCATGATCTCCTCTATAATTCAACTCAATTTCCAAAGGATGATTACTATGACATCTCAATTTCATGAAATTTAAAGGAAATCCTCTCCTTAAATTGGTGAATTAATGAAGAATTCAAGTTCCCTTTCACTTCCTCTTTTTCCTATCTTCTTTCTCCTTCTTGAGCTCTATTTCTCAAAGTCTCTCCCTCCCTCTCTACGTGAATGACTCAATTCAACACAAGACCCACTATCTCTCTCTCTAGTCCTCTCTTCTATATTCAATTGATGAGTAAAACACTAATTCTTTAATTATACATATATTAGGTTTAAATTGAATAGGCTAATGAATCATATTAACTAATTTAAATCACATTCACTCAAATTAAATTAATCCTCGTCATTTATAACTTAAGTCAAACTAAATTTAATTATAATAATGTGAATTAGGCTCTAATTGCCTATCTAAATATTTAATTCTAACTTATTAAAATTACTAAATTAGATAGGTTTATTTCATTATACATATCTATTACAATAACAATAACAATACAATACATATAGCACATGGCACATAATGCATGTTTAACACAAGAACATGATCAATACAAATCGCATAATTAACTTAATTAATTAAGGAGGTGGCTGTGACAAATTCTCTCTCTCTCCCTCTTGATTTAGAGTTTTCGATCAAGAGTTTCGTAAGTAAGTTTCTACTTTTCTTATTGGTAATCAAATTCTACAGGCCTAGTTATCAATGTCTTGGTTTTCTTGATTATATCAAGAGTATTCTAATCTATTGTCATCAGTGCAAACGCCAATAGACTTGATCTTTAGAGGCAAATTTGCTGTAACCCCCAGCACACCTTTTGGTGGGTGCAAATATTATCTTTAGGAAAGCGACTCAGTAATGTAACTTGAAACACCAAATTTCTATTCTACATAGACAAGATCATTGTCAAGTTTTGAAGACCTAAAGACCAACAACTAGAGAATTCAAGACGAATTGTTCCAATCTATTTCAATAATTATGATTTATATCTATCTCAATAACTATGATTTATGTCAATTATAAAAATCATATGAAATTTCTTAGAAAATACAATATTAGAATCATTCTTAAAAATAAATTATAATCAAATTATTCACTAATACAATATTTTCAAATTGGATTTATCACCTAATATTTTAAATAATTTTCGTGCATAAAATAGGTAAAAAAAATTAGTAATTTTGTATTTATATATGTACGCAAATTTTGTGTCGGTATAAGCAAAAATAATTAAATAATATCTTTTAATATGTATAAAGGTCTCATTTTTTTCAAATTCTCCTTGGGCCCCTACAAAGTCAAGGTTGACCCTAGTTGAAGGGGTCAAAATATATGAGTTTTTAGATAATGGAGATAGAGTGATATTTACTAATAATTGAGGGGATCTTAGTGTAAATCATCCTAATTGAAATAAAAACGAATGAAATAATTATTCTTTCATAATATTCATTCTCACATTTAGTTCACCAAAAAAATAAAAAATAAAAATGCATTACAATCATAATTTATCATTATGAAGTAATAGTCATACATCTTGCATTGAGCATGAGGATTAAGTTAATTGAAACTAATTACTCATGCATCTTGCATTGAGCATTATTTCATACTTAACAATTGAAATGTATTATTTTGAGAAAAATGGGTGTATACCATGGTGAATTTGGTTAGGGGGTGTGGTTGTGGTTTATTATGTTGGCATGTGTGTCCTTGGTAAAAGTCCATAAACCTACGTGGTTAGGTGCCGATCTTTCCAGTTAATACCGGTAAAATGACTTTAGTAGTGCTTGTATAGCCTAGTGTTTTGTATCCACTGCTCTTTTGATATAAAAGTATATTTTTTATGAATATCACATAATATTGGCATGGCATTGTTTTGAGATGGAAATGTATAATGTTTGCAAAATGGCATGCTTATGCATTTACCTTATGACTTTGTTAAGTTTCATATGTTGTGTTCAAGTATCTCTACTAGGCTTTAGCTCACCCTACGTGAAATACAACTTTTAGGTGTTGATGATATGTCTCCACCAAGGACATAGGAGGACCAGGTGCCGAGAGCTTCTTTTTTATTTCTTTGTGCAATGATTTTTGTACAAGGCTTGAGCTTTATATGTATTGAGTTTAACTCACTTTTATTGTACCTAAGTTTTGACTTGGAAAGATGTAGCCATTAGGGCATAAACTTATCTGTGCTTCCTTTTGTTCAAATTCATTTACAAATGTCATATGCTATAGATTCAAGATCTAAGATTTATGAATGTATACATGCATATGTCATCTTTTGTACAATCAAAGAATATTAATGAAACGTTAAATATTTCGTAAGTTATACTTTCTATCGAATATAATGCTATGAGTTGTTATTATTTTTGGGGCATTACAAGAGTAGTCACGTCCCACTTTTTATTATTCAGATAATCTTACCACATCCCTTAACATAATTCAATTCCATTAATAACATACAGAATCTATATGTATATATATACATTCATAAGTAATGAAAATCCTCTCTTTCATATATTTATTGAATGCAATATGAATTACATTTAAACAACATGCCGTAAAAGTAAGGGTTTAATCTTTTTACAACAATGGTGTTCCGCCAACAATTATAGGGTCCCATGGCCAACAATTAAAGAAAATCACCGATCTTGAACCATCTCTCAACTTGTACCTGAAAGTAATTAGCAACATGAAATGAACATAAAGTCCAGTAGAGATCCTAATATGATCCTAAACAATAATAATATACAAATAGCTATGATCATGAATGCATGGTGACATACAATATAAGTAATGTGACAATTTATATCCAAGATATACTTATATAAGTACATTTTTCCAAACTATCCTCTTTAACACAACACAATGTAAAATCACTTCTTTTCTTTCTAACTTCCATTTTAGTTCAAAAACTTTTCATCACAGCACTTTCTTCTCTCTTAAACCTTCCACGTTGATATAAAAGAATTTCACCTAAAATTTTTTTTTGAAAACACATTCACACATACTAGTAATAACCCAATCTTACATTCCAACACACTATACACACTTACATACCAATACATCTACTACCTTCCCTGGCCATAGGCCCAAGGGCAAGGAACACCCCCAACCATATAACAAGAAATATATATGTCTAAACATTTATAATTGAGAGTAATGCATACTTCCATTTCCATCTTCTTACAGCACGAATGGCAAATGCGTCAACCCATATAACACAACAACGCTTTACCAACCTTATCTAGAAAAAGAACGACCTTAAGGTCACACTTTACTAGGTACAAACTAGAAGGGAGAGAAACCTATCTCAAGGCGTCACTCTTTATCGGCCTAACCGGAGAATAACGGACCTCAATTTCACACTTTACTGTGCGCAAACCGGAAGGGAGAGGAACCTACCTTAAGGCGCCACACTTTACTAACTTAACCAGAGAGAAACGGACCTCCAAACAATATCACAACATGCTAGATTACATAAATGCTATGCAAGTGTAATACATACACATAATCTATTCAACAATGACAACGTCATCCTCCACCGATGACCAAGGACAAAACCTCTAACAATTAAATAAACCACTCTCGTGAATTAAATTCCGCAATAGGTTCACAATTCCAAAACATTAACGTTTTCAATGAAATCATTTCACAAAAGAGTTACGAACATCAATTCATTCTTCAAAACCAAAATTGTTGTTCTAATTATTCAATACTTTCAACCCTTAGACAAAAACCCATTTTCCTTTATAAAAACCCAATTTATGATACACAACCACAACCCAACCACTGTTCGTCTAATCCTACAGTCTTCTCTCTATCGTACGTAAGTTTGGAGGTTCTGAGTGATATTGAATGGATTCAACCGCATAAGAAGACTACTGCTCTTTGGAGAATAGAACTCCATTAGCCAATGAATATGTAGGTTAATGCCCGGACCAATGATTGAAGAAGCAGCAGCCAAGAATACCTATAATTGACCCCCATCCCCTTGGCACCTTCTAAGGCTATAGGCTTTCTTTTTTCAATAACCAGCCACTCTATTGAATTCATAACAACAAATTTGAAGGATACCCGAGTATGAGGGAAATGCAACGAGCACAAAATTTCAACTTTCGCAAAAGGCAAGTACCCAATTGACTTCCTAAAGATAGGAAATGAGAAGCAGTTAATACTTAACTCTTCAACTATCACGGATTAGCTCATTAACCAAAGACCGGAAATATAAAAGGAAAATCCCATATTTCTTGATGTAAAAGTAGCTGAAATAAAATCTCAGATTGGCATCTTGACACATCGATTTACCATAATAATAAATAGAGTCAATGGTGACTCTGTCATGAGAAGAGTCGCTTCTTTCTTACTTTCTAGAGGGGCTTCTATTCACCAACGCAGACTAAAAGTGTTCTCCGAACCGTCTTGGATAGTCACCTATCACACGACTCTCAAACCCAATCTGTGGTGGATTCCAAGGAACAAAGTCAAAGTGCTTGATCCTTTGCCCGATACTTTGAGATGCTCCTCCCCGCCGATCAAGCAGCGACGCTACTCGTGATAGCAATTCCTAGTGTCATGCCCAACTTGTCCCGAATGGTAGATGCATTTGTAGTCAAGATTGTGAGTTCAGGGTAAAGGAATTTGTGAGGGCAGTGTCGGAATTAGAGCTATATATTATGGCCATAGGAGTGAAAAAGTGACCCCTTCTATTGGCATGCCTTTGTTGATTAACCCTAACAATGGGAGCTGCAACGGGTGGCGGCGCCATGGGTGCTGCCTGTACTGGTGGAACATGATTTGGTTGTACTAGAGCTAGTTGAAACAGAGGGTACTGGCTTCCTCCATACTAAATCAGAGGTAAGATTATTGATACCTCGTCTGTCCCTTTCTTTATGTCACCGCACTGAATTCTATGCTTTTCACTCACGTTCGTGATTTTGGTCTTGTGATTCTTCTGAGAACAAGGGTCCAATATTTCTGAAAAAGAAGGAGAATTCCTAGACCGTGTTTTGTGCGATACCATAAAGATTAGAATATTTGTTTTTCTTCTCTTAACATCGGTTTCACTTATCTTTCATCCATTCTCCGATTGGCAGCATGCGGAGCAGGTCGACGTCCGGGAGCTCTACCTAACCAAACTCTATCAAAGAACCACTAAACTCTTGTTCTAGCTCTTTTTTTTAGGCCTTTTAGGTGATAATGGAACATGGATAACCCTATAGCGGTCAACTTTCTTTGCGCGCCCCCCTTTCGGAAGAGGTGCAAATTGGTCTTACTACAGTTCGGACTCTTGTCATGGTTCTAAATCTAATCTCACAAAGTGCAATGTGAGACTAATAAACACCAAAGAGTCCAAATCTAGCAATTGGTTTTGGAAAATCAATTTTGAATGAAAAAGCGCCAAACATGGATTGCTTTGCCAGATTACGGAGTCACCACCTAAATATTTTATTTTGGAAAATTTAAGAAACCCTGACTCGTGCCAAAGGCCACGTGTCTATCATCACCAAAGTTGCCTCGGCTCGGGAACTTGGATACGAGAGGGGAAGATCCTGAAATGAGCACCCCCGCTCACCTGATCAAAGATCGACCTTTACTAAGCATGATATGTTATTTTATAAACCTCATGTGTTCTTATCCAGTTATTAGCTAACTTTACTACGTGATGCGCACAGCATACAAGTATAGACTTAATCACGAGAATTGGAACAAGACAACTCATGTTTTTTTTTTTTAAATGGTTTGAAAGTGCTACTCACAAGTAGGCTAAAGCGCGGATTTGCCACCCTCAAGGTGGGCTTTAAAACATGATTTTGCCACTTCACAAAGTGGGTTTAAAACTCATAATCATCGAGTTGTTCCAATTCAGGCAACCAAGCCTTCATCCACAGGCATTCATGCAATTAAGCATTTAAGCAAATAGCCTCATGGCAAACATGCTAGACATGGCAACACTCACACTCATGCAAGTATGTTAAAGCGTAAAAACTTACAATGCACTCTAAGCCAAAACATAAGCTAGTTAGAAACAATGCATGATCCTAACTATGTTAAAATGCCTAATGCAACACATGCAATAATGCAACTAATAGGCTCTGCTATCTAAGATGGCATATGAATGCAACAATTGATACATGGATTCAAATAGGTATTGAAATATAATGCAGTTTGAATGATGCGCCGAGCCCGATGCATGCAAGACAAATGAATGATGCAAACATGCAAAGCATAAGGTATTGTAGACGTCCCCGAACGCATCCCGGGGGAAGGGAGTGCGAATCCCCCCCGTTCTGGTTCGATGTTGGGTCACTACAGTTCGAAGGACTCAAATATCACGGTTCTTAATCTTGAACCAAAGAGTCCAAATCCGGCAAATCGTTTTGAAAACAGATTTTTTGAAAGAAGTGCCAAGCATGGACTGCTTCGCCAGATACAGAGTCGCCACCTAAATATTTTAAAATGGGAAATTTAGGAAACCCTGACTCGGTGCCAAAGGCCACGTGTCCGTCATCACCAAAGTTGCCTCGGCTCGGGGACTTGGGTACGATTGGGGAAGGTCACTTCGTGAGCACTCACTTCGCCGATCCAAAGACCGGCCTCTACTAACCATGATATCTGTTTTTGAAAACATTGTGAGTTCTTATTCCGGTTATTAGCCTAGGTTACTATGTGATGCGCACAGCATACAAGTATAGACTAGGTCGCCTGAATTGGAACAGAACATTTCATGTTTGTTTGTTTGAGAAATGGTTTGATGGTGCTACTCGCAAGTAGGCTAAGACGTGGATTTGCCACCCTCGGGTGGGCTTAGAAAAAAACGTGATTTTGCCACTATCTAGTGGGCTTAAAACAAACATTTGATGAATTGTCCCAATTCAGATAACTCAACCTCCACCCACAGGCATTCAAGGCAGTTATATCATATAAGCATTTAGCCTCATGGTAAGGATGCTATTCATGGCAGTCACTCACACGCATGCAAGGATGCTAAAGCATAAAACTCACCGAGTACTCCAAGCCAAAATAGAAAACTGATTAGAAATCATGCGTGATCTTAGATACACAGAAAATGCCTAATCCAACACATGCAAAAATGCAAACTATAGCAGGCTCGGCTATTCTAAACATGGCATATGAAATGCTACAACTAACACGTATTCAATTTGGAATTGAAATACAAATGCAGTTTGTATGATGCGCCGAGCCCAGTGCGTGCAAAACAGATGAATGATGCAAACATGCTGTCATATTGTATGCTAATTGAAATATGCCCTATATCTAACCATCGTAAGCAGGTAAATAAAAGGGAAGAAAGACGTGGGGTTGGAAGACATACATCACACTCACCCACACTTATTACAATTATGCCCTCGCGCAGGGGGTCCAAATAAATAATACAGTCCCAAGTGAAAGAATAATACAGCCCGAATATTACAGTCCGAATAATACAGAAAAATCCTAATTAATTAACAAATTAACTAAGAAAATCAGAATCGCATGCAAGCGGTACGCCTTGACTCGCTTCGATAATGATATGATGCATGTTTGCGCGAAAATCCACTGGGATGCCCCAATCAGCCTCTGTTTGCAATGTTTCTCGAAATGCGTGCCAAGTCCCGGGAAGTTGCTGATTCTTCATTTTTGCTGCAACAGAGAGCAGGAAAGGGGCATAGCAATGTATTTCACAAATATATGCATGCCTCGATCCTCGTGCCACCAATCACGCATATCGATGCATGATGGCCGATGGGTCGGATTGCACAACTCAATATAGGGTGAATGCAGATGAATGCTACAACAAAACCTAACTCCATCACGGGTAATCCGGAGTGTCGGTGACTTGGGAATTGAGACCCGTTCCGTCGCTCGAAGTGCGAAACGTGCCTCGTTTCCCGTGCCCGGGCTAACTCCTATCCCGAACACGATGCAATATGCATGATATGTATGAAATGCAGCTAAGATACAATCCTAACATACATAATGCTATGAAAATGAGATGTCTCGGAATGCGTGCACACGGGCACGCAAACTGAGGAAATGATCCTAAGGCATAAAATGGCATACGTAATGCAAATTGGACTTATACTAACATGAGTGGACCTCAGCCACACTCACATAAGAGGCCGTCGGACAAAAGTGAAGTGCCTCGAAATGCGTGCACACGGGCACGCAAACCGAGGCAATGGCATACGGAATGCAATGATGCTAAAATGACATAAACAATGCAACATGGACTTACACTAACATGAGTGGACCTCAGCCACACTCACATAAGAGGCCATCGGATGAAAATGAGGCGCCTCGAAATGCGTGCACACGGGCACGCAAACCGAGGCGATGGTACTAAAATATGAAATGTCATTCCACATGCAGATTGGACTTATACTAACATGAGAGGGCCTCAGCCACACTCACATAAGAGGCCGTGAGATGAAAATGAGGCGCCTCGAAATGCGTGCACACGGGCACGCAAACCGAGGCAATGATACTAAAGCATGAAATGGCACTCCAAATGCAAATTGGACTTATACTAACATGAGAGAGCCTCAGCCACACTCACATAAGAGGCCGGGAGATGAAAATGAAGTGCCTCGAAATGCGTGCTGCAGGCACAGCACGCAAACCGAGGCAATGACATAAAGGTATGAAATGACATGGAAAATGATATGCAAACATGCAAATGGAATTTCAGCACTGAAATGTGGGGGGAAACAGTCCCGAAACATGGCAAAGATGCACCCGAAGTATGGAACGTTCCC
This sequence comes from Camellia lanceoleosa, assembly GCA_025200525.1. Classification (NCBI taxonomy): domain Eukaryota; kingdom Viridiplantae; phylum Streptophyta; class Magnoliopsida; order Ericales; family Theaceae; genus Camellia; species Camellia lanceoleosa. Next base: position 138,383,402 of record CM045763.1, read on the forward strand.
GAAATGCGATATTAGGCGCCCGAAATGGCCTACAGCCATACTAAACATGCATAATTGGTACATGACATGCAAAACAGTAGCAAGGCAGCCCCAAAATAGCATTTTTTACAATACAAAACATGGCGAAATAGTGGGCATAGATAGGACAACAATGGCATGCAAAAATGGGGGCCAAGAGAGGGGTATTGAAACAAGTGATGTATGCGATGCTCAAACTGAAAAATTTCCTTCTACAACACTGATGAGGGACTAAAAATATGCACATTTACAGTAGATGACAACCCTCAAATCAGTGTGTAAATTTGTTAAAAATGTCATGCAAGAATGAAGCCAACAAAGGCTAGAACATGAGGTATGCCATACATTCATCAAACAACCTTGGACCCTTAACAAAACATGACAATAAGGCTAAAATATGGACATTTTTAGTACTGCTCATGGCCGAAAACAGAAGCTAGATAGGCCTAAAAAGCATGCAAAAATGGGAGTCAAAGAGGGACATAAAGACAGGCACAACATGGAGACCCCCAACAAGGTTGATCCCTTCTAAAATGTTTTAGAGGGACACAAAATAAGCTTATTCACAGTTCATGACATGCTCCAAAACATACTACATGTAGGTCAAACAAATCATGCAAATTTACGGTAAATATGAGAGATTATGAAGCAAGTGCATGATAGAGAGGTCAAACAGGGTTGAGCCCTTCTTCAATGTTGAAGAGGGGCTCAAAATAGGCCCTCTTACAGTTTAAATTATGCTCGAAAACAGATCACTCATAGGCTAGATAAAGCATGCAAAAACAAGGGTAAAACATGGATTTGAAGCAAGTGGCATATGGAGGATGAAAACAAGGTTGAGCCCTTCTTCAATGTTGAAGAGGGGCTCAAAATAAGCACAATATAAGTTCATGAGATGCTCCAAATCAGATCACACATAGACCAAATATTCAATGCAAAATAATGGCATATAAGAGGATATTGAAACAAGTGCAAGATGGAGGGCTCAAACAGGGTTGAGCCCTTGAACAAACATGAATAATAGCTCAAAATAGACCTAGTTTCAGTTCTGGTCAGAGCCCAAAACAATGAGAAAATAAGCTTAAGAAATGAAGCGAAAATGAGCTCAAAAGAGGGTGAAGTGTACTTACCCTTGAAGATCAAGACTTTGGTTGCTTCTTGGACCAAATTTGTTGCCTCTTAGCTGCTGGAAAGCCTCTCCTTGCTGCTAGAATGGATTAGTAGTGGTGGTGCTTGGAGATGATGAAGAAATGGCCCTAAAACTTGAAGAAAATGGAGTTGTATGTATATGTATGCTCCAATCAACACTTGTGGCTTCTTCTCTTGAGTTGGGAGGACACTAAAATGTGCAAGAGAGGAAGAGAGGAATCCTTGCAAAAGGGGAGGGAAATGAGCTCTATATTTCCCTCCAAAGGGGTCCCCCGGAGAAGATATTTTTGGGGGAAAATCAAAGCACAGCTGGAATGCACACATCCCAAGGAAGCAGGCCGGCTAGCCACCTTTATTGGAGGTGGCCGGCCGGCCACCCCCCATGGCCGGCCGGCCAAGGGCAAAAATGGAAAGTGGGAATTTCTGGCCGGCCACCAAAGGTTGGTGTCCTCCCAAGTGTGTACAACAAGACCCTATGGTTGGAAATTGGCAACTCTGAACCAGGAGAAACAACAATCCACTTTTAGGAGAGGGTCAAAAATGAAAAGAAGAATTACTAGCCGAGCTCTATTTTTTAGGGTCCTCCCATGTGTGCACAACACAAATATGTGGTTTCGGCTCGAAGAAAATGGCCCTAGGGTGTTCAACATTAGCCCTATGAGAAAACAGCCCGGGCGCCGGAGGGGCATAACTGGTTGCTGGGACAATTACTGGCCTCCCACCCCCCCCAGTGACTTTCCTTATGATAAAACAGAGGTACCTGCCAAAAATGAACAAAAACCGATGCAAAACGAATGCTCGGGGGCCAAAACACGCAGTTCGGGGTCCCGAAAACCGTTAAGCAAAGTGGTGTTTGGCCACGGTGGGTATCTAAGACCCAGTGTCCCTCGAAGGGAGTAAATGAGATGCATGCGAAACCGGAGGAATCGGAGATGGTTGGGTGGTCCCAACCGAGGCACACGGCCCGACGGCTCAAAATCGGAACCGGGCTCGAAATGGGCAAAATGGCCTCACGGCACGAAATGTAGCCCACGGCCATCGAGAGATGGTCCACGGACCGCCCTCCTTCAGAAAAGAAACAGAGAAAATCGAGTCCGGTTCGCAAACCGAGACAAGGCATGAAGAGAGTTCGAAGTCCGGAGGCGGGCACACGGCCGCGACTCGAGACTTCGAACGAGCACAATATGCAACATCACCGAAGCGCTCAATCGGTGACGCTCGAAGTCTTAAGGTCGGTCAAAAATGGGGTGTCTACTGATTGCCCTCTTGATGTAACTCGAAGTCAAGAAGTGACGGGAGTGAATGTCAAAGCCCAGAGACGATCCATTTTTGACAAGGCCGAAGACTTAGACAATCATACAAGATGAACAGAGATATGTGCCCGCAGCCGTGCCCGCAGGCTGGGGGGCAAAATGCAAAGCGACATGCACAGAGCCAAATGATCATGCAAATGCAAAGAAGTCAGAATGAGGCAAGTATTCGCAAATAGATGCAGCAGTTTTAAGCAAGAATGCAAAGCAACAACTACATTTCATGCAGTTAGGAATGCGGAGAATCATTCAATTCTCGTCGCGTCTCACACGGAGAAGATACAATACCTGCGCGATTCGTCTGGTCGCACCAGCCTCAAATGAACTGTACATACAATATCGTGCCTGCAAAAGAGAGACATTCAACAAGAACAATATGCTAACAACATATATTCAATGTAATTCTTGTAGTTTCGAAAGTTTAACACACGCAGTGTCGGCGAGTGAACGCATCGCAATGCGAGAAAGGAACACGCGTGACAACGCACGCTTGAGCACAGAGGTATGGTACAACAAGAAATCATGCATGACAATGCAAAATGCTCATGAGAATACAAGTTATATGCACGACAATGCAAAACGAGCATAAATCAGGGCGCCCATTTGTTGCGAAACAACGAGCTGGGAAACGCGCATTTCGGCGAAGGCAACTTGATCGCGGCCTCTGATTCACCTCCCGGAGAGGTTACAACATGTTTGAAAAGGATACACCTTGATTTTGATGAGTGATGATGAGACACATGTCAGAAATTGCAGCTGAAGTTCCGGCGGAGCAATTTCGCGCCAGAAAGTGTACTTTTCTTGAACTTTTTCAGGTCCCGGGAACTCCGATCTTCCTCAAAATTTGCAGAGAGCTAGAGGGGGGTGTGGGGAACACCACCGCCAGTGGTTGCCCTGTGGAGGCCACCGCCAGGGACAAAAAGCAATTGGCGGCGGGTTGAAAAAGGTGGCTTACCGCCACCTATCCAAAAGTAGGGGCAATTTTGTCATTTTCCTCATTTCTATATATATCCTCATCCAATGCCTCCGAAATCACTTCCACAGCTGCAAAAACTCCTTCCCTTGCTCCCCAAACCATTTTTTTCTTCAGATCTGCACTTTATACGTGCTTTTCAGCCTTCCACGCAAGTTGTTTTTGCGAAATCTTTCAGTTTTAAGCACTTTGGACCGATTAAATTTCGATTTCGAGGCTTCTTTTCTCATTTTCACCACTTGAGGTAAGTTTGTCTCAATATTTGGAAGATTTTCTCAGGAGTTGACTTTTGTTGACTTTTTCATTTCCCGGGAGTTGACTTTTGTTGACTTTTTCCAATTTTGGCTCATTTTTGTTCATTTTTGCTCCTTTTGCAGATTTCTCGAAATGGCGGGTGATTATCCTCATGGTGGAGGTCCTCCAGGTGCTAGAGATGATTTTGACATCATGACATTGCCCCCGAGAGTCCGCCCTTTTGTTCCCGGGAGATACGCCCCATGCAGACACATGCTTCATGCGTTTTCGTCGTTTCACTGGTTCAACGACCGCACCCGGGATTTATCATGAGAGTTGAGCAAAGACCTCTCTCACGATGCACGAGAGGTATTTCACTTTATTTTTTGCATTTTTCGTGCATTTTGTAGCTTTGCCATGCTTGAACACACAATTTTAGCTCATGACATAGTACTTTGCTTGCATTCTGAACACGTGACTTAAACACTTGAATCGCTGAACACACGGCCCATTGACTGATTGATTGTGAACGCACGGTACACATTAGTTAAGAATTGAACACACGGCTCAAACACTGATTTGTCGAACACACAGCCCGAATTTGAAGGTGAACACACGGCACACACTGACTAAGAGTAGAACACGCAGCCCAAACTCTGATTTTCTGAACACGCAGTCCAAGTTGATGGTGAACACACAGCCCACACTGATTGAGAGTAGAACACACAGTCCCAAACTCTGATTTTCTGAACACGCAGTCCAAGTTGATGGTGAACACACAGCCCACACTGATTGAGAGTAGAACGCACAGTCCCAAACTCCGATTTTCTGAACACGCAGTCCAAAACACAGATTTACTGAACACGCAGCCCAGGTTTGAAGTGAACACACAGCCCACTGATTGAGAATTGAACACGCAGCCCAAAACATGATGCATCGAACACGCAGCCTCAGTTTGAAGTGAACACGCGAAAATCGATTGAGAATTGAACACGCAGCCCAAAACACAGATTTACTGAACACGCAGCCCAGGTTTGAAGTGAACACGCAGCCCACTGATTCATTTCATTTGCACACAGCTATTTCATTTCATTTGCACACAGCTTCTTCATTTCATTTGCACACAGCTATTTCATTTCATTTGCACACAGCTTCTTCATTTCATTTGCACACAGCTTCTTCATTTCATTTGCACACAGCTTCTTCATTTCATTTGCACACAGCTATTTCATTTCATTGTGTACTGAACACATGTATTCATTCTGAATGCAGGGTGGCTCTCGCACCGTGCGAGGATACGGCTCTACCGCCGCGAGGGACTGGTACGCTGAGCTTCCAGAGGCTGTCCGGGATCTGGTCGATCTAGCAGGGTTCGGAGCATTCTGCGTGGGATTATCACGTTGTTCTGCCAGCAGGACTTTGTTAGCTGCTTTGGTGGAGAGATGGTGGGACACCACCAATTCCTTCCACTTTTCTGCCACCGGAGATATGACCATGACTCCGCTGGACTTTGCCGTACTCACCGGCCTAGACGTAGGCGGTTGGCCCATACCTTATGACGAGGATATGGGAGAGTGGGAGGCCGCTTGGACACATCTATTGGGGGCTCGCCCACCTGTAGACAGAGCTTCCGGGAGAGTCCGGTACACTTGGTTCTCTTCCCATTTTAGGAGGCCGGAGATGGAGCCTGAGTCTCCCGATGAGGTTGAGCAGTACGCCCGTGGCTTCATTATGTTCCTCTTTGGCACCACTCTGTTTGCCGATAGGGGGAACACTGTCGGGTTGTATCTTCTGAGTGCCCTAGTGGACCTATCACAGGTCAGTCGATATGACTGGGGTGGCGCTGGCCTGGCTACCCTCTATTGTTACATGAGTGTAGCCTCTCGCGGGCGGGGAGACTTACTCGACGGCCATTGGAGAGCCTGGGAGGTACGTTCTGTCCTCTTGATTTACATTTCTGCTTCTCATTACTTGTTCATTGCACACACACGGCGCACTTTGCACTATGTGTTCTGCCTTTAGCACTTTGTATTCATATTCTGCACTGCTCTTCTCAGCTATGGGTGTACGTATACTTTCCCACATTAGCCCCGGAGATGGAAGTGGCAGGACTCCTTATGACTCTGTTTTCGTTAGTGTTCGAGGGCGAGCACCGAGCGAGACCTCGAGAGACTCTCTTCTACCTGCGACAGTATTTTGATACTGTGCGGACGACAGAGGTATTTCAGAACTCTCAGTTCCTTTCATTTTCATCTTTGATCCGTCTCAGATATTCTCGATTCGATTGATTTATGCATTGGTTATCCGCAGATTACTTGGCAGCCCTGGGCGGTCTTTGGTGACGATCTCTGACATCAGTATCCCGGAGGATCGGGCACTTCCCAGTATAGGTTCCTGCTCGAAGGACCTGTTGGTAGGGCATGGTTCCTGGGGGAACGCTTTCTGCGTCAGGTGTGGGGGTACGATTCTCAGGATCCTCCTGCTGTACCTCCAGCCACTATGCGGACTGTCGATAGACTATCTTCCCAGGAGGTCATTAGTGCTATGCAGGGCACCGATGCTTTGTTACATCTCATGGAGGGGGACTACGCCACCTATCGTCGTATATACCTGATGCCCCCTTTGACGGGAGTGCATGCTCCGTCACGGAGGTCTACTGATGTACCATCGTCGAGTCGGGCTCATACCACGGATATCCCCTCCTCTAGCAGGGCTGGTGCATCTAGGGGTAGAGGTAGTTCGATTCCTCCGATCCCTCCGTCTCTTCATTATCATCCTGGGTGGCCAGACATGCCGACCGAGTTGACGAGTTGGTTGTTCGGGACTCCTTACCAGGTCCCGCTAGAGCCTCCTCTTCCTGACCACAGATATGTCTGGGATCTTGATTCACCCCCGGTATGTTTTACAGCTTTGATTTATCAGTTAGATATTTGGATGTTCATTCCTTCGCTGATATTCCTGCATTTGTATCTCAGAGCCTCCAGCTTGAGTACACGTAAGAGCCGCCGGGATGGCCACATTCGAGGGCATGATCCTACAGAGGGAGGCACAGATGGCCATCATGGGTGTGCAGGTATTATCCATCTTCCTTGTGTTTAGCATATTTCTGGTGACACGCTAGTTTTGAACATCTTGCTGTATTGATAGGCTGTGTAAAGCACATCTGGCACACACCCCACTCGCATATTGTACTTACATCTTCTTTTCATATTTGAACTGATGTATTGAACTCTTCACTTTCAGATGCCTCCCGTGTATGCTCCGCCGCGGGCCGGGCCACCTGGGCCTTCTCAGGGAGATCGAGGTACTGGACCTGTTTGAGGTACTAGGCCATCCGGGCCTTTTCGAGGAGCTGGGCCATCCAGGCCTTCTCAGGGAGCTGGGCCATCTAGGCCTTCTCGAGGAGCTCGAGGAGCAAGGTCGTCTCGCAGACGCAGGGCACCCATTATTGAGGAGGAGGAGGAGGTCGCAGACCGTGAGTCAGAGACATCCGCTGGGGAGGGAGGCTCCGGTCTTGGTTCCGGGAGTGGAGACGAGGCTGAGGGGGATCCGGAGGATGATAGCTCTGATCTGGATGGTGATGATGGTGCAAAGGTTATCCCGCAGAAGAGGATGAGAGGGCCTCCTCATTCCCGTTCTCGAGGATATTGATGTTATTTCCTGCTTTATTTTACTTTTTGCTTGTAGTTTGTAGCACCTTGCATAGTGTTAGGCAGTTTTATTTTTTTGTAAAACTTGTACCTTTATTTGTTGTAAAACATGATGGAATGAAACAGCCTTTGAAAAGATGTTTGTATTCGAAATTTTTAGCATCGCAACGCATCATTTTGCACAAAATGGAATTGAATGAAAAATATGCCTTGTGTATTTACCGGGTCAGGTAATGAACCAACGCAACAAATCAAAAACTCGACTCACTAAGAAATAACAGAATCTTAGCAAGTTTACAACTCGATAAGCAAAGTACAAAAATGTTACCGACTCAATAAACAAGACTTAACAAAATTGTGTAAACAAAAAAAGTAACAACTCCAAACACAAAATGCGCCAGCTCGACAAAACTTACAACTCGATAAACAAAACAACAACTCGATAAGCAAAAATACAACAAAGCGTACTTCGGACGAATGATCTGGATGATGGAACGTATCCGAAACTGAGAGAAATGGAGGCCTTCGATGTTCCCGATGCCTAGAAATGCTTCAAACTTCCTTTCTGGAGGGCAAAATAGGACCAATGCGTGGCCGAACACATTTTGCATCTGGAGACTAGAGGGTGGCCGGCCTACTAGAATAGATGGCCGGCCGGCCACCTCTCCCGCAACCCCCAGAATTTTGACACGTGTCCTTTGAATAGTGTTTTACCCCCCTATAAAGCTCCAACTTTGGAACTCATTCATTTCATCACTGCTTTGCACAAAATGGAGGCATTTCTCGCAGAAAATCTCACATCTTGGATCTCTTCTTTAGATGGCTCGGAAAAGTTGAACTTCCGGGGTTTCGGCTTGAATGCACTATTCACGCTGGGCCGGACTTCACTGCATCTTCCTTTCCTCCATGCGGCGATGAGATTTTGGAACCCCGTGACGCACGTCTTTAGCTTCGGAGGGCAAGAGGTATGTCCCACTTTTGAAGATTTTCAAGTTTTGATAGAATCCGAGCGAGGTGAGGAGATCTTGCCCCAGCTCAATTTTGGCTATGCCCAAACCTTAGGGCGGATGTGCGGACTCAACGCACATGATGCTCGATCCCTGATTTGTGACGGAATGTTGGATATCCCGAGCCTGATTTACCGATTCTCCAGTGCCGGTGACCGCAGCGACCATCATTGGCAAGGCTTCCGACAACATGCTCTCTGTTTGTGCCTGTTATCTCATTTTCTGTTTGCCTCAAGCTTCGGAGGGTCCAGCGCCCGTCTGATTGAAGTTGCTCAAGGCTTGAAAGAGGGAAAGAGTTGCATTGCCATGACTCTGGCCGAGACACTGATGGGCTTGATGCTTTCCACGGAGACAACCAGTTTGCAGGAGTCCACTATCGCTGCAGTAATGTTTCCCATCCAAGCTCACATATGTATTCGCCACATCACTCGGTCCCTGCTCGATTTTTCTCACAAAACCCTTATCTTACTTTTCTCTCATCGCACATCTCTATTCTTTATTCTCTCATTTTTCATCTCTCCCGGATATGGTTGATGGATAAATTGCAAGTTGTGGACTCTTGCCTCGCTTACTCAAATTTCATGTTACTTTTCGACCACGCCTAGTCGATGCCCTTGATGAGGGATGGTGGTTTGAATGGATGTGCAATTTGTCGGCGGATCGCATTGCGTGGCGTTGTCCTTGGCTCAATCTCCCGGTAATGAGCTACAGCATGTCCCGGCAGGTCGGGATTCGACTGATCGGCTTGACTCACTGTGTATTCTATTTCCCATTCCGTATTCTGCGCCAGTTTGGCCATGATCAGACTTGCCCACCAGAGGGGATAGAGTATCCGGCTACATTCCCGGTTCGAGGCGCACAGCTGGCTCGGCAAGCCGCAGCGTGGAGAATTAGAGAACTCCTGGCCCCTGCTCCCACTTTTAGTTGCACTTTGTCTGATGAGTGCTGGGATTGGCTCAACGAAGAAGCACAGGTTGGGCCTAGGTTGGCATCGGAGGCTTCAAACAGCTCTGGGAGGGGGCGCAGGGGCACCTGACTTGACTATGCCCCAAATTTATTGCTTTATTAGTACTTTCAAGTTTTCGTTATGAGCGTAATAAAAAGCAATTTCAATTGTATGCAAGAGCAAGAGAACTCTGTTTTGAAATCAATGAAATTGAAGGTTGTGGTACTGAAAATTCCTCGCTTTGGTCCAAAAATGGTCTTAGTTGTGAAAAGATTAATTTGAACCAAGCCAACTTTTATTAAAACTTTTCAAAACTATTTTCGATATGGATCAGAATTGGACACGCCTGAGACTTGTCACTGAGATGCACAACCCCGGATCCTAGCAATTGGAAAGTTGCCCCTAGTCTGAATGGTGGCGCAACACTTCATTGCAACGGAAAGTTGCCCCTAGTCTGAATAACACTGTACCGGAGATCACGATAAATGCTGATGAATAGAGATGACTGAGATGATCAAATGGACAAAGTTGATCGGGGAAAAGATTAGGGCTGAACTTCGGGATGAAGCTGCCTACGTATCCCATAGATGGGAATCAAGCCTTCACGAGTTCGGGCTTGGGTTCGCCGGTATTTTTACTCTCCTTTGGCGCTCTAACTTTTGCCAAGGTCGCCTTTTGCGGGTTTTCAACCTTGCGAGCTCGCTTTTATAATTTCAAATTTTCTATGCTCAATTTTGCCTAGGTCGCCTTTTCGGTTTTCGCCCAGCGAGCCTCAGGGTAATATTTCTTCAACTTGTCCATGTTGATCGGTTGAGAAAACTCTAAGCCATCTAAATCCATCAGATTCACAGCTCCACCAGACCAGATTGACTTGATAATATAGGGACCAGTCCAATTGGGTCTGAACTTGCCCCTTGGGTCGTGGATAGGAGCTCGGTTGTCTTTGAGTACCAAATCTCATTCTTTCAAATTCCTGGACTTAACCTTCTTGTTAAAAGCCCGAGCGATTCTGCGTTGATAACCTTGGATGTGGTACAGTGCTTTCACTCTTCTTTCATCGAAAAGCATGAGTTCCTCAAATCTGTTTTGTCGCTAACTGCTTATCCGCACTCGGCCAATACTCGTAATGACGGGACCTCAATCTCAATAAGCAGAACGGCTTCCATCCCATAAACCAATGAGTACGGAGTCGCCCCGGTAGAAGTTCTGATTGAAGTCCTGTAGCCCCACAGAGCGAATGGCAGCTTATCTGGCCAGTCCCGATAGGTTTCCACCATCTTCTATAGTATGCGCTTGATGTTCTTGTTGGCGGCCTCAACTGCTCCGTTGGTTTGCGGCCGGTAAGTAGACGACTTATGAAAAGCCACATTGTATTTCTCCAACAAATCGATCACCTCCTTTTTGAAGTGGGAACCATTGTCTGAAACGACTTCATTTGGGACCCCGTAGCGACAGATAATGTTGTTTCTGATAAATTTTGCTACATGCAAAGCCTTCAATACTGCATAAGATTGGGCCTCAACCCACTTTGTGAAATAATCTATCGCTACCAAGATGAACTCGTGCCCATTCGACCCCTTTGGCGTAACAGCTCCGATTACATCAATTCCCCAAACAGAAAACGGTCATGGCGAAGTCATGTTGTACAGCTTTGACGGCGGGATGTTCATGCGATTTACATGAATTTGACACTTGTGACATCGCCGGACGAAGCCAATACAATCCTCCTCCATGGTGGACCAGTAATAACCTTGTCTAAGGATCTTCCGCGCCAACATTACCCCATTCATGTGTGCACCGCATTCTCCCCCGTGGATGGCTTCCATCAGACGCTTTGACTCTTCAGCATCAACGCACAGTTTATGCATTCCCAGATGACCCCGTTTATACAGTTTACCCCCGCAGATGATGAACTGGACTGCCATTCTTCTGATTGCCCTCTTGTCTTTGGCATTTACCCCTGGCGGGTATATTTCTTTCTCCAAGAAGTTCCAGATGTCGTAATACCAGGGGTGTTCGTCCTGAACTTCATCTATGGCTGCAATCGACTCAAAGGCAGGTGCAAATTTCTAGTCAATGATAACTGGACGCATTCAGACTCCACACGGGATGTCTATCATAGATGATAGAGTTGCTAATGAATCTGCGAACCTGTTGTTCTCCCTTAGTAGATGAGTAAAATTTAGCTTCTCAAACCGAGGAATCAACAAATCCAAGGTTTGGTGATACATCATCATCTTTCCTCTGTCACTTTCCAGTCTCCTTTAGCTTGAGACACAACAAGGTTCGAATCCCCAATAACGTCCAGTCGTCTTGCCCCTAGTTCCGTGGTCGCTTTAGACCAAATGATACACGCCTCATATTCTGCTTCATTGTTCGAAACTTTGAACTGGAGCTTGAAGGCTAGAGGGATACAGGAATTGTCGGGTGCTATTAGCAACACTCCTATCCCATACCCATGTTGATTTGACGCTCCGTCAAAGTACATCGTCCAAGTTTCATCGTCGATATGCAAAATTGATTCATCCGGGAACAAATATTCAACTGCTTCATCCCCCTCAACCGGGTGGTCGGCAAGGAACTCGCCATCGCTTCTTCCTTTCACTAACTTATGGTCACGACGTGAGATCAAATTCGAGATCAAAAGCAACCAACGAGCTAGCCTACCGTAAGTTACCGGTTTCAAGAGATATTTGATGGGATCAAGTCGCGAAACCAACATTACAGAGTGAGCTAACAGGTAGTGCCGCAGCTTCCTGGTAGCCCATACCAGAGCTAAGCAAGCCTTTTCCAGCGGTGTAAATCGGGTCTCATACTCCAGCATCTTTTTGCTCAAATAGTAGATGGCCTTCTCCACCTTATCTTCTGATTCTTGTGCAAGCATGCAGCCCATTGTAGTTTCAGTTACTGACAGACACAAAATCAACGGTTTCCCTGGTTTTGGTGGTGATAACACGGGTGGGTTCTGTAGATATTCCTTGATCTGCTCAAATGCAACTTGACATCGGCCGTCCCATTGAAACTTCTTTCCTTTCTTGAGGAGGCCAAAAAGTGGTTCACAAGTCAAGGTTAGTTTTGAAATAAACCGTCTTATGAATTGCACTTTATCCAGAAAGCCTCGCACCTCTTTTTCAGTCCTTGGTGGTGGCATTTCTAGGATGGCCTTGATCTTGGAAGGGTCGACCTCGATGCCCCTTTGTGTAATCAGGAACCCTAGCATTTTTCCCGCTGTAACACCAAACGTACATTTCTGAGGGTTTAGCCGCAACCGGAATTCCCTGATCCTTTGGGAAAACTTGTGCAAGGCAGTGTAGTGGCCCTCTCTTTCTTTGGACTAGACAATCATGTCGTCCACATACACCTCAACCTCTTTGTGGATCATATCATGTAGTATTGTGGTCGCGGCCCGTTGATAAGTAGCTCCAGCGTTCTTCAACCCAAACGGCATTACTCGGTAGCAGATGTTCTACACGGTGGTGAATGCCTTTTTCTCGTCTTCCGCGCCATCACTATCTGGTTGTATCCTAAGAAGCCATCCATGAATGAGAGCAATGCATGCCCCACTGTGAAATCTACCAACTCATCGATGTGCGGTAAGGGAAAGTCGTCCTTCGGACTAGCTCTGTTCAAATCCCTAAAGTCTACACACACCCGGATCCTACCATCTTTCTTCGGCACCGGAACAATGTTGGCCAACCAAGTCAGATATTCAGATACCAGCAGGAAGCCTACGTTGATTTGCTTGGTGACCTCTTCCTTAATTTTAAGAGCCCAATCCGGGCGGATCCTTTTGTCATGACCCGAACCCGCCCCTAAGGGTTAAGGACATAACCGGCCAGTAATCCTGGGATTACTTACGGCCTGACAAATCGCATATAACTCATCGTGAGTAAAGGGGCCAAACGGAAGTAAAATTTAAAAACTTTGTCCATAGAGCGGTGCTTATATGCACGCCAAATGACCAAACTCATATGTTAATAACCCACATCAAAAGTATATTAACATAAACTTCTTTACAACAGATCATCTAAACGAGCCAACCCACAACAGACTACATACAAATGTACACAAACCCTTGCCAACAAAAACAAGGTATAATTACATAGCAAAATGGCAACGACGGGTCTCAGACGTGAGACACGAGGGTCGACTCTCCAAAACTGGGTTGTTCTACACAGCTTCATCGAGGCCGGGTCCGACCTCTCTTGGCTCACCTACAAAGACATGAATGAGTATGAGCGATAGCCCAGTTGAATAATATCAACTATAGAACTTATACGTCAAGACGTAGAACAACGTCTTTCAAACGGCCTTGGGCCCAAATTCATAATTTTAACAGGTACATATAACTATACGAAGTTTCAAGTTAAGTGACTATAGTTCCAAACATTCTGGCCCTTGGCCCATTTAGATTTCCATTCATGTCAAAACGCCTTCTACCGATCATTTATGTCAAAACGGCCTTCGGCCCATTCGTTTATGTCAAAACGGCCTTCGACCCATTCATTTCTATCAAAACGGCCTTCGGCCCATTCATTTATGTCAAAACGACCTGTGGCCCACTCATTCATGTCAGAACGGCCTTTGGCCCATTCTTTTCTATCAAAACGGCCTGTGGCCCACTCGTTCATGTCAGAACGGCCTTTGGCCCATACATTCGTATCAAAACGACCTTTGGTCCATTCATGCTTATCAAAACGACCTTGGGTCCATTTATGCTTATCAAAACGACCTTGGGTCCATTTATGCTTATCAAAACGACCTTGGGTCCATTTATGCTTATCAAAACGACCTTGGGTCCACTTATTTATTCATATCAGACTTACGTCCACGATCGCAATTAGCAATTCATAAAGCTCTAAAGGAAGTAAGCATTTGGACATTCAAAAGCATTCAAATATCGATATTACTCACAGTGATCGGTTGATTGGTTCGCTTCGAACTAATTCCTACACATGCCATGAACATAAGAGGGTCATTAACAATTCAATCCGCTCAAAATTCACATTTTTTCTTTTAGGCTTCTTCCTTATCTCTTTAAATCATTCACAATGTTTAACACATGCCTAAGAGTGCTTGCAAGTGAAAGAGAACGGAAAACGGCTACGTAATGCAAAAATAGAATTTCAAAATAGGGTCCCCGCCGTGGGATTCAGCCGAGCGACCTCAAGTCTGCAGAATATTGGTTGCCTCAAATCTCGCTCGGCGTGAACCCTTCGCTCGGCGAACTTCGTCTACATAGCTCCTCGCCGAGGAATCATGTCTGCAGAAAATACTTGGGAGCTCGATTTCCGCCGAGCGGCACTTCGCCGAGCGAAGCCAAATTTCGAAATTCCAGATGATGTTCTTGAGCTTCAATTCAATTCCCACACTACTTGCATGCAATGGCCCAAATCTCAAATTTAATCATGCTAACATGATACCAATGCAAGATTACAACATTAGGAAGCTCAATTTCATAATTTATCTACATGCATGGCCCATTTTCCACCAACTCATTACCAATGTAACTATTTCATGCATCCAAAGCTTCTACTTCCATGGATTACACATGCATGTGACATATAGCCTTTATTCTCATCTCATATAATGAAGAGATGGTCAAATACATGGATTTCAATCAAAATTACAACATGAGTCAAGTAATCCAAGCTCAAATATGAAATTTCAAAACAATACCTACATGCATGCATACCTAGTCTTCAAATTCATCAAAACCAACTCCTTTCATGTTCTAGATTATAAATTCATCTTCAATTCATGAAATCACAACTCAAATTCATGAGTTAGGGGTTGGTTACTTACCTAGGAGCTTTAATCTCCCAAACTCTAGTCAATTCTTGAGTTAAACCTTCAATTTCCCAAGCTAGAGCCAAAATTGCCCAAGTCTCCCTCTTCTCTCTATATCCGCCTCTCTCTCTCTCACTTGTCTAACTCAGGTTTTTGAGTTCTAAGAGGGCTAAAGGAGAGTGCAATGCAATTAAACAACTAGTCCCACTAACACAATATTTAATATAAAATATTTGGGCTCTTAATCCATCATTTTAATCAGTTTACATTGACCAGAATAAATTTCCAATCAAACTTTACCGTAGGCTCTAAAAATTAGGCCAATCACAATGGCGTAGTCGAGTCCGGGTTCTGTGGCCGATAAGGCCCTCAATTTAATTTCCGAAGCGGACTATTCAAATGTATATTCCTACTACGTAATGTATATGAATTCAAAATCACATAATAGCACACAAAATCATGCTAAACACATAACCATAAACACATTAAGGACCAGTTTAACACAATACGTATCAGGTATCACAC
The DNA here is from genome assembly GCA_025200525.1 of Camellia lanceoleosa. Classification (NCBI taxonomy): domain Eukaryota; kingdom Viridiplantae; phylum Streptophyta; class Magnoliopsida; order Ericales; family Theaceae; genus Camellia; species Camellia lanceoleosa. Next base: position 138,399,004 of record CM045763.1, read on the forward strand.
CTTCCGAAGTTTCGCTGATGTGTCGGACCTCGGGGTCAAGGGGATCCGATGTCAGCATAATCTCAGATCGATTCTGTGCATGTCTTCGTAGAACCACGCGAAAACATCTTTGAAATCTTTTAATAAAACGACTAAGCGCCACGTTCCTCCGAAGACAACGTGGACCCGATCCGACCACCATGGTCCTCCTCAAGACTAATGTTCACGGTGATGATTTCATCCATTAATGGTTTAACAAATCTCTCTTGCTCTTGCTCAATTAAACGTTGTAAAAACCGGAGGAACTTCGCTCGCTGCTTTTGATCAAAATTTTGAAAGTCCGAATTAATGCAATAAATTAGGGCACAGAGAAGTACTTAAAAACCACAGATAGTTCATTCTCATTAGGTGCATCCAAATCGCCCAATTCGCCGGTTACAACAGACTCAAACGAAAAGGAAAAAGACGACCGACAGATCGGCATCCGTTAACATCCCCAGAGTACCAGACTCAGACTTCGATCAAGCCGAACCGATTCACTCACAGACTCGGTGGAATCGATTCCGGCTCACTACCGACCCTTGCCGCCGACGTAAATCCCTCCTCGCATCGCCAAGTGAGAGAGGGTGCGATTGATGCATCCAAGATAGCTGCTGGTCGGCTCGCAGCCGTTTCATCCCCAATCATGGAAACCACGATGTTATCCCCCAAGCACTCTTGGTCGATCGGAGGATCAGAGAGGAGACATGCCAGTGCTACCCCCATTTCTAACTCTGTGCCCTCAGGATGCACTACTTTATTCTGCTCAACCTCAGTTGTTGGGTCTGTTTGCTCTGTGGCAACGTCATCCCCGGATAGTTGCAGGTCGAAGAAGATTTCGAAGCCTGGTACGCGCTTCTTCTCCGCGTTTAACCATGGCTCTAGGAAACTGCAAAATGGAAAGTCCTCCCCCTCCCGGACAAAGCGTCCGTTCAGGGTACCCTGGATGGGCCCGTGCATTAAGTCAAAAGGCTTCCCACTGCCGCTCGCTCACGGCCATTTCCTTTCCTTTCCTCACCCAGTCTTCTTTGGTGGGCAGGTAACTCAGTCCAAAGGTATGCGGGTTATGTGGCATTTCGGCCAACGCAGCGACTCCTTTTCTGTCGCTCCTTCCTAATCCCATCCCCGGGATATGTTGTAGCTTGTTCATGAGGTAGACGGATTGAGCACTAACGACACACCTTCATTCATACCATAATATTCGCACTACCCGCCTCCGCCAAAGTGAACCTCGATAAGAACACATCCTCCGTGCCGTGCTCGATCTCCAAAACTGGCATAGACATTTCTGGCGGCGGATGGATGGATGATTTTCCGAAAACAATTGCAACCCCCTTCCCGTGAGGGTATTTCAACATCTGTGCAAAGTGGAAGAGATCGCTTTCACTTGGTGCAACCACGCCCCAAAAGCAAGTTGAAGGTTGCGGAACGCCCAAGACATGAAATTCAATGTTGTGTTGTCTGGACCAACTCGAAGTCCGAACCTTGACAGTCCCCATCACTTCCCTACTGATATTAACATAAGCTCTGATCACCTGAGTGGTAGGTATGAAGTCTGAGGTTTTTAACCAGATTGCATATGCCGCTCGACCAAGCGGAACATTGATAGCGAACCGGATCAACAAGTACCACCGGTATCCACTTATCTCTACACTCCACGAAGATGTAGAGGGGTTTGTTATGATTCACGCCCTCGGGCGGCAATTCGTTGTCTGAAAAGGTTAATACCGGGGAACCTCCTCCCGGAAAAACCAGCCCAACCAGCTGCTCTGGCGTAGTTTCGATGGAGAGTTTGGCCTTATCCATAGCAGATAGTATAGAACACTGCGTCTGCACCCTTGAAGCCATAAGGGCCCCAGATGGAGATGTCTCGTCAGATTTCTTTTAACTGCTTCAAGATGCCTTCTTCTTCGATTTGCTTCTCTCTCTGTTTCTCTGCCTCTTTATCTTTCCCAGATGCTTCAGGTTGGTCGAGGTGTGGGGGCTTGAAGTACCGCCCGCTCCTGGTCATGTGGTCTACCTCATCGAGGTACCAAGTATCATCTGGTTGAGCAGCTGCCCAATCTTCGTCTGTGTGAGCAAGACATAAGTCATCGTCTTCCCACCACATCCCACTAACGTTCAACAAACACCTATCCGGTTCCGGCAAGTTCGTACTCTTGGTACTTTCATCCCACATGCTCACAGCATGTCCTGCTCTTGTGCTCGCAGCACTTTCAACCTCTTCATGGTTCTTGGCTTTCCGGATTCTCTCAGAATCCCACCTCTTCTCTTGCTCCTCCTGTGTTAGTAGGGTTTGTTGTTCGGTTTTCACAATATCTTGATCCCGAGCGAAATTCTTTGTACCGGCGCTCTCCGGCAATTCATTCTGACTCTCGGCCCTTCCGGCCATCATTGATACCCCTGCCCCTGCCGGGCCTTGCTCTGGCTGAATTTCCACAACATCTGGCTGATCATCTAACCATCCGGCAATCTCTGCCGACTCCCCATATTCAAACCAATTGATTGTTGCATCCCCTGCTTCTTGGTCGTTGAAGAACTGGAGGTTGGCAAAATCTTCTTCCACCGTTGTCAGATCATCTGCCCCTTGTTCAAGTCTGTCCCCCTGAATCATGCACAGTTCAGCTTTTTCTGGCAGCCCCACACTCAGCTTGGACTGGCCCACTGATAGGATGTATCCGCTCGGATCATAGACTCTTCCAAAGATAATTCCTGTGTCATCCCATCCTGACTCACCAATTCTGCTCTCCTCCGAAACTCGCCTGCTCCATCTTCGGAGGTCACCACCTCTGGCTCAGATTGGGTTGTGAAGGTGTCCAACATGCACAAGTCAGTGCAATTAGGAAGGATCACCTCCGGCTTGGGTAGGTGAGAGAGAGTAATATAAATACTAGGATCGTAGGAAACGACCCCAGTTTGGATGAGGTTGACTCTTTTGGGTGGTGGATCTTGGTTATGTGCGGGGAGTGGATTAGTTGTAACGTTGGGTCTTTCGGGAGGTAGAATGATGTTCTTGTCAACGAGGTCTTGAATCTCATGACGCAGCCGGAAACATTGATCTGTATCATGGCCATGCTGTTGGTGGTATGCATAGTACTTGGCTGGGTTGTGGGAAGGGGGGAGTGGATTTGGTAGTGGTCTCGGCTCTAGGGGTTTCAGATGCCCCTTTTTTATTAGAACGCCGAGAGCCTTGGACAAGGGCATATATAGTGGAGTGAAGGTTCTTTGGCCTCTGGATTGGTATCTCGGCTTAGTTATCGCTTCCCGAGGTCTTGGAAAAGGGTGTGGGTCATGGGCCTTGGTTGGGAAGGGGGAGTGGTGGTGACCATACCGACCTCTGAAGTCCTTGTGTTCGCAGCGCCACTCGGGCCTGCGTTGTTATTGCGGTTGAATGTCCTTCGAGGCTGCTCTCGGTCCTAGTCGATCAAACCTTGCTTCATCGCATCCTCGATCTGTACCCCCATCTCGTGTAAATCTGAGAAGGTAGGGAAAGGGAGTACGATCATTTTCTGCATTAACTTCGGTTGGAGATTGCGCACAATCAACCAAATTTGATCTTTATCTGTTGGCCTCAAGGTCATCATCGATGCCTTTGCTCTCCACTGGGTTACAAAATCAGAGAAAGTCTCTTTTTGCTCCTGCCTCGTTGTTTCGAGATCACGTGTTGTAATCTCGACCGGTATTATACGAGTCATCAGGCAACGAAGGCCTCAAATTTCATCCCAATTTCTCTTCACATCGTCTTCTAACTTTGCGTACCAGATGGCTGCCACCCCCGACAAAGTTCTACCAAACAAAGAAAGCTTTTGTGGTCGGGTTAGGCCCATTGGTCTCAGGACGTCTGAAAATAGCCGAAGATGGACCATGGGATCTCCGGACCCATCAAAACGGTCAATCTGTGGCATCTTGAATCTGTCTGGCAATGTCACGGCCACATCAGTGTATCCATCTTCGATGTCTGGGATGGCCTTCACCCCTTGTGATTTCTTGAAAAGCTTTTCTAGCTTACTCAGCTTCAGAGCTATATGATCTACCTCGAACTCAAATGGAGAGTCCGGGTGGTTGGGTGTAAGATTCTTGAACAGTTGCGGCAGAAGCGGGGGCGGAGCCAGCCCCGTTGGAAGGTTCGTGTCCTCTTGAGTATTTTGGACGTTGGGTAGGGTGTTCTGGATGTTCGGGGGGATATTCTGAGGATTTGGCAGGGTATTCTGACCAGTAGATGCCTGCTCAGGTAGTGGAGCCGCTGGTGGAGGAGGAGCCTGATGTGAAGCAGACGCCGATTCTCACATAACCTAGTAATCACCGGCTCATTGGGCCATGATCGCGCTTGTTGTTTAGAAAATTTCGCTTGGCGGGTGGCATCATCTTGCATCTGTTTCATGCTCTCATGCATCTGGGCGATCATCGCCCATCCTCGATGTATTCTCCGCTCCATCTGAATGACTGGTAAATGTACCTCTACGGCAGACACAAAAATTTTAACCTGACTATTTATCGTCAAAGCGACCCTCTCCAGAATCCTCGCTCGACACAATCGCGCCTCGGCCTTCTTCTGATAATTGGGGGTAGAGAGTGGAACACTGGATGTCCGTCAACGAGATCCTCGGATCGGTTGAGTCGGCGACCTCGTGTCCAAAAGTGCTTGGGGAGTATCTACTGGTTCGGAAGCAATCGTGCTAAAAACTGTCCTAGCAAAAAGATAATAAAGCAAAAAGGAAATAAATGACCAGAAAAACGGGCAGCATAATACACACAACACACAGTCGGGCATACAACACGCAGTTGATAAGCTGAAAATACACTGTCCTCAATAACTGATCACTGTTCCTGTATCACTGTTCCCCAAAACTGAATCCGATATCCGCAGACAACTGATTCTCAAATAACTGGCTGATGCCCGCAGGCGTGATGCCCTATCTCAAAAACTGATGCCCGCAGGCCTGATGCCCAAACTCAACTGATACATACATTCCCTGTAGAGACGCACTCTAACAAGCACATAACAGATAAGTGAGAGCCAAAACACCCCTATGTTGGGGTAGGGTTTCACTACGCACGCAGCGGTTTCAAACAACCTATATCGGGTAAGCAACCTGTCCTAGTTTGGAATAGTCACTATGGATCCGAATATGCACTAGGTCGAATGGTCAAAAAGGGTGCCCCGGTAAGATCGAGGTTTGTGTTCCCATGCTGTCAGAGCCCAGAGCCGATCAGCCTTATGGTCATGACTTGACAAGACAAGCCTCCGGCAAATCGTTCGGGAATGGCATATGGCAAACACGGTGTCCTAAGCGCACCAATGCAAATGCAATGCAAAGAAACACACAAGTGTAGTCAAAGCAGATATCACGAGTTCGAGTCAAGTTCTCTAAATCCCCAGCGGAGTCGCCAGAAACTGTAGACGTCCCCGAACGCATCCCGGGGGAAGGGAGTGCGAATCCCCCCCGTTCTGGTTCGATGTTGGGTCACTACAGTTTGAAGGACTCAAATGTCACGGTTCTTAATCTTGAACCAAAGAGTCCAAATCCGGCAAATCGTTTTGAAAACAGATTTTTTGAAAGAAGTGCCAAACATGGATCGCCACAGATCTGAGTCGCCACCTAAATATTTTGAAATGGGAAATTTAGGAAACCCCGACTCGGTGCCAAAGGCCACGTGTCCGCTATCACCAAAGTTGCCTCGCTCGAACTTGGGTACGATTGGGGAAGGTCACTTCGTGAGCACCCCCGCTCGCCCGGTCAAAGACCGGCCTCTACTAACCATGATATCTGTTTTTGAAAACATTGTGAGTTCTTATTCCGGTTATTAGCCTAGGTTACTATGTGATGCGCACAGCATACAAGTATAAACTGGGTCGCCTGAATTGGAACAGAACATTTCATGTTTGTTTGTTTGAGAAATGGTTTGATGGTGCTACTCGCAAGTAGGCTAAGACGTGGATTTGCCACCCTCGGGTGGGCTTAGAAAAAAACGTGATTTTGTCACTATCTAGTGGGCTTAAAACAAGCATTTGATGAATTGTCCCAATTCAGATAACTCAACCTCCACCCACAGGCATTCAAGGCAGTTATATCATATAAGCATTTAGCCTCATGGTAAGGATGTTATTCATGGCAGTCACTCACACGCATGCAAGGATGCTAAAGCATAAAACTCACCGAGTACTCCAAGCCAAAATAGAAAACTGATTAGAAATCATGCGTGATCTTAGATACACAGAAAATGCCTAATGCAACACATGCAAAAATGCAAACTATAGCAGGCTCGGCTATTCTAAACATGGCATATGAAATGCTACAACTAACACGTATTCAATTTGGAATTGAAATACAAATGCAGTTTGTATGATGCGCCGAGCCCAGTGCGTGCAAAACAGATGAATGATGCAAACATGCTGTCATACTGTATGCTAATTGAAATATGCCCTATATCTAACCATCGTAAGCAGGTAAATAAAAGGGAAGAAAGACGTGGGGTTGGAAGACATACATCACACTCACCCACACTTATTACAATTATGCCCTCGCGCAGGGGGTCCAAATAAATAATACAGTCCCAAGTGAAAGAATAATACAGTCCGAATATTACAGTCCGAATAATACAGAAAAATCCTAATTAATTAACAAATTAACTAAGAAAAACTGTAAACTGGCATGCAAGCTAGGGGGCTGCCTTGACTCCGCTCCGGATAATGATATGATGCATATTTGCACGAAAATCCACTAGGATGCCCCAATCAGCCTCTGTTTGCAATGCTTCTCGAAATGCGTGCCAAGTCCCGAAAAGTTGCCGATTCTTCATTTTTGCTGCAACAGAGAGCAGGAAAGGGGCATAGCAATGTATTTCACAAATATATGCATGCCTCGATCCTCGTGCCACCAATCACGCATATCGATGCATGATGGCCGATGGGTCGGATTGCACAACTCAATATAGGGTGAATGCAGATGAATGCTACAACAAAACCTAACTCCATCACGGGTAATCCGGAGTGTGGGTGACTTGGGAATTGAGACCCGCTCCGTCGTCAAGTGCGTGCCTCGTTCCGTGCGGGCTAACTCCTATCCCGAACACGATGCAATATGCATGATATGTATGAAATGCAGCTAAGATACAATCCTAACATACATAATGCTATGAAAATGAGATGTCTCGGAATGCGTGCACACGGGCACGCAAACTGAGGAAATGATCCTAAGGCATAAAATGGCATACGTAATGCAAATTGGACTTATACTAACATGAGTGGACCTCAGCCACACTCACATAAGAGGCCGTCGGACAAAAGTGAAGTGCCTCGAAATGCGTGCACACGGGCACGCAAACCGAGGCAATGGCATACGGAATGCAATGATGCTAAAATGACATAAACAATGCAACATGGACTTACACTAACATGAGTGGACCTCAGCCACACTCACATAAGAGGCCATCGGATGAAAATGAGGCGCCTCGAAATGCGTGCACACGGGCACGCAAACCGAGGCGATGGTACTAAAATATGAAATGTCATTCCACATGCAGATTGGACTTATACTAACATGAGAGGGCCTCAGCCACACTCACATAAGAGGCCGTGAGATGAAAATGAGGCGCTTCGAAATGCGTGCAAACAGGCACGCAAACCGAGGCAATGATACTAAAGCATGAAATGGCACTCCAAATGCAAATTGGACTTATACTAACATGAGAGAGCCTCAGCCACACTCACATAAGAGGCCGGGAGATGAAAATGAAGTGCCTCGAAATGCGTGCACACGGGCACGCAAACCGAGGCAATGACATAAAGGTATGAAATGACATGGAAAATGATATGCAAACATGCAAATGGAATTTCAGCACTGAAATGTGTGGGGAAACAGTCCCGAAACATGGCAAAGATGCACCCGAAGTATGGAACGTTCCCGAAATGCAATATTAGGCGCCCGAAATGGCCTACAGCCATACTAAACATGCATCATTGGTACATGACATGCAAAACAGTAGCAAGGCAGCCCCAAAATAGCATTTTTTACAATACAAAACATGGCGAAATAGTGGGCATAGATAGGACAACAATGGCATGCAAAAATGGGGGCCAAGAGAGGGGTATTGAAACAAGTGATGTATGCGATGCTCAAACTGAAAAATTTCCTTCTACAACACTGATGAGGGACTAAAAATATGCACATTTACAGTAGATGACAACCCTCAAATCAGTGTGTAAATTTGTTAAAAATGTCATGCAAGAATGAAGCCAACAAAGGCTAGAACATGAGGTATGCCATACATTCATCAAACAACCTTGGACCCTTAACAAAACATGACAAGAAGGCCAAAATATGGACATTTTTAGTACTGCTCATGGCCGAAAACAGAAGCTAGATAGGCCTAAAAAGCATGCAAAAATGGGAGTCAAAGAGGGACATAAAGACAGGCACAACATGGAGACCCCAAAAATGGTTGATCCCTTCTACAATGTTGTAGAGGGACACAAAATAAGCTTATTCACAGTTCATGACATGATCCAAAACAGACTACATGTAGGTCAAACAAATCATGCAAATTTACGGTAAATATGAGAGATTATGAAGCAAGTTCATGATAGAGAGGTCAAACAGGGTTGAGCCCTTCTTCAATGTTGAAGAGGAGCTCAATATAGGCCCTCTTAAAGTTTACATTATGCTCGAAAACAGATCACTCATAGGCTAGATAAAGCATGCAAAAACAAGGGTAAAACATGGATTTGAAGCAAGTGGCATATGGAGCATGAAAACAAGGTTGAGCCCTTCTTCAATGTTGAAGAGGGGCTCAAAATAAGCACAATATCAGTTCATTAGATGCTCCAAATCAGATCACACATAGACCAAATATTCAATGCAAAATAATGGCATATAAGAGGATATTGAAACAAGTGCAAGATGGAGGGCTCAAACAGGGTTGAGCCCTTGAACAAACATGAATAATAGCTCAAAATAGACCTATTTTCAGTTCTGGTCAGAGCCCAAAACAATGAGCAAATAAGCTTAAGAAATGAAGCGAAAATGAGCTCAAAAGAGGGTGAAGTGTACTTACCCTTGAAGATCAAGACTTTGGTTGCTTCTTGGACCAAATTTGTTGCCTCTTAGCTGCTGGAAAGCCTCTCCTTGCTGCTAGAATGGATTAGTAGTGGTGGTGCTTGGAGATGATGAAGAAATGGCCCTAAAACTTGAAGAAAATGGAGTTGTATGTATATGTATGCTCCAATCAACACTTGTGGCTTCTTCTCTTGAGTTGGGAGGACACTAAAATGTGCAAGAGAGGAAGAGAGGAATCCTTGCAAAAGGGGAGGGAAATGAGCTCTATATTTCCCTCCAAAGGGGTCCCCCGGAGAAGATATTTTTGGGGAAAAATCAAAGCACAGCTGGAATGCACACATCCCAAGGAAGCAGGCCGGCTAGCCACCTTTATTGGAGGTGGCCGGCCGGCCATCCACCTTTATTGGAGGTGGCCGGCCGGCCGGCCACCCCCCATGGCCGGCCGGCCAAGGGCAAAAATGGAAAGTGGGAATTTCTGGCCGGCCACCAAAGGTTGGTGTCCTCCCAAGTGTGTACAACAAGACCCTATGGTTGGAAATTGGCAACTCTGAACCAGGAGAAACAACAATCCACTTTTAGGAGAGGGTCAAAAATGAAAAGAAGAATTACTAGCCGAGCTCTATTTTTTAGGGTCCTCCCATGTGTGCACAACACAAATATGTGGTTTTGGCTCGAAGAAAATGGCCCTAGGGTGTTCAACATTAGCCCGGAAGTGAGAAAAACAGTTCTGGGCGCCGGAGGGGCATAATCGGGTTGCTGGGACAATCTGGCCTCCCACCCTCCAAAGGACCTTCCTTATGATAAAACAGAGGTACTTGCCAAAAATGAACAAAACCGATGCAAAACGAATGCTCGGGGCCAAAACACGCAGTCAGGTCCCAAAACCGCCGTTACAATCGAAAGTGGTGTTTGGCCACAAGTGGTATCTAAGACCCCGGTGTCCTCGAAGGGAGTAAATGAGATGCATGCGAAACCGGAGGAATCGGAGATGGTTGGGTGGTCCCAACCGAGGCACACGGCCCCGACGGTTCAAAACGGAACCGACTTCAAATGGGCAAAATGGCCTACGGGCACGAAATGTAGCCCACGGCCACTGAGAGATGGTCCACGGGACCTCTCCCTCCCTTCAGGAAAAGAAATAGAGAAAATCGAGTCTGGTTCGCAAACCGAGACAAGGCACAGAAGAGAGTTCGGGAGTCCGGAGGCAGGGCGCACGGCCGTGACTCTGAGACTTCTGAACGAGCACAATATGCAACATCACCGAGCGCTCAATCGGTGACGTCTAAGTCTTAAGGTTGGTCAAAAATGGGGTGTCTACAGGTATGCTAATCGAAACATGCCCTAAACTAACCGCCGAAAGCGGTTAAGTAAAAGGAAGAAAGAAGTGGGGTTGGAAGACATGCACACACACACGCACACTTATTACAACATCGCGTCCTTGCGAAGAAGGGTCTGAATAAATAAGCTAAGCTATGCTAACCTAAGCTACTTATTACAAATCAACTAATCAAATATTCTAGCTAATTAATTACAACACAATTGAAATTGAATAACTAGCTAATCTAAGCTAATTAATTACAAACCAAATTAATTAATTAAACACTTAACTAATTAATTACAAAAAGACTAAGCTAATGAACTAATTAGCTAAGCAATTCAAATGAATAGCCTCGGGAAGCGAGGGGGATATGCATGCTCGGTTGGCTCCGCCCCGAAAATCCACTACCTTGCCTCTAAATACCTCTGTTTGCATATCTTTGGACCTCTGAAAATTATGCCAACTTCCATACTACTTCTGTTTGATCTCAAGAACACACTGATGGCTGATCGGCCATAATTGGTGGCCATCGGCCACTACTGATGGCCGGTCGGTTGGCTTTGGTGGCCGGTCGACTAGTACATGTGGCTGGTCGGCCACTGATCTCCTGAACTTCCTCTTTTTGCTGCAACAGAGAGCAAACAAAGGCAAAGTAGTGTATTTGCAAGGAAATGTGTGTACTACTACACTCCTTATCATATCTCAAGCTCAAAGGAGTGTAGCACTTGGCTCTCAAGCCACCGACCAAGAACTTTCAATGCATGGTGGCCAAAGAACCAAGCTTATACAAGCTTGATGAATGCACACATAAGACTCAAAGAGCCTCCACCCTATCATGCATGATCAAAGAAACGTGACACGTTTCATCACTTTGAGTATGAAACGTCCCACATTTCTTGTGTTTGGATTAACGTCCGATCCAAACACATATAATGCAACACAAATATGCTTATCTTACATATTTTACTTTACTCAATTCTTGTTTACACATTTTACATTATCGATTAATCCTTTAACCGATTAAGTCCAATGTGATTGTCCTCTAATGAGAGAGGGGTCAAACAAAGGATGGTTCAAGACATGAGAGAGTTCATGTCTTTGGCTAGGAGGAACCCTCAAAAGAGAGTTAAAGTCATTGAGCATAAACTCTATCTCAAGCTTAAACACAACCGAAGGCTAACCAACCCTCAAAGCAAATTGAAAAATGAAGAAATGAGGGAGGTTGCAGAATTTTCAGTGCTGAAATGGCATGCTAAAGACACTAAGTCACGCAAGCAATGCATGCAAGACATGTTTAAAGCTAAAAACACCAAAGCTAGTGAAGTGCATTACACTAGAAGCATGTAATATCAAGCTCAAAAAGGTTAATAAATTCCAAAACAGTCCTAAAACACCCTGAATGGAGTTCTAAAACATGCCTGAAATAAGCCAAAAATAGCTATATTAAAAGGCCAAAACAATAGCACATGCTAGGCAATTTAGCACAATTGCATTACAAGCATACAAAGCAAAGCTCATATGATCAAATCTGCTCAAAACAGAGGTTAATCATGCCAAATCAGTAGTCAAAACATGCTGAAATTAAAGCACAAGTGGCAAGAAAAAACATGCGTGCATATTGGCTAGCAAACAAAGCATAAAGCACAACTCTCAAAGGCAAAGAAAGAGTGGAATATGTGAGAGTGGGACAGTGATATATGCACTGAAATTACATGCTAAATGATGCTATGGCATGCAAACAACCCAAGCAAAGCATTGTAGAAGCCTTAAATCACAAAGCTAGTGAAGCCAACTACATTATAGCCATGCAAGGCAAAGCATATATGACAAAGACCACCTAAAATAGAGCCAAAGCATGCTAAATCAGTAGCAAAAATGTGTTGGAGTTAAGCTAACACAAGCTAGAATGATAGGCTAGCTCATTGGGCATGGTAAGCTAGTAAGCATAATTACACTACAAGTGCAAGAAGCAAGCAACAAGTAATCCAAAAAATTAAAAATATAGTTGAAACGTGTCAAAATAGAGCCTAAAACATGCTTGAATTAAGCTACAAAAAGGTGGAAATACATGCTCTCAAGTTAGGCCATCTACACTTGCAAACAAGACACAAGGAGGGGAGGCCACCGCCTCCTATTTTGGACCTCAAAACATGGTTTTTGTCACTGAAATTCCCCATGAATTCAGTGGTGAAAGGGCCCAAAAAGTTTGATTTGAAAGTCTTGAAAGATGGCACAAAAAGCTATACAAGCTAAGGAACAAAAGGGAGAGACAACCCTCTAACACAAAATAGGCTCAAACTACCATTTTTAGGACTGAAAAACAGAGGTTTTTGTAGTTGAAAACTAGGCCAAAAACAGTTTCCAAAGGTGGCAAAACAAGTGTGCAAAAATAAGCTTAAAAGGGGTAAGTGTTTACCTTTGAAGCACAGCAGCAAAATAGCCAAAATTCTGAGCTTAAAACACCTTCCACCAGCCCAAAATAGGTTCCAAGGGACCTCAGCCCAAAGATATGCAAATTTGATGAAGGATGTCTAGGCAAAGGAGAGGTGTATCTCTACTTCTATACACAAAATGGCAAGAGAGAGAGAACTTTAGAGAGAGAGAGATTTTAGAGAGAGAGGCTCCCAAACTTTCTAACCTCATAATATGAGAGATATGGCCTTCATATATAGAAAAATACAAGCTTTGGTTGAAATATCTGAATTGGGACAGCTGGCCCATTGTGAAAACAGCTGGAGCAAAATATCTGCAAATTCTAAGCTTTCTAGGCATTTTTGGCCGACCGGCCATCTTGGTGGCCGACCAGCTACTAATGTTGGCCGATAAGGGTCACTTTTGGCCGACCTATGGCTAGCAAGCTCCATTTGTGGCCGGCACACTCCCCCAGAGGCCGACAGCAAAAACTAGTCTCAGGCCCCGACTTCAACCAAGCATAACTCCTTCATCTGGACCTCTTTTCAGGTCATTTTTGAGCCTAAACTGAAGTCCCGAAGGTCTTCTTTCCAATGGTGGCAGCCTAACATCAAAATTCCAAGTGTGCTAAGAGATATCCCTCTTTTAGTGAAGACTGCTCAGTTTCGGTCCAACGGGATCGATGCCCAACTTCAACCAACCATATCTCTCCCATCCGGACTCGGCTTTAGGAGATTATTAAGTGAAAAATGAAGCCCCAGAAGTCTTATTTCCAATGGTGGTGGCCTCATAGTTGAAATCCAAGTATACAAAAGGATAGGCCTGATTTAGCGAGGGCTGCTCGGCTCTCTCTTAACAATTCATGCCCGTCTTCTTCCCCAAATTGGTTTCTTTCCTCTCCTCCAATTTTTTTCAACTCCAAACCTCTAACCAAGATGTTTTGAAAGATTTTTCAAGGAATTTCACCTCTCTTACATTCATTTCCACTTTGTCCTTGCTCGATTTATCGAAAAGCGCAACATTTAATGAAATGCGAGTCTCGGAGCATCGTAGAATCATTTTCAAAAATGTTTTGAAAGAGAGGGTTTTAAGGTCTAAAAACCATTCAAAATAGTTTTGGTCCAAAATGGGGTGTAAGGTTAGGATTTGAAGCTCCTCTTGCCGAAGAAATCGAACATTTGCACTGCACACCTTTCATCACCAAGTAATCAATTAGCGGCGCCCAAGTCTTAAGGGCGGTCAAAAATGGGGTGTCTACAAACCCATGCATCCATGTTCAATGCTCGACCAGAACAACAGCCAATAAAGACCATAATTACATAGATAACTACTCCTCTCTTTCTCCGTCTTTAAGGCTTTAAGGCTAACCTATATGGCAACTGGAAAGAAAGACGACCTCACCTTCTCGTAGATGGTGTCAGTGAGAGCAATTTTAGTATCCCCCGTTGACCTTCTTTTGTAGATTGAATCTTCAATGAGTGGAAACAAGCAACCTTACTAAGAAAGGCACTTGTTGAGTAAGGCCAGCTTTCGAGCCCAAGCCCCTTGTATAGGTTGGGTGCTTGAGCGCATCTTTTTCATATCGATTAGGGCTTTCCTTGAGTTTTCAATCAGAGGTGCATTAGCACTGCTGCAAGACACAACATTAAACAAAGTAAACACAAGACTCGATTAACTTGTTTTAGCAATAAAAGCATTAATTCAATCCCATAACACATAACACAATCATTACCCAACTTTACCCCTTTTCGTTTTATGAAACTCTTAATAAAAATTAAGGCTTTTTGCCATTATCAACCTAACCAAAACTAACCACTTCCCAATTTACTAAAACAACAAAAAACATACTATTTCAACTACCAAAAACTCAAACCCTAAATCCCCTTTCATGCTTTTGGAAAATCGCATAATAAAACATGCTTTTAATGCAAGAAAAATTACCACATGTCTATCTATAACAAGGCATTGAAAAGAGCAAAGAAATCCCTACCTCCCGAAGTAAAGAGGAGAAAAGCCAAAAATCCACAGCGACAAAAATACGATCAGCTCAGATTAAATGAAAGCCCTCACCAAGCTTTACGTTTTGGTATATGGAACTAGGGGTCAAAGAAGTTTAGAAATAGATGAAATCATAGGTTAAAGAGCTAGGAAACTCAAAAATGGTGGAAATAGAGGGTGAAAAGTGAAGATATTTGACCCAAAAAGTGATTTTTAAAGATTTGATCCCCAACAGACCTCTCGAGCATTCAAATCCGTGCTCGAGTAGTGAATGAAATCTCTCAGTATCTATTCTAACTTGAACAGTCCACTCGACCAGTCAAAAGTGTACTTGAGCAATAAATCAAGGCTTGTAGTATCTCAGAAAATTTTAAAAAATAGAGCTAGAAGGGTCTATGGACCGCCAGAGAGGTGAAACTTGCGCTCGAGCGAACTATGTATACAACACAGATTTGCAAATTTCAAACAGCCATAACTCTCTCGTCCGAACTCCGTTTAGGGTCGTTCTTATATCCAAATTGAAGCCCTAGAAGTAAGCTTTCTAATGATTCTATCCTCACATCAAGATTCAAAGTAAGGAGAGAGAAAATGATAAAAGAGTGAAAACTACTCAATAATAATTATTCGAATTAGGAGTTTTTGATCCGATCTTGCCCAACCACTATGGTAGCACCTCAACCAAGACTCAAATATCGACTAAAAAGGTTCTCGATTATGATAATCAATGAGTAAAATATAATTCCATTATACCAAGAAGTACGGAGTACTACACAAGCCGCATCGATCACCTACACAGACATAGGGGCCAAGATTGCCAACCTCAAACTAGAGGTTTGACTTCTTGAGAATTTTCAGCAAAGACATCAAACATGATGGATAGATATCATCGAAGGCTCTACTTGCTAGCTAATCTTGTAGGTGCATTAGAACATATGTAACACTTGGGTTCTTTAAGCCTTTGGAAAGTGTTTTTAATTCCATTACTTTGTTTTGGGGACCTTTAAGTTAATGTATTATTGTATCAGTAGAGTGAAATCCAATCTAGACTTGGTAGGGATGTCATTTCACGCTTAGTTTTCTTAGAAAGTGCCTTAGGAACCTTGAAATTCTGCTCTGGGGGTTGACACTAAGCCTTCCAGGGTCGACACCTACACTTTTTTCCTCTTTTTTCCTTTTGTTTCTGTTTCTGGTTGTCAACACCACCTCTTCCTAGCATCGACACTACGTAGCTGAGTGTTGCCTAGTTCAGTTCTATATTCTAGTGTCGACACCACCCCTTCTAGGTGTCAACACTGCCCAACCTGTTTGTTCTTAGTGCGCCACTGATTTCTAGTGTCAACACCCATTTTTTTGGTGTCAACACTTGACAGAATTTTTCAAAAGTTCTTCAGCATCTTGGGCCCGACTTTAGGATTTTTTTACTTATTCTTTTGGTTGACTTTAGGGCTAATATTCCACTTTTGACCTAACACTATAAATGGACCCTCAACATACTCTATTTTCTCACTTTTCTCTCTATCTCTCTCTCTCACACACACTTTTCCTTCTTTAGATTATGACACCATTTCTCTCTCTAAACTTAAGCTTTTCACGCTAAAGCTTCAAATCTACCCACTTTAGGTCATCTCCTCATCTTGCTCCTTTGAGATAAAGCGTAGAGCTTGCCAAGGGTTTCGTTCTAATCAGAACAAACCACCATTTCGCCACTTTTGACTTTTGGGGATTTTTCATTTTTGTCTTGAGGTAGGGATTTTCTTAATGATTTTTATGTTATTTAGCTTTGTTATGTGATATTGGATAACAAGAAGATTTGAGAAAATTAAGGTTTGATTAATTTATGTATTAGTGCATAAAAATGGGATTTTCTCTTTAGATTTGTTTGTTGGTTAATAAATGTTCTTTTGGTTATCTTGTGACTTGATTTGAATGGAAAATGGAGTTTTGAGAAAGAACCCCAAAATTTTGTTATAAGAATTAAGAGGTATTTGGATTTGGGAAATTTAATTTGAAATGGTGAGATTCATGAGACTCTAGATGAGTGTTGAACATTGAATATTGCGACTTGTTGAGATTTTGGAAAAATCATAATGATTTCTAAAATGTTGAATTATATTATTGTTGTTATGTTTTAATTTTGTATTAGAGATAATTGTTTTGGTTATCGGTGGAGGATAGCATTATCATGTGATAATAATTGCATGTGATTTAGGCAATTGAACTATTTACAAATCATGCATGTTATTGATAATCTCATAGATTTGTCAACTTCATATTTGATATCTTTGAAAGGATTGTGTTTTGAGAAAAATTGGTGGATACCGTGGTGAATCCGGTTAGGGGGTGTGGTTGTGGATAATTAATTTGGCTTTAGATCTATGGTGAAATTCTGAAAACACGTGCGGTGTACGTACCAAGTTCCTTCTAGTTATGAGCCAATAAAGTGGTTATTGGGTAGTGCTTTGAGAGTCTACTTGTAGATTCCATCCTAGGGATTGCCAATATTGTATTTATTGTCCTGCTTTTTATTTAAAAGAAATGTATTTGGAATGTGGTTTTGAAACTCTTGCATAGCATTGTTTCAAAAGGAAAAACTCATGTTTTTGGAGCATCGCATTTCATATGCATCTCACTATATGATATTGTTAAACATCATACACTTTATTAAGTTATCTCTACTAGATTTTTTGCTCACCTTACATGGAAACAACTTTTAGGTGTTGACTGTGTGCCTCTGCCAAAATAATAGCTTGGAAGGACCTTGGAGCTTAAGGCTCATTTTGTTTTATTTTCTTTTGTATAGCCATAGGCTTTCTTATATTAGGCTTCTAACCCACTTTTGTTGTAACCAAGCAAGGTTTTGGAAACTTGTAATGTACAAGGCATGAACTTGTATTTATTTAGTATTGTTCCTTACATATCACATGCTATAGATTCATGTTTTATGATCGATGAATGCAATAATGCATGTGATGTTATTTTGTGAGACTCAAAGGACAGTTATGAATAAAACACGATTTTGAAAATATTTCTAATATTGAATGATTGAGATTAATGAGGCTTCCTCATGTTTAATGAGAAATATAACGTGTTGTTTAGTATCTATATTTTTGGGGCATTACAACATGACACCCAAGGAAAACATGTCACGCAGCACCCAATAAGAGGCACCCAAGAACCCTCCTAAGGTAAGCCCAAAGGAAAGAAAGAAGGTAAATAGGAATACACACTATTAGCCACTGCCTGGTCAAGAACTCTAACTTGATCTTCGGAGGACTTGAGAGGAAGACACCCGTGGGTGAATGAATCCTCAAGGGTTTGTTTTGCAGGTCAATCAAAGCAATGAGCTAAACCCAACACATAAGCCTTCCAAAGGACTAAACCCAACCACCTGGGCACACTTGGCAATTGAAACAATAAAGCCTTCATCCACAAGCATTCATGCAATTTAGCAAGTAAGAACATAGCCTCATGGCAAGCATGCGAATCATGGCAATATGGAAATCACACATGCAAGTATGCTAAAGCATAAAACTCACCGAGTACTCCAAGCCAAAACGACAACTAGTTAGAAAGATGCATGATCCTAATTATACAAGATGCCTAATGCAACACATACAATATGAAATTAATAGGCTCGGCTACTAATATGGCATATGATTCAATTTGAACAACATGCTTTTAAACACGTATTCAAAGAAGTGTATTGAAATAATAATGCCAGTTTGAATAATGCGCCGAGCCTCGGTGCATGCAAGACAAATGAATGGATGCAAACATGAAAGCATAAGGTATGCTAATTGAAATATGACCCCTAATCTAACCATCGAAAGCGGGTAAATAAAAAGGAGAAAGACGCGGGGTTGGAAGACATGCACACACGCACACACACTTATTACAACATTGTGCCCTCACGAATGAGGGTCTGAATGAATAAAAGCTAAGCTAATCTAAGCTAAGCTAATCGAACTAATCTAATTAAACTAATTAGACTAATTATTACAAATCAATCGAATAACTAGCAAACTACTTACTAATTATTACAACACTTTAACTAATTAGCAACTAATTAATTAAAACAACATGCACACTAACTAAACATGTGAGACATTAAACCATGCTACCACTGCTCTGCTTCGACAAGTGGAAGATGCATGCACTCAGTTTTGGCCTCGAAAAGCCCTCAGGTTTACTCTTGAGAGGCTCTGTTTGCAGGGTTGAGTACACTTCAAAACCTTTTTGCTCCAACTTAGCAAATCTCTGCTGAGGATTACACCAGTGACCTGCCGGCCATAGGAGGTTGCTGCCAGCCCCCTGCCGGCCAAAAGGATGCCTTGCCGACTAAAAATGAGGCATTGCCGGCCGTAGATGAGGCACTGTTGGCCACTGATGCTCCGGGTCACCGCACTGCAACAGAGCACAAACAGAGCAAAAGAAAGGTTTTTCCAAGGGTATGTTTGTACTGTACCCCTCCTTATCATCTCAAAACCTCAGAGGAATGGCACTCTTGGATCCAAAACTACCAATCAAGCAATTTCATTGCATGATGGCCAAAGATCCAAGTTTGTACAATTTCAATAAATGCACAAATAAGACTCAAAGGATCACCACCCTATCATGCATAATCAAGGGTGATGGAGACCAAGGAAAATGGCACATTTCATCACTATTGAGTATGAAATGTCCCATTTGCCTTGTGTTCGAATTAACATCCGATTCGAACACATGCAATGCAACACGAAAGATGCTTTATCTTCCCTCTTTTAATTGTTCATTTTTGTTTACTCATTTTAAGTTACTGATCCATTCTTTAACTAGTTAGTCCAAAGTGAGAGTCCTCTAAAGAGAAAGAAGTGTCAACCAAAGGATGATGTAAGGCAAGAGAGAGATCATGCCTTTGGTTAGTGGAAACCCCAAAAGAGGATTAAAACCATTAAGCACAAATCTCAATCTCAAGTTTAAAGAATCCCAAACTTGAAGCAACTCTCAAAAACAATTGAAAGAGTGAAACAAATGAGAATGTGACAGAGCTATGTATGCTGAAATTAAGCTAACACAAGCTAGAATAATAGCCTAAAACATGAAGCATGCTAGACTAGCATGCAAGGCACAAGGAGGGGAGGCTAACTCCTTGTATTTATTTAGTATTGTTCCTTACAGATCACATGCTATAGATTCATGTTTTATGATCGATGAATGCATTAATGCATGTGATGCTATTTTGTGAGACTCAAAGGACAGTTATGAATAAAACACGATTTTGAAAATATTTCTAATATTAAATGATTGAGATTAATGAGGTTTCCTCATGTTTAATGAGAAATATAATGTGTTGTTTAGTATCTATATTTTTTGGGCATTACAACATGAGAAGAGTTCGAAACAACCACTCAGGGGCACGTTCCGCACAACCTGAGATAAATTCCAAACACGCAAAAATCGTGTGAGGAAAAGAACACTCTAATCATGCCAAAATCGTGAGAAGAGTTTGAAAACAACCATTCAGGGGCGCATTCCGCACAACCTGAGATAAATTTCAAACACGCTGTAAAAATGGATACTCTAACCACGCTGAAATCGTGAGAAGAGGTCCAAAGAAAAGCAATCAGGTGCGCATTCCACGCATCCTAAGATAAATTCCAAAGACCCTTAAATCGTGTGAGGAAAGCGACACTCTAATCATGCTGAAATCGTAAGAAGAGGTCCAAAGAAAAGCAATCAGGGACGCGTTCCACGCATCCTGAGATAAATTCCAAACACGCTGAAATCGTGTGAGGAATGGGACACTCTAACCACGTTGGAGTCGTGAGAAGAGGTCGAAAGAAAACCGATCAGGAGTGCGTTCCACGCAACCTGAGATAAATTCCAAACACGCTGAAATCGTGTGAGGAAAGGGACACTCTAATCATGGTGAAATCATGAGAAGTGGTCCAAAGAAAAACCAATCAGGAGCGCATTTCACGCATCCTGAGACAAGCCTCGGGAGACAACGATCCTTAACGTTGCTCAATGTAAAAGGATAAAAGATACAAGATAACACAAAATGCAAAATGCAAATAAATGCAAAGTGCGATGATATGATACATGTTACAAGCAATGTAGTGCATGATGCTTAGGGAATGCAATAAACAAACAAAGCGTCGCTTTAAAAAGCACCTCATGGGGTGAGTGGTGATGAACCGTGCTACTCTGATAGGAATCTCCCCTTGTGTTCTTTGGACTCGTACCTTCAACTCACAGTACAAAGGTCCTGAAATGCTGACAAGGAGCGACATCTGCATGTAGAAGCCATGGATGCCGCTTTTCTTCCTGATCATATTCACAACTTTTCCTATTCTCCAACGGGGTGACAGACTAGGTTGGTTCAGTATCCAGAATTGAGGCGCACATATGCTATCTCAATCTATGGGGCTACCATACAAATTTCAAGCCGAGGATACACCCCTGGGTATTCAAACCAGACTTTAGTCCCAGAAATTCCAAACCTTTGTGTTCTAGGCATTACCATTCGAACTCTAGTTTCCACCTTCACAATTGGTCTCCTAGGAACTGATTGCCAACACAGCCAATATGCCTCTGGCAGGGAATGATATTCTGGGATAGCACTTTGATTGCCATTCTGGCTTGAAGCAGGCTTGATCTTGAGCTTGGGGTAGAGGTACACTCATACTTCGAAGCATTGACAAGACCTGAGGAGGTATATCCAGAATGCAATCTCGAAATTTGCTGAAGTTGAAACACACTCAGATGCTTCGATTTTCCTTCTTTTCTTTTGTTTTGCAGTCTGGAACCTATGTAGCTTCAGATAGGTCCTTGTTCTATTGTTCTCACATGACCTAGGTTGAACCCTGCAGTTTTATGAAAGAACAAATCCTGTTTTGCACAAATGTGGAGAATAGCACAACACTCTGAGCACAAAACGATTTATTTTTGAAATTGAAATTGAGAATGAGTTCTTGATCGAGTATTGAGCCTACGACTGACCACAGTCAAAACGACTCAATAAAGGAAAACAAAGGTAAAACAACCTAAACACATCTATTGACACTCGAAATGACTCAAAACAAGAATCAAGACAAACAAAAACAACAAATACAACACTCAAATGTGTTCTAATGGCGAGAGACCTCTCAGTTCACGAGGAGCCTGTTTCTTCAGTTATTGTTTCCCACCCTTTCTCATTTGTGATCCTCACATCATTATGGCACTCAATCTCTAGTTTTCTGAAAAAACCTTTTTCTCACTTTTTCCTCTCAATGCACATCTCTCTATTCTTCAATCTCTCTTATTTTTTTATCCCTCCCCTGGGTGGTTGATGGATAAGTAGGAAATTGTGGGCTCTTGCCCCTAGTATTCTGCTAGATTCTCCTTCTTTCGCTCACAACAATGAACTTTCCCAGAAAGGGGTTGTGGCACAACTGGATATGCAGCAGATTTGCAACTAACATCGGTTGACGATGCCTCTAGCTTAGCTTAGTCGAGGTGAATTACAGCATGTCCCACTGGCCGGGTATACAATTGATTAGTCTCACACATTACGTTTTCTACGTCCCCATTCGGGGTCAGATGCCAATTTGGGTGTGATCATCCCAGATGAGGGAACCGAATATCCAGTTCCATTTTCAGTTTGTGCTTCGTACTTGACTTGAAACCTTGCTGCTTGGAGGATATGAGAGCTTTTGGCCTTCTACTGTTAGCATCAGTTGTGTCCTTTTCTAGCAAGTAAAGTGCCCTTTCTGGCAAGTATGTTGACAACCAGGAAAAGACAGAAAACCTGACTCAACTGTGTCCCTAATTCATCATTTTGACCATTTTTTGTTTTTGGCTTTCTACTAAAACAATTTTAATCAATATGAGAGTTAGATTAACGTGCTTGTTTGATTTTTCTGATTTGAAATCATGCAAGTCAGGTTGTGAGCACTGGAAATTTTCCTTTTTTAGGTCCAAGAAATAGTCCAGTTTTGGAGGAAAAAATTGGAATAATTTTCGAGAAAACTAGTCAACCTCACTAAAAATCCTCAAAACTATTTTTGCAAATGGCCACTGCTCGACCAACATAGAATTTACTTTTGAGATGCATAACCTCAGATCTGAACTTGAATTGTCTTGTAGCTAAATCTTTCTAATGGAATAGGTCGGTCTGATTTTGAATGAAGACAAGCCAATTTGCACCTGGATAAGATAGCCGAGTTTGAACAAGGATAAACCAATCAACATGGATGAGCTAAGCAGGCTGAAAAGGATTGGGGCCGGACTTCAGGATGAAGTTGCCTACGTATCCCAAACATGGGAATCAGGCCATACGTAGTTTCGAGTTGAGGTTCACTCGGGTGTTGACACTTTCATTTTGTACTCTAACTTTTGCCAGGGCCACCCTTCAGGGTTTTCAACCTTGCGAGCTCAGTTTTTCTTTTCTTTTCTTCTTTTCTTCTTCTTTTCATCTTTTCTTTTTTCCTTTCTGTTCTTTTCTTCTTTTTTTTCTTTTTCTTGCTCTAACTTTTGTCTGGGTCGCCCTTTCGAGTTTGCTGCCCAGCGAACCTCTCAAGGATAGGAAAGTTTAACTTGTCCATGTTGATTGGCCATAGGATCTCTAAGCCATCTGAATCCAGGAGAATGGTTGCTGTTCACTGATGATATAGGAGTCCATCCAACCGAGTCTGAATTGCCCCTAGTGTTGTGGATAGGAACTCGATTGTCCTTCAGCAATAATTTCTTCTTCCAACTGCTAGAATTTGGCTTTCTCGCCAGTCTTCATTGGTTTGTGGAATGACCCATCTTTTGAATCTTTGAGCACATCTGGCATTTTTGCCCCTAGTTCAAAGGTTACTTCTGATCTAGCTTTGCAAGCTTCCTTTGATGACATCTTCCCTTCTTGATCAGACCTTCTTGCCCCTAGTGTAAGGGTTGCTTCTGATCCAGCCATACAAGCCTTATATTGTGATTGCTTGCTTGAACATTCTAAGTCAAGGTTCAAGGTTTGAAAGCAAAAAGGGTCGAGTCTTGAGGCTGAGAGCGATCTTATGCTGTACAATCTCTAAAGCGATTCCATACATGTCTTCGTAGGACCACGCAAAACATTTTTTAAAAATTTTTAATAAAGCGACTAGTTGCTCAAGCTCCTCTGAAGACAATGTAGAACCAATCTGGATCAAACTAGGATCCTTCTCAGTACTCACATTAACAAACATGATCTCATTCATTAAAGGCTTAGCTTGCCTCTCTTTCTCTTAGTTGATCAAATTTTTTGCAAATCCCGAGGAATTCCACCCTCTTCGTTTTCAACACAGTAAGTTTTGAAAAACTTAGGTCAATGCAATGATTTCAAGGCACAAAAAAGTAGGTGAAAAATCTATGCCATTTCATTTAGATCTTCTGGCACAACTGGCGCAATGGCAGAAACAGACTCAAAAGAAAGAATGTAAAAGACAAACACAAAACAAGCAAGTGATACCTAAGGTAATGCCCTCGAAATCACCTGACTCTAACACAACAAGACTACCTCGATACAA
Organism: Camellia lanceoleosa; assembly: GCA_025200525.1. NCBI lineage: Eukaryota > Viridiplantae > Streptophyta > Magnoliopsida > Ericales > Theaceae > Camellia > Camellia lanceoleosa. The sequence continues at coordinate 138,423,312 of CM045763.1, forward strand.
CAAGACAACACAACAACACTGACCCAATACCCAAGTTAGAAAGTAAAATAAACAGCATTCGCAAATTCCTCAAAACAGTGCATGCCATCCACCATATCTGGAGTAAAATGAGCGCCATCAGTAGGTGGTTCATCCCCCGATCACATAATCACATTATCCCCTAAGTTCATCGATCCAGTGCCGATAGACTTTGCAGGACCTGGTGCGGCGATGACCTCTTTATCAATCAGATCTTGTATTTCATGGCGAAGACGAAAGCAACTATCAGTGTCATGGCCAGTTTGTTAATGGAAGGCACAGTACTTGGTCAAATTATGCTTTGTTGAAAGGGGATCCGGGAGAGGCCGAGGCTCAAAGGGTTTGAGATGGCCTTGTCTTATAAGGATTTGGAGAGCTTTAGACAAGGTCATGTAAAGCGGGGCGAAGAACCTCTGGCCTCGGGGTTGGTGCTTCAAGGTTTGTGGAGTTATGTTGGATATACCGGCAAAGGCATTAGCAGGTGTTGACTGGGTTTGATGATCTCTTCTGAGTGTTGGATTGGAGCTAAAAGGGGCATTTTTGGTACAACAGCCCTTCTCCCGACCAGCCTCTTGATTCAGAATGCTCTCATCCTGAGCGACAAAAGTGTCATCCACAGTTTTTGCAACAACTGCGAGCACTTGCTGTTTGTTCAGCCCTTCGGCTTTCAAAGCCTCAACAACCCATTGAAGATGTTCATAGGGACCAATGCATGTCCCTACCTTGTTCTTGCTATTTGCCTCCACTTTGCCAAGGGATTGGGTCACTATATCAGAGCGGAGCCCAGTTATTGTCGACATGTCATTGCCCAAACCTGGGATGGCTTTAGGTTGGCCATTTTCAATTGTAGCTTGCCCCAAGATTGGAGAGCCTTTTGGCATGAAATTTCTAGCATGCGACGTGGTCTATCGCAGAGCCAATATCCTAAAGGCCAAATCTGCCATAGTTCTCTGAAGACCTTCAATCATTCTCATCAACTTAGAAGTAGTGGGTTCATGGGTTTGAGATGATTGGGGCTCGAGTGCATCCATCATACACAAGTCCATGCTTTCTTGAATGAACACCTCAGGCTTAGGCAAATGGACTAGGGTAATGTATATGCTGGGGTTGTAGGTGGATGGGAGTGTATGGATTAGATTGAGATGTAGAGGTGACGGGTCACTACTAGCCCGAGGTCCTTTTGGTGGAGCTATGGTCTCTTCATCAATAAGATCCTGAATCTTATTATGGAGGTGGATGCAACGGTTCATATCGTGACCGTGCTGTTAATGATAGGCACAGTATTTCGCTGAGTCATATCTTGGTGGAAGAGCATTTGGAAGAGGTTGGGGTTCTAGAAGTTCTAGGTACCCCTTTTCTTGTAGCATTCTCAAAGCTTGAGAGAGACTCATATAAAGAGGATGGAATTTTCGGGCTTGGGGCCGATTTGAAGTGGTTGGTTTTTGGCCATTGAGGGGAGTGGTGACCGTGTTTGCTTCTGAGCATTTCGCAACTGTGCTACCATTAGTAGTAGCATTGGAACTACGAACAACATTCTTCTTCAAAGGCTCATTATCTTTTGCAAAGATCCCTTGTCTGAAGGCATCCTCGATTTGATCCCCAATTTCATGAAGCTCTGGAAAGGTAAACAGAAGTAGAACGATCATCTTCTGCAGCAACTTACCATGCAGATTCCGAACAATCATCCTAATCTGATCTTTGTCGGAAGGCCTTATAGTCACCATCGAGGCCTTTGCTCTCCATCTCGTCACGAACTTTGAGAAACCCTCATTTGGCTCTTGGCGGGTGACTTCGAGATCACGAGTTGTGACCTCAATCTGTGTGTTGTAGGAGTATTGAGCAATAAAGGCCTCTGCCATCTTTTCCCAGTTCTGTTTCACAGAGTTCTCCAATTTCGCATACCAGATTGTGGCTATCCCAAACATGGTTCGGCCAAATAGTGATAACTTCTGGGCTAGGGTCAAACCCATTGGCCTCAGGATATCAGAAAACAGGCAAAGGTGCACCATTGGGTCTCCAGAGCCATTGAAGCGGTCGATATGCGGCATTTTAAACCATTATGGTAAGGTAACTGCAGATTCAGTATACCCGTCCTTTAAATCCGGGATGGAGTTCACTCCTTGTGCGCGTTTGAATAACTTCTCCATTTTATTGACCTTAAGTGCAGTTGGGTCAACCTCAAATTCAAACAGAGCTTCGGTTTGATAGACAGGAGCTTTAGAGGCCTGTGCTGGGATTGGCTCCACCGGATTGCTCTGAGTCTCTTGGACATTAGCAGTATGGGCAGTGGCTCCAGGTGTCGGGTTACCCATGGAAGGTGCATAAGATGCAGTAGTCGCAGCCGGCTGTGGCTGTTGTTGTTGTAGCCAGGTTGTCACTTCAGCCTGACGAGTTATGACTTCAGCCTGACAAACTGCATCCTTCTGCAGTGCCTCGATTGTCTGTTGTAAGTGATGTATCTGTTCTTCCACACTGGCTGGGGGATACTGAGTCATGGGAATGGGTGATTGATCTCGTGCTAAGCTGAATGCAGACAACTGTTCCCAGACCAGACTAGACTTGGGTGAACTGAGGGGTGACTACTGTAGACACTGCACTGGTGAATTCTTCCAGAACCTTCTTCGTCTTGCGGCCGGTGGGGGTGAGGTAAACACAGGTTGCTTCTGAACCAATTCTGACCTAACAAAATCTATCGATACAAGTCCATAGTACCCGAGGGATATTGGAGCCTTCTAAAGCTATGGTTTCAAGACTACCTTGCAAAAGAGAAAATAGACAGCATCTCAGCCCAATTTCACTAGAACAGAAATGATCACAACTGAGTGACTGTACTCCTCACTGAATTCTGTCCCAAAACAGATACCAATTTGACAACTGATATGCACATCCCTGTACAGTTCACTGTAAAGCATATACCAGTTAAGTGAGAGCCAAAACACCCCTATGATGGGGTAGGGTTACCCTGTCCTAGTTTTGTCAGGAGCTAGGGGTTCACTACGCAATCAAGCGGTTTCAAACAATTCCTGCATTCGGGTGAGCAACCTGTCCTAGTTTGGAACAGTCTCTATGGCTTCCGATATGCAACTAGGTCGATTAGTCAAAAAGGGTACCTCAGCAAGACTACCTAATATATCTTTCATACCTAACACCGAGAAGTGAAAGGAGGATCAAATGGTACAGCGGTAGTCTAGATCCAAGGGTTGTGTTCCCATCGTGGCAGAGCCCACAGCCGATCAACCTTTTGGCAAGCTTTTCCAAGCGAGCCTTTGGCAAACCATTCAAGAATGGCAGATGGCAAACACTATGACTTAGGCGCATCGATGCAAATACAATGCAAAGAAACACATAAGTGTAGATAAAACAACATATCATGAGTTCAAGTCAAGTTCTCTAAATCCCCAGCAGAGTCGCTAGAAACTGTGGGCTTGCCTTTTTCTGCGCCCCCTGCCTTTTGAAAATGGTTTGAAAAGAAAGGCCCTCACAGTTCGGACTCTACCTGTGGTTCTATATCTAGTCTCACAAGTGCAATGTGAAACTGATAAACACCAAAGAGTCCAATCCGGAAAATCATTTTTGAAAATCGATTTTAAATCCAGTAATGCCAAAATTGGACTGGTTTGCCAGATTACAAAGTCACCACCTAAATATTTTATTTTTGGGGAATTTAGGAAACCCTGACTCGTGCCAAAGGCTACGTGTCCGTCATCACCAAAGTTGTCTCGGCTCGAGAACTTGGGTACGAGAGGGAAAGGTCCTAAAATGAGCACCCCTACTTGCCCGATCAAAGATCGGCCTCTACTAATCATGATATGATGTTTTATAAACATTATATGTTATTATTCTGATTATTAGCTAACATTACTATGTGACGCGTACAAGTAAGTATAGACTAATCGCAAGACATGGAACAAATTCAACTCATGTTTGTTTTCGAAAATGGTTTGTAGTTGCCACCTTCAAGTGGGCTTAAAACGCGGATTTGCCATCAAAAAAGATGGGCTTAAAATAGGAGTTTGCCACGACAAAGTGGGCTTAAAACACACATTCGTTGAATCGTTCCAATTCAAACAATAAAGCCTTCATCCACAGGCATTCATGCAATTTAGCAAGTAAGAACATAGCCTCATAGCAAGCATGCAAGTCATGGCAATATGGCAATCACACTCATGCAAGTATGCTAAAGCATAAAACTCACCGAGTACTCCAAGCCAAAATAACAACTAATTAGAAATATGCATGATCCTAACTATACAAGATGCTTAATGCAACACATGCAATATGAAATTAATAGGCTCAGCTACTAATATGGCATATGATTTAATTTGAACAACATGCTTTTAAACACGTATTCAAAGAAGTGTATTGAAATAACAATGCAGTTTGAATGATGCGTAGAGCCTCAGTGCATGCATGACAAATGAATGGATGCAAATATGCAAGCATAAGGTATACTAATTGGAATATGATCCCTAATCTAACCATCAAAAACGGGTAAATAAAAGGGAGAAAGACGCGAGGTTGGAAGACATGCACACACGCACGCACACTTATTACAACATTGTGCCCTCACGAATGAGGGTCCGAATGAATAAGAGCTAAGCTAATCTAAGCTAAGCTAATCGAACCAATCTAATTAAACTAATTAGACTAATTATTACAACACTTTAACTAATTAGCAACTAATTAATTAAAACAACATGCACACTAACTAAACATGCGAGACATTAAACCATGCTGTCACTGCTCTACTTCGAGAAGTGGAAGATGCATGCACTCGATTTTGGCCCCGAAAAGCCCTCCGATTTGCTCTTGAGAGGCCCTATTTGTAGGGTTGAGTACACTTCAAAACCTTTCTGCTCCAACTTAGAAAATCTCTGTTGAGGATTACACCAGTGACCTGCCGACCATAGGAGGTTGCTGCCGGCCCCCTGCCGGCCAAAGGATGCCTTGCCTGCTAGAAATTAGGCATTGCTGGCCATGGATGAGGCACTGCTGGCCACTGATGCTTCGGGTCACCACACTGCAACAGAGCACAAACAGAGCAAAAGAAAGGTTTTTTCAAGGGTATGTTTGTATTGTACCCCTCATTATCATCTCAAACCCTCAAAGGAATGGCACTCTTGGATCCAAAACCACCAATCAAGCAATTTCATTGCATGATGGCCAAAGATCCAAGTTTGTACAATTTCAATAAATGCACAAATAAGACTCAAAGGACAACAACTCTATCATGCATGATCAAGGGTGATGGAGACCAAGGAAAATGGCACATTTCATCACTATTGAGTATGAAACGTCCCATTTTCCTTGTGTTCAAATTAACGTCCAATCCGAACACATGCAATGCAACACGAAAGATGCTTTATTTTCCCTCTTTTACTTGTTCATTTTTGTTTACTCATTTTAAGTTACCGATCCATTCTTTAACCGATTAGTCCAAAAGTGAGAGTCCTCTGAAGAGAAAGAAGCATCAACCAAAGGATGATGTAAGGCAAGAGAGAGGTCATGCCTTTGGTTAGTAGAAACCCTCAAAAAAGGATTAAAACCATTAAGCACAAATTTCAATATCAAGCTTAAAGAATCCCAAGCTTGAAGCAACTCTCAAAAGCAATTGAAAGAGTGAAACAAATGAGAATGTGACAGAGCTAAACTAACACAAGGTAGAATAAAAGGCTAAAACATGAAGCATGCTAGACTAGTAAGCAAGGCACAAGAAGGGGAGGCTAAACCCTCTAATTTTGGACTTCAAAACATGTTTTTAGCCACTGAAATAGCTCTAAAAAATAGTGTTTAAAAGCTATGAAAAAGATGATGCAAGAGTGGGAAACATAAGAGCAAAGGCCTCCAAAACAAGGTACAAAGAAAGGTATCAACCCCTCAACCTTTAATGGCCTTTGGACCCAAGCTTCAGCGCAAAAACACAAAGTTTTTATAGCAAAAAATCAGTTGAAAGACATGCTAGAATGAAGACAAAACTAGCTAAGACAATAAGCTAAAACATGGGGTTACACTACAACCATGCAAAAGACTAGCTCAAAACAGAGCTAAAGCAGCCCAAATCAAAGGCAAAAACATGCTGGAAATAAGCTAAGTTAAGCTACAAAAACATGCTAACATATGAAGCTAACTAGGCATGAAAGTTAGACACAAGGAGGGGAGGCTAACCCCTCCAATTTTGAACCTCAAAACAAAGTTTTTACCACTGAAAAACCTCTAAATTTTAGTGGTTAAAAGGCCAAAAGAGTTGGTTTGAAAGTGATGAAAAGATGGCACAAAAGCTTAACAAGCAAAGAGACAAGAAGGGTGGACCACCCTCCAAACTCAAAATAGCCTCAAACCACCATTTTTAAGCCTCAAAAATAGAGGTTTTTGTAGTTGAAAACCAGGCCAAAAACAGCACAAAAAGATGGCAAAAAACAACCATGAAAAACAAACTTAAAGGGTGAGTCTTATACCTCTTGAAGCCAAGCACATTTTAGGCACAAATGAGGCACCAAATCAAGCTAAAATCACTTTCTAAAGCTCAAAGTAGGCCCCAAGGAATCTCAGCCCAAAGATAACCAACTTTGGTCAAGGATGTATCGGCAAAGGAGAAGTATATCTTTACTTATATGCACAAAGGTTCAAGAGAGAGAGAAATCTAGAGAGAGAGAATTGTAGAAAGAGAGGATTTGTAGACAGAGAGGCTCCCAAACTTTTTCCAACCTTGAAAACCATAGAGAATGGCCTCTATATATAGAAATATATGACTTCAGGTCGAAAATATCAACAAATGGACAGTTGTAGCAATCTAGAAACAGCTTGAGGTAAAAATCTGCAAAAAATCTGATTTTTGACACCAGTGGCCAGCAAGGGATCATTGATGGCTGGCAAGGATCATTTGTGGCTGGCATTGATCATCAATGGCCGGCACTGCATCATCCATGGCCGGCACACTTCACCAGTGGCCGGCAGAAAAATCTGCTCTCCAGGTCCAACTTCAAATGGGCATAACTCCTTCATCTGGACTCATTTTCAGGTCATTCTTGAGCCTAAAATGAATCCCCGGAAGTCTTCTTTCCAATAGTGGTAGCTTCATATCAAAATTCCAAGTGTGCAAAAAGATATCCTCATTTTAGTGAAGATTGCTCAATTTTTGTCTTAAACGGATGGATACCTAACTTCAACCAGCCGCATCTCCCTCATCCGGACTCGGCTTTAAGAGATTCTTTAGTGTAAAATGAAGCCCCGGAAGTCCTCTTTCCAATGGTGGTAGCCTCATAGTTTAAATCCAAGTGTACAAAAGGATAGGTCTGATTTAGCGAGGGTTGCTCGACTCTCTCTTAACAGTTCATACCCAACTTCTTCCCCAACTAGGTTCCTTCCCTCTCCTCCAATTTTCTTCAGTTCCAAACCCCTAAATAAGGTGCTTTGAAAGATTTTTCAAAGAGTTCACCTCTCTTTCATTTATTTCCACTTTGTCTTTGCTCGGTTTATCGAAAAGTGCAATTTTTAACGAAATGCGAGTTTCGGAACATCGTAGGAACTTTTTTTTCAAAATATTTTGAAAGATAGGGTTTTAAGGTCTAAAATTTTGAATAGTTTTGTTCCAAAAAGGGGTATATGGTTGGGATTTGACGTTCTCCTTACCAAAGAAATCGAACCTTTACACTGCACAACTTTCATTACCAAGTAAACGATCAGTGGCGCCCAAATCTTAAGGGCGGTAAAAAATGGGGTGTCTACAATAGTCATGTGATATCTATCAGTATGCCTAATAACAACACTTCAATGGATTGTTTTCTGAGAAGAACATTCAGCTTGTGATGATGAAATCAGAAATGATTAGAGGGTAAGCCTTTGGTAAAGATGCCAGCTACTTGATATTTGGTATTGAGAAAATTGACAGCAAGATCACCACAAGAAATTGTCTTTAACAAAATGCAAATCAATTTCAAAATATTTTGTTCAAGCATGAAAAATTGATTAACTGTGTGGGATGCCTTTGGGGTTACCAAGTGTGCCCAATAGTTCAGACTCCCGATTTCTGATCTGATATCAATAGTGCAATGTGAAACAGAAAATGAGAATTTAGATCAAACAACTTTTATAGAAAATCCATTTTATTGCAAAACATTTGCCAGAAATGGACTACATCACTAGATTTCAGAGTCGCCACCTAATCTTTTAAGGAAATTAGTAAACCTGTGACTTGAGCCAAAGGCCACCATCCGTCATAACTAAAGTGTCTTGGCTCGAGAACTTAGATATGAGAGAAGAAGGTCATTAATTGAGCATCCCCCTCACTTGATCAAAAGATTGGCCTCTACTAAGTCATGATGTGGTTTTTATAATCAACATATATTCATGTTCCCGTTATTTATTAATGCTATCATTCCTATCTAAGGCATGCAAGTATAGATTGTGCCACTAATTTTGGTTATGCTTTGATTTTATGCACTTTTGAAAAGCCTTTTTGTACAAACCCAGAAGCATAAGTATCAACTACATTCCAATACAAGCAACACAACCTCCATCCATCGGCATTCAAACAGATATCTCATTTAAGCACTTAGCCTCATGATATAGCAACAGATACGATAAGAAACATGCATATACAATATGCTAAAGCCAAAAATTCTCACCTTATACTATGAGGTGAGTCCTGTAACGCCCCGAAATAAATAACACAACCCATCTCATAATCATTACGTACAATTGATCAACAACATTATATATTCTCTTTCATTATATCTTTGACCATTACAAAAGATAACATATGTAATATATATTCACTAATCCTAGATCTTGAATCTATAGCATATGGCATGGATACAAAAGTAAAAGAGAAATAAAAACCAAGTAATGAAATGCCTTAATGGCTATAACTTTCCAAGACGATGCTCGGTTACAACAAGATGAGTTTAAACTCAATACAAGTAAAGCCCGAGGCTTAAACAAAAATAATTACATCAATATACTAAAAATGAAGCCTTAAGCTTCAAATCCTCTCAAGCTATGTCCTTGGTGGAGGCATATCATCAGTACCTCAAAGTTTTTTTTCCACATAGGGTGAGCCACATCCCAATAGAGATACTCTAACACAGTATATGAATCTTAGCAAAATTATAAGGTAAATGCACATGCATGCCATTTGTCAAACATTTCTCATTTTCCATCTCAAAACAATGCAATGCCAGATTATAAATCAATTCATGAAAATAATCCTTTTATAACAGAAAACAGGGCAATGGATACAACACACTGGAAATTCTAGATATGTGTCTACCAGTAGGCTATACAAGCATTACCAAAGCCATTTTATTGGTGCTAATCGAAAGGATCGACACCTAACTGCGCGGGTTTCTGGACTTTCACCAAGAACACACAGGCCAACATAATAAAACCACCACCACACCTCCTAACCAGATTCACCACAGTATTCATCATTTTTTCTCAAAAACCAATACATTTATAATGTTCAATATGAAATGATGCTCAATGCACAATGTATGAGAAATTAGTTTCAATTCGGCCTAATCCTCTTACAATGTCTACAACAATTAAGACTATCCTCCACTAATAGCCTAAAACAATTATTTCTATTCAAATGATAACTTCCAATTATAAGATACAATTTCATCAATTACAAAGGGAGTGATACTATATATCCAACTCCACCATCATCATCAACATAAATATCGTTCTAATTTCACAATACCCAATATCATTTTCTATTTCCCTTCACAATTCCAAATATCCAAAATCTAGAGCAAATACCTTTTATTTTACAAAATCAATTTCAAGAAGAAATATCCACCATTGTAACATATCTCACTCGTAAATACATCCCCACAACCATTTTCAAGAATCCATTTGGAAAAACCTCTCTTTTGGTTTCAAATCCAAAATCTAGGTTTTTCCCAAAATGTCCCAAATCAATACCCTTTTTAAAGAACAAATAACTAAACTAAAAATCATTTAAAAGAGTTAAAGAAATCTATACCTCAAAGTAGAAGACAAGGAGAAAACAAGGGTAGAACTTGACAGAGTCAAAAACACAAAATGCTCCGATTAAAATAAAGCCCTCGACATGCTCAATGTTTTTCTCCAAAGGAGTAGGGTGAGGAAACCCACGGATTGAGAGTATTTGGAGCTAGAGTTCAAGAATTAGAGAGAGAGATAGTGAAGATCTAGAGTTTTGAAATGTTTAGAGAGAAAGACCTGAAAAAGTGACTAAAAATGGCTTCCTTTCGAACTGATATACGCACATACTGCTCAAGCGCAAGAAGTGTCGCTCGAGCACAGATATCACACTCTCAATAGTTTTACAGACTATAAAACACCTCTCAAGCGCAAGAATGATTGCTCGAGCGAACAAGCAAAATTCTGGGCAACAACTCTTTGAAAAATTGACTTCCAAAACTGTTTCAAACACAACTAAAAATCCTAATAGCCAGACTCAACAAGTATTATGGTGGAAAAGAGACGAACAACAGTTAAGTACATGGATCCTCGGATTCAAAAGTAAGAAAATAGGTCTGGTCTAAACCAGAATCGCTATAATCTCTCCTCTTATGGAATTTCGTCATCTAACTTTAAAATCAACAACATTCATTGAAATAAAATCAACCATATACCATCCAGACTTGTAACAAGGATACAACAAGTGTTTCAACATTAATAATTTCCATTCAAATTTCTGAAACATATACAATGTTCAATGTACATATATTACAACATCCGTAAAAGTTTCAACACAAGTCTCAAATAAGTCTAGATACTTTTCACGAACTTTCGCCTCACTCTCCCAAGTCGCTTCCTCAACCCTGTGGTGTCGCCACAACACCTTAACTAATGGAATAGTCTTGCCTCACAAAACTTGGTTCCAAGAGTCTAGAACTCGTACTGGTCTCTCCTTATATGAAACATCCTCATCTACCTCCAACTCGGTCCAATCTAACACATGTCAAGGATCCAGCTTATACTTTCGAAGCATACAAGTATAGAACACATCATGAATCCCAAAAAGTTGGGGTGGCAAGGCCAAACGGTAAGCTACCTCCCCGATCCGCTCTAGTATCTCAAAAGGCCCAATAAATCTAGGGGACAACTTCCCACTCTTCCCAAATCTCATCAAACCCCATCTCGGTGATATCTTCAAGAATACATGATCTCCTATCTCAAAAGATAAAAGTCTTCTCCTACGATCGGCATAGCTCTTCTAGAGACTCTAAGCCGAAACCAATCTCTTACGAATAAGGGTGACTTTCTCCTTTGTTTCTCAGACTAATTCAGGACCTAACATAGGCGCGTCACCCACCTCGGCCTAACACACTGGAGATTTACACGATCGGCCATACAATGTCTCAAATGGCACCATACCAATACTCACCTGAAAACTGTTATTATAGACAAACTCTACTAAAGGTAAGTGTTTTTCCCATGACCCCTTAAAATCAAGAACACAACCTTGAAGCATATCCTCTAAGATCTAAATAGTTCGCTCGAACTATCCGTCAGTCTGAGGATGATAGGTAGTGCTAAATGTCAATCTAGTGCCCAAAGCATTCTGTAGGCTCTACCACAACAGAGCCGGGAAGCGAGGATCTCTATCCGAAATAATAGTCATGGGGACCCCATAAAATCAAATTACGTCCCTAACATAAAGGTTAGCAAGATAATCTACCGAGTCACTCGTGCGCATAGGTACAAAATGTGCTGACTTAGTTAACTGGTCCACTATCACCCACATGGCATCATTACCCCGTTGAGTCCTCAGAAGACCCACAACAAAGTCCATCGTGACATGCTCCCACTTCCACTTGGCTATAGGTAAGGGTTGCAACAAGCCCACTCGTCGTTGATGTTCAGCCTTCACTTGCTAGCAAGTAAGGCACCACAAACAAGGCTATGTCTCTCTTCATCCCTCTCCACCCAAATTAGCGGCTAAGGTCGTAGTACATCTTTGTGCCTCCTAGGTGTACTGCAAGGCATGAATAGTAGATCTCTTAGAGTAGCTCTTCTCTATAAGATTCTGGCACAAAAAGTCAGTTTAGATACCTCACACTCGAGTCAGAATACACATTCAAGTCCTTTTCTACTTTCTCACTGGATATCTTCCCTTGGATAGCCTCTACCTCATGATCACCCTATTGTGCTTCTATAACTTGGTTCACTAATGTAGGTTGTGTAACTATAGTAAACAAAATGGCCGACTCAACGGAATCACTAAGATGCAAGTCAAACTCGCCAATAGCACCTAATATCTCCCATTCCTGAATGGCAATACTAGTTACACTGCTTACGGATTTCCTACTCAAGGCATCGGCCACTACATTGGCCTTCCCCGGATGATAGTGCAACTTGAAATCATAATCCTCCATAAACTTCATCCACCTCCTCTATATCAAATTTAAATCTTTCTGTGAAAAATAGTTACTTCAAACTCTTGTGATTGGAGAGCACCTCTAATTTCTCACCATATATGTAATGCCTCCAGATCTTTAAGGCAAAAATCACTACTGCTAGTTCTAGGTCGTGAGTAGGATAGTTTCTCTCATGAGTTTTCAATTGCGTCGAACTATAGGCTACCACCTTCCCTTCTTGCATCAACACGCAACCAAAATCTTCCCGTGATGCATCACAGTAAACTGAATAGCCAAAACCCCTCTCTGGAATAATCAATATTTGAGCAGTGGTGAGTCCAACCTTAAACTCTTGGAATGACGTTTCACAAGTCTTACTCCACACAAACTTTACCCCCTTCCTCGTCAATCTAGTCAATGGTGAGGCCAATCTAGAAAAATCTTTCACAAAACGTTGGTAATACCTGGCTAAGCCTAAGAAACTCTAAATCTCAAAGGCATTCTTATGTTGTTTCCAATCTTGCACTGCCTCTACCTTAGAAAAGTCTACTATTACCCATTCCACAAATACCACATGGCTTAAGAACTTCATTTCTTTTAACCAAAACTCGCACTTCCCAAACTTAGCATATAGACGGTGGGCTTTGAGCAACTCAAGTACAACCCATAAGTGTACCTCGTGTTCCTCCTTAGATGGTGAGTAGATCAGAATGTCATCAACAAAGACAACCACGAAACAATCTAAGAACTCACGGAAAATTTGATTCATTAAATCTATAAACGAAGCCGACAAGATCCCTTCAACTGGTCAAACAACTCATCTATACGAGGTAATGGGTACTTGTTCTTAACAGTTACCTAGTTTAGCTTCTGGTAATCTATACATAGTCGCAAAGTGGCATCCTTCTTCTTAGCAAAGAGAGCCGGTGCTCCCTAAGGCGATGTACTAGGGCAAATAAAGCCATTATCTAACAGCTCTTGGAGTTGAATCTTCAACTCATATAACTCAACGGGTGTAAATATATACGATGCCATAGAAATCGGTGCCGTGTCAGACACTAAGTCAATGGAGAACTCGATCTCTCGATGGGGTGGCAAACTAGTAAGATCCTCAAGAAAGACATCTAGTTATTCACAAATTACCATTGGTAATTCAACTTAGACCACATCACTCTTACCACCCAAGAAAGCTGCAAGAAGACAACTAAGCTCGCCCTCACCACAAGGTCACATATTGGCAATAAAAGTCTATTAGCTCAATCCCCCAGAAAATAAAAACAATCACCGCTCGAGGTGCACATCATAACTCTCTGACGGTAACAATCAATAACAGCATGATATAAGGATAACGAATCCATACCCAAAATGACATCAAAACCCGATATGTCTAACAACACAAATGCAAAAGGAAGTCAGTGCCGGCAACCTCTATCTCACAACCACGACATCCCTAGTCCAAGTCAACCTTACCCCCAACTGGTGGCTCTACCTTGAGTGAAGACGTTAACTAAGCCACCTCCAATCCTAAAAGTGATACGAATGCAAATAAAATGAAAGAATGAGATACACCAGTATCAATCAATACATTAGCAATCGAATTGAAAAACAAAAAGTTACCACTCAAAACAGAGGGTGCTAGCCACTGATCCGGCATGATAACAGCATACACACGAGCGGTAGGTCTCTGCTCCACTTCTTCATCCTTCGAAGCATAAGACTGATAAATTGACTGAACCGAAGAGGCTCTCTGAGTGGCCCTCGAGGCCTATACCAGCTGGATAGGTTGATGGCTCTATGTTTGCCTCAAACTAGACGCACCAGGTGTGTCACCTGTCTGAGAGCAAAACCTCCTCAAGTGCCCCGACTGCTCACACTGATAACAGGTGGGCGACTGCCATTTCCCCTGACTCTGGCTCTGAGAACGAGCCGTAGACAACACAGACTGCTGCCATCCTCCTCTCTGCAGGTAAACTAGAGACTTGTCCCCCAACTGGCCACACTTAAAGCAAGTGATCACACCCTAATTACTCCTCCCTGAACCAAAACTCTATATAGGAAGATGGATCTAAACTGTGCTGCTTGGGACTGCTGTGGAGTAGAACCCCTCTGCCTCTTGTTGTGCCTCGTCTCTCCCTAAACCTCGTAACTCCTCTGCCTAGAGCCCCTCTGTAATAACCCCGACCTATGATTAACTGCTAAACAATGATTAAAGATTCCTAATAAGTAATTAAGGTAAAATTCTAAATTAATTGCATGTGTGTTGTATTATTTGTGTTTATATCTATCTATCATAGGAATATCTATTCATATTTCTGCTTTGTTCTGTGAATTAAAGGCCGAATCGGCATCCGATCACGAAATTGACTTGACTTATGAGTTATTTGGGATTTTTAGAACATTATGGTAGGTTCAATTGAAATTCAATTCGGAACCAAATAATTAGAGTTAAAAATATCAAATGATTAGCCTTTAATTATATATCACTAACCAAGCCTATAGAAGGCCCATTGTTGGCTTAGGTCTTTAATTACACCTCTATTTTCTCATTTTCTTGATGTCAAATGTGAAGAGAGAGAGAGAGAGAGAGAGAGACAAAGAGAGAGACTAAGAGAGAGAGAGAGAGAGTTGAGTTCAACAAAGAATTTAGCTTGGAAATTCAAGGAATTGGTGGTATTGAGCAAGACTTGCTAGGAATCAAGGGAATTAAGGCTTCTAGGTAAGAATTCAACCTTGTAACTTTGGAATTGAATCATTTAGCACATGAATCCAAAGAATTAAGTTGTGTAATGCTAGAATTGAGCTAAAATGAAGGAATATAGATCATACTATGCATGCATGTTCATCTCACCACAATTTGAGTTTGATTTCAAAGAATTCACTCATGCATGTGTTCATCTTACCATTATTTTGAGAATTCATCTTGTTTGATACCATTTTATATCAAATGATCATGTTTTGGAAGTTTTGAAGTCAAGGCAATACATGTATGTTATGTTTCAAAGAATTGAGTTTTGTTTTACACAATTGACAAGCTTTTGGGCCGTAATTTTGCAAAATAATTTTGAATTCCCAATGTTTTCCAAGTTTACACTTGTTTCCTTGAGTTTTTGGCCCAAAAGGATGAGTTTTGATGAGTTGAATTCGAGTTTTGAACATGGTAGAGCAATCTGGAAATTCCAGATTCTGTCTCTCCGCTCGAGCGACAGAACCTGCACTCAAGCGACTACTCTGTATTTTGCACTCCCATTCGAATAACCAAAAATTGGCTTGAGCGACAAGAGTTGCGCTCGAGCGAGGATTGTAGTCTCACAATCGAGCGACCATCGAATGGCAAAATCAAGCAACCAATACTTTTGCAGAGTTTACAGATCACTCAAGCGAAGAAAGTTGCACTCGAGTAGCCACTCACATCTTTGACCTTCCGCTCGAGCGAAGGAAGTTGCACTCGAGCGAGGCCTTGTTTTCAGCATTTTTGAAAACACACAAGGAATGAAATGAAATGAGTTAAGTGTGATCCGAGCATGTATTTCAGTTTGTGTATATGTTCTGTTTGTGTAGGTCACGCGCCGTAAGCTGTTGATCCATTGGTTACAATTGAGTTGTCTGTACAACGATTTGTAAGTAATAACTTAGTAAAGTTATGTTTGATATAAAGTATTTTTTGAATATTATGATATGATATGAACTGCTTTTGAATAATACAAAAGGATATGCTGTGATTATATGAATAATGAACCACTTCTTTGAAATGTCTATGTGGTATCCTTAGTAGAGTCCCTCGCCCAGGGGAAACAGTACTGTGGCTTATGGTCATGAGGCCCTCGCCCGGGGGAATAACACCATGGCCCATGTATGAGATATGTTACCCGGTATCGGAGGTTCCATTATGGAACTTGATATGCTTGACCAGACATGATATATTAATGCTAATGGATGCACCACACATGATTTGAATACGAATAAGAATATGGCTCTGTTTTTTATATGACTATGCTTATCTCTTTGATTGATATGATACGAGATTGGACATCATTCATTAAAACCTTTACTTTGTTATTATTCATTAGGCTTTGCTCACTATTTATATTATGTATGTAGGCGACTAGGCATGTAACCAGGCTCAAAGTTGATAACCTGGAGTCTATGTTTCGTCGGCCAACCATTATACCTTCCGAGGAGGTTCCGAATTAAATCAAGCCTTGTGACCATGTTTTGTGAACGTTTAAGACTTTGTTTTCTTTTGATACATGAACAAGCTTTTTTTATCTGTATATGGGCTCAGTTCCCTTTTGTATTTCTGTAATGAATGTGACTGGGACTACTATATGTATAGCGTCATGCCTATGTATATAAAGTTTTGGTTTTTAAATTTGCATCCAATATACGTCAACACAGCTCTATGGACAATGTATTTTATATATTTGCTTCCACAACCCCTTGTATTTAATGATATTCAGGTCAGAGGCCTTTGGTAATCCGAGGATTACTAGCCGATTACAATGTTAAACCTATAGGGGCGGGTTTGGGTCGTTACAGAGTGGTATCAAAGCATGAGTTATACTACACACATGAGTCCATAAGGGCTATAGGATGTCCTAAAAAAAGAATTAGGGACATTTCATCTGCATGTGAGAGTGTGTTTATGTTGATTTCTGTAAATGTGAAAACTGAATCTAAACATGAACACATGAAATTGAAACAAATGGACTGGGATTGAATGTTCCGATTACTACAGACAGAACTATTTGCCTATGTTTATTATTGTTCTGTTTACCTATAGCAATGAAAAATACAAGAAGTGATAGAATAGCTGAATCCTCAGAGGCTCGCATGAGCTGAATGGAACAAATGCTCGTAACCCTAACTAACGCAATGACATAACAACAAAGACAACAACCTCCACTTTTTCCACCTCCTCCGGTCCAAGTTGAACCTGATAACAATGTCATTATCAATCTAACTCAGAAGTTCATGAAGATGAAACCGCGACTTTCTTGGGTGGGATTGAACCATTAAAGGTTGAGAGATGGTTATTGGAAATTGAGAAATTATTTGAAGTTTTTCCTTGCTCTAAGACTCAGAAGGTTCTCTTGGCCACCTACACCTTGAAAGATGAAGCCCGAAGATGGTGGTTACTAATTCGAAATAGCAATGGGAACGTGATATGGGCTCAATTCAAAGAGATTTTCTACGATAAGTAATTTTCTCAATGTTTCCGAGACCATAAGGTTTCATAATTTCAAGAGCTTAAGCAAAAGAAGATGTCTATAGCCGAGTATAAGCCTTAGTTCATGGAGTTAGCTAGATTTGCTCCTCATATGGTCGACATAGATTACAAGAAGGCTCAGAAATTCGAAGGGGAAGTAGACCTGGATGTGTTTGACCGAGTAGGTGTACTGAAATTACCTACATATGTGAAAGTACTTCATAGAGCACTGATGGCAGAGTCCATTCTGGCGGCAAAAAAACAAGCTACAACTCTAATAACTCAATGGAGAGGTAAAAGGGCCAGATTCAATTTCAAGAAAGGTTAGTCATTTTCGAAGAAGCAAAAGAAAAAGCAAAACACTAGATCCTCCAGTAGCTCTAGTCAAAGTGGATCTATTCCAAACTGTCTAGATTATGGAATGAAGCATAGAGGAGTGTGTTACCGTGCATCTGGTGTTTGTTATCAGTGTGGCAAACTTGGCCATATAATGAAGGATTGTCCACTTGGGAAATGTCAATCGCCCTGGGGCAAGTTCAGCCTGATCTGCCTCTGTAACAAGATCAAATGCAAGAACTAATGCCAGAGGTAATATTAGAAATAAAACATTAAGGCAAGGGAGAGTATTCACACTGGTGCCAGGAGATGTACAGAATACCGAGTCTGTGGTGTCAGGTATAATTTCCATCTGTGCCCAAAATGAATATATCTTGATAGATTTTGGTTCTACATACTTATTTGTGTCGCATGTCTTTTCTCGAAAATTAACTAGACCTTTAAAACCCATGAATTATTTCTTGTCTGTATCTACGCCATTTGGGGGTTCTATGGTATGTGCTTATGCTTATCCAGCATGTGATATCGTGATTGGTGATGTGGCATTGTATGTTGATTTATTTCCCTTGGGGATTGATTATTTTGATTGCATATTAGGTATGGACTAGTTAACAAAGTATTGTGCAACTATTGATTGTGTGAATAAGTCTGTTATATTTCATCCACTTGGAATACCTGAGTTTGTGTTTACTGGAAATGGGATAGTTCCTCCCCCATACTTGATTTCTGCCATGAAAGCTGTTAAATTGCTTAGGAAAGGATGTAGAGGGTATATGTGTTTTGTTTTGATTGCGACTTCTGATAGTCCTACTGTAGAGAACATCTTTATAGTAAATGAATTCCCTGATGTATTTCCAAATGACTTGCCCGAGGATTTAATTGATAGGAAGATTGAGTTTACTATTGATGTTGTACTCGGAACCCAACCGATTTCCAAAACTCCTTATAGAATGTCAACCTCTAAACTGAAAGAGTTGAAAGTCCAACTCCAAGAATTGCTAGACAAGAAATTTATTCGACCGAGCACTTCACCTTGGGGTGCTCCAGTTTTGTTTGTAAAGAAAAAAGATGGATCCCTAAGGCTATGTATAGATTACCGAAAATTGAATCGAGTAACTATCAAGAATAAATATCCATTGCCCCAAATAGATGATTTGTTTGACCAACCCCAGGGAGCCCAAGTGTTTTCTAAAATTAACCTTAGATCGAGCTATCATCAATTGAAAGTTAAGGCAGAAAACATTGAGAAAACTGCTTTCCGAACTAGATACGGGCACTATGAATTTTTAGTAATGCCATATTTGGGCTAATGAATGCACCTGTGACTTTCATGAACCAAATGAATAGGGTTTTCAAACAATTCTTTGATGAATTTATAGTTGTATTTATTAACGATATCTTGATTTATTCTAAAAGCAGTGAAATACATGAACATCATCTGAGAACTGCCTTACTGTCACGACCCAAACCTGCCCCTATAGGTTTAGCGTCGTAACCGGCCAATAATCCTAGATTACATTCAGCCTCAAAGATAAAATTTCAAAATATTTAAATTATATCGGGGCCTAACACGGAAGCAACACAAAAATAACAATGTCCATCGAGCGTGTGCATAGATGATGACTAAAATAATTAAAACATTCAAACACAATAATAATTTATATACCAATTATATATATATATATATATATCTCACACACACATATATATAAGAGTCAACAAAATTCAAAGCTCTGACAAAGCTAAGGGCTGATTTTCTTGGCTTTACTCGAGCCTAACTTGCTCCATTTCAGAAGCTCTTCAAAAGGCTGACACGGGTAGACTCCGAGATTTTCTCTATCTTTGTTGCTCAGTTTGCTCACCTACATATGCATATAAATAGTGAGCTAAAGCACAACGAGTAATAACAAAATAAAGAGGTTAAATGAATGAAGTTCGACGATAGTACAAAAACATGTCTTACAATTTTGAAATGAATCTTAAATCATTTTCTAACAAAGGCATTTGCCATGTTATATGAAACTTTATAACAAAACATTTTCCATATCAATTCCCTTATCAAAACATATGTTTCATTTCCTGAAACAATCCATTTAAAAAGGCAAATCAATTCAATTAGCTATCATATCAATCCCTTGCAATGATAAAACCATTGTTTGATAGCATTTTCAATATAATTTTGATTTCAATTCAATTATCAATGATCCATGTTATCCCAATAGCAATACTCATTCGATGACAATATGCGCGGTATATCCAATAGAGTAACAATTTATCCATAACTATGGAACCTCAAGGGTCAATCAATATATCATATCCAATTATCTAATGGGCCACGTTATTGTTTCCCCCAGACAAGGGTCAATGTGCCATGGTATTAATCTCCCCCAGGCAAGGGTCAATGGGCCATGGTATTAATCTCCCCCAAGCAAGGGTCAATGTGCCATGGTATTAATCTCCCCTAGGCAGGGTCAATGTGCTATGGTATTAATCTCCCCCAAGCAAGGGTCAATGGGCCATGGTATTGTTTCCCCCAGGCAAGGGCCTATAATCAATGAGTCATGAATACATTTTCAAAAGGGAACTTCATTCATTTATAAGAAACTAGAGTTTCAATAAACCATTCGATGAACAGTAATAGTTTTGGTAAATCATCATAACATTTCAATAAACCATTCATATATCAATTTCGATAATAATAACACTTTCGAAAATAAATATAATTTGAATATATCTTTATAAAGTTACTACTCACAGTGGGTTAGGTTGATATAAGGCCTCGGACGTCCACCTAAACAAATCTCATAACAAAAACACAATAGAAGCACCATTCAATATTCATTTCATATTATAACATGATTTACAATGTCCATAATAAAGGTTTAACCGCTAATTTTTACATAATTTTCAAACACTTCCAAAATTCAATTAAACTTGTATATATATATATATATATATAATTCAACCTCTCAATTTCATGATTCTACTTTCAATTTGGGCAAAATCATTTATTATCATCACGAATCAACTTAGGGTTTTCAAGAAAAATTAGGTTTTCTAGAAAAATTGAAACTTCTCACACCACTACTTTTAATTCCAATTTTCCCCTTGATTATGCACCTAAGGTTCATAATCCACAAGCTTAACCCAACAATTGAACCCCAACATTTCAAACCCTAAACCCCCAAATCTCATGATGTACACTATATGCTCAAAAATGTAGATTTTGTATTTATATAATCAAAATACCACCAATCTATCTATTAACGCAAGTATTGAAGAAGAACTAGGACCCCTACCTTGAGAATCAATCAAGAAAGCAAAGCTCCAAGATGAATCCTTCGCAAATCCAAAATCCAATCGGTTGAAAATGTTGAACTTCAAGCCTCTTCACTTTCTTGTAAGAGATTTTGCCCAAATCTTAGAAGAATGGAGAGTATTTGGGGTCAAAAAGCTAGGGTTTTCGGACCTAGGGTGAGAGGAATGAAGAGAGAAGATGAAAGTGTGAAGAATGATCTAGAAAAGTGCCTTTAAACTTGCTGAATTCGTGTAGTCCGCTCGAGCGTCGCTTTTCTCGCTCGAGCGTACCTGCTTCCAACATAGATTCCAAAACTTCAAACGGGTATAACTCTCTCATCCAGACTCTGTTCTAGGTCGTTCCTATGTCCAAATTGAAGCCCCGGAAACAAGTTTTTCAATGGTTTTAGCCTCACATCCAAATTCAAAGTGTGGAAAAAGAAAAAGGCAAAAGAGTGACGGCTGTTCGTAGGAAAAATTATCTGAATTAAATTCTTGGTTCACTCCTACTTTATCATTATGTTACCACTTCAATCAATACCCCAAAATAAAATAAGGAGGTTCCAAATACACTAATAAAAAGGTCAAAGGCAATCTCACTTTCCACGCTCGAGCGTCACTTTCCACGCTCGAGCACGTGGACCAACAAAGTCGTCCGCTCGAGCGAGCACTCCTACGCTCGAGTAGGAATTCACAACTCTTAGAATTTTGGACAGACTACAAAAATGCTGGGAGCCTCTCAAGTCCGCTCCAGCATCAACTCTCCCGCTCGAGTGGAGGGAAAAATTCTAGATCGTTATACTTATAGATTTTGAGAAAAGAGAAATTGTATGCAAAATTTTCCAAATGTGAATTCTGACTTGATAGTGTAGCATTTATAGGGCATGTAATCAACAAGGATGGTATCTCTGTTGACCCACAGAAAATTGAAGCTATTGTGGACTGGCCTAGACCAACCAATGTATCAGAAGTTCGAAGTTTTCTATGGCTTGCATGCTATTATCGCATATTTGTGAAAGATTTTTCTAAACTTGCTTTGCCACTCACTCAATTGACACAGAAAACTACACCATGCGATTGGACTGATCAAAGAGAGTCTGCCTTCCAAGAGTTAAAGATTAGGTTAGTAACTGCATCAATTTTGACTTTGCCTAATGGTACTGATGGCAAATTTACAGTGACGCTTTGTACAAGGGTTTGGGATGTGTTTTAATGTAGAACGGAAGGGTGATTGCTTATGCTTCTCGGCAACTCCACCTCCATGAAAAAGAACTATCTGACCCACGACCTTGAATTAGCAGCTGTAGTGTTCACATTGAAAATTTGGCGACACTACCTGTATGGTGTGACTTGCAAAGTGTTCATAGACCATAAAAGTCTAAAATATTTCTTTACCCAAAAAGAACTAAACATGAGATAGAGAAGATGGTTGGAACTGATCAAAGATTATGACTTGCAAATTCTGTATCATCCAGGGAAGGCAAATACCGTTGCAAATGCATTGAGCTGAAAATCTATCGAGAATTTGTCATGTTTGCTCACCAGTCAAGAGAGTTGTTATGTGACTTGGAGAAGGATGAGATTGAAATTATGTTACGTGAACAGTACAGGATCTTAGCCGCCATTTCTGCTCAGCCTGCAATCATTGAAGAAATTAGAGAGAAACAACTTGAAGATGAGTTCTTGAAGAAAATTGTGGATGATATTGACTCAAAACTGAAGCTGGGATTTATGATTGAACATGGTGTACTAAAATTCCAAAATAAACTTTGTGTACCAGATTGTTCTGACTTAAGGAAACGAGTTATGACGGAAGCCCACAATTTTAAATTTGCTATGTATCTGAGGAATACAAAGATGTACCATGACTTGAAACAAAATTTCTAGTGGTCGAGAATGAAGAAAAGCTTTGCTTATTTTGTGGCTAGGTGCTTACATTGCCAACAAGTTAAAGCTGAACATCAACAACCTGCTGGATTACTTCAGTCGCTTCCAATACCGGAATAGAAATGGGAGCATATTACTATGGATTTCATTGTCGGACTGCCTCGCTCTTTCTTAAGGTATGGATTCTATTTGGGTCATTGTTGATCGTTTAACTAAATCTGCCCACTTTTTACATGTCAAATCTTTGTATAATGCAGATAAGTTGGCTAATTTGTATGTAAGTGAGAATGTGAAATTGCATGGAGTTCCAGTTTCCATAGTATCTGACAGAGATCCCAAGTTCACCTCAAGATTCTGGCAGAGTTTGCTACAAGCTTTGGGGACTGAATTGAGATTGAGCAGTGCTTAACACCCACAGACAGATGGCCAATCAGAAATAACGATACAGACCTTGGAAGATATGCTCAGAATGTATGTGTTAGATTTCCAAGGGAATTGGGTACTTACCATTGGCCGAGTTTGTGTACAACAACAGCTACCATTCGAGTATCGGTATGGCTCCCTATGAAGCTTTGTATGGTAGAAAATGTTGTTCTCCGATCTGTTGGGCCGAGGTAGGTGATAGACCATTGTTGGGACCAGAACTTGTGCAAGAAACAACGGAGAAAGTGAAACTAATTCAACAGAGACTGAAAATTGCACAAAGTCGCCAAAAGAGTTATGCAGATGTCTGGAGAAGAGACACAGAATATGAGGTCGGGGACTATGTATTCATCAAAGTAGCTCCTATGAAAAGGCAAACGCGGTTCGGAGTGAAAGGCAAATTGGCACCGAGGCATGTTGGGCCAAATAAAATCCTTGAAAAAATCAATCCAGTGACGTATCGGGTGGCCTTACCGCCAGTCATGGAACACATGCATAATGTCTTTTATATTTCAATACTGCGAGAGTAATTGAGAGATCCGTTCTACGTGATTGAACCAACTCATGTGCTCTTGAAAGATGACTATACATACAAAGAGAGGCCAATTTAGATTGTGAACTACCGAATCAAAAGACTAAAGAACAAAGAAATGCCATTAGTAACAGTTGATTGGCAAAACCGCCGAAGGACCTATGCAACTTGGGAGATGGAGGAAGATATGATGAGAAGATACCCTGATTTGTTTCCTTTAGACTCGATGTTTTTTCAGAATGAAGGTAATTCGAGTTTAGAGGACCAAACTCTTTAAAATGATAAGACTGTAACAATCCCAACCTATGATTAACTGCTAAACCATGATTAAAAATGCCTAATAAGTAATTAAAGTGAAATTCTAAATTAATTGTATATATGTTGTATTATTTGTGTTTATATCTGTCTATCGTAGGAATATCTGTTTATATTTCCGCTTTGTTTTGTGAATTAAAGACCTTATCGGCATCTGATCACGAAATTTACTTGACTTATGAGTTATTTGGGATTTTTAGAATATTATGGTAGGTTCAATTGAAATTTGATTCGAAACCAAATAATTAGAGTTAAAAATATCAAATGATTAGCCTTTAATTATATATCACTAACCAAGCCTATATAAGGCCCATTGTTGGCTTAGGCCTTTAATTATGCCTCAATTTTCTCATTTTCTTGACTTCAAACGTGGAGAGAGAGAGAGAGAGAGAGAGAGAGAGAGAGAGTTGAGTTCAAAAAAGAATTTAGCTCGGAAATTCAAGGAATTGGTGGTATTGAGCAAGACTTGCTAGGAATCAAGGGAATTAAGGCTTCTAGGTAAGAATTCAACCTTGTAACTTTGGAATTGAATCATTTAGCACATGAATCCAAAAAATTAAGTTGTGTAATGCTATAATTGAGCTAAAATGAATGAATATAGATCATACTATGCATGCATGTTCATCTCATTGCAATTTGAGTTTGATTTCAAAGAATTCACTTATGCATGTGTTCATCTTACCATTATTTTGAGAATTCATCTTGTTTGATATCATTTTATATCAAATGATCATGTTTTGGAAGTTTTGAAGTCAAAGCAATACATGCATGTTACATTTTCAAAGAATTGAGTTTTGTTTTGCACAATAGCAAGCTTTTGGGCATTAATTTTGCGAAATGATTTTGAATTTCCAATGTTTTCCAAGTTTACACTTATTTCCTCAAGTTTTTAGCCCAAAGGGATGAGTTTTGATGAGTTGAATTCGAGTTTTAAACATGGTAGAACAATTTGGAAATTCCAGATTTTATCTCTCCACTCGAGTGACTACTCTGTATTTTGCACTCCCGCTCGAACGACCAAAAGTTGGCTTGAGTGTAAAATGCATGCTTCTAGAAGTTGACACATTTTGTAGATCGCTCGACCGACAAGAGTTGCGCTTGAACGAGGATCGCAGTCTTATGCTCGAGCGACCGTTAAGTGACCATTGAACGGAAAAATCAAGCAATCAATACTTTTGCAGAGTTTATAGACCACTCGAGTGACCACTCACATCTTTGACCCTCCGCTCGAGCGAGGCCCTGTTTTTACCATTTTTGCCTAAGTGTTCTCAAGTGCACTTTTTGCATCCTCATTGCATCCTAGGCATTCCTAGGCCATGATTAAGACATAATAATAATGATAAGACTTAGAAACACACGAGGAATGAAATGAAATGATTTAAGTATGATCCAAGCGTGTGTTTCAGTTTGTGTATCTGTTATGTTTGTGTAGATCATGTGTCGTAAACTGTTGATCCATTGGTTGCTATCGAGTTGTCTGTGCAACAATTTGTGAGTAATAACTTAGTAAAGTTATGTTTGATATGAAGTACTTTTTGAATATTATGATATGATACGAACTGTTTTTCAATGATACAAAAGGATATGTTGTGATTACATAAATGATGAACCACTTCTTTGAAATGTCTATGTAGAATCCTTAGTAGAGGCCCTCGCCCAAGGGAAACGGTACTGTGGCTCATGGTCATGAGGCCCTCACCCGGGGGAATAATACCGTGGCCAGGCCCTTGCACGAGGAAATAATACCGTGGCCCATGTATGAGATATGTTATCCGGTACCAGAGGTTCCATTATGGAACTTGATATACTTGACCAGACATGATATGTTAATGCTAATGGATGCACCACACATGATTTGAATACGAATAAAAATATGGCTTTGTTTTTGATATGACTATGCTTATCTCTTTGATTGATATGATATGAGACTGGACATCATTCATTAAAACCTTTACTTTGTTATTATTCATTAGGCTTTGCTCACTATTTATATTATGTATGTAGGCGACCAGGTGCGTGACCAGGCTCAGAGTTGATAACCTGGAGTCTGTTTTGTTGGCCAATCATTGTGCCTCCTGAAGAGGTTCCGGATTAAGTCAAGCCTTGTGGCCATGTTTTGTGAATGTTTAAGACTTTGTTTTCTTTTGATACATGAACAAGCTTTTATTTATCTGTATATGGGCTCAGTTCCCTTTTGTATTTCTGTAATGAATATGATTGGGACTACTATATGTATGGCGTCATGCCTATGTGTATAAAGTTTTGGTTTTTAAATTTTCGTCCCATATACGTCCGCACAGCTATATAGACAATGTATTTTATATATTTGCTTTTGTAGCCCCTTGTATTTGATGATATTCATGTCAGAGGCCTTTGGTAATCTGAGGTTTACTGACTGGTTACGACACTAAACCTATAGGGGCAGGTTTGAGTCATGACATCCTCATCCTCTCCTCCTCAGTCTGAATCACAGTCTCTAAGTGAGTCACCGCCTCTACAAGACGATTGTAATCCCTAATCATAGACCCGGTCACCTTAAATAGGAGTCCGATCCTCATACTCTTCTCAAACTCAACACAACGGCATTCCTCCATTGCCACCAGCTCCGGTGCAAATCTAGAGAGACTAGTAAAAGCTGCCTCAAACTTTGTTACAGGTGTGTTCAACTACTTGAGCGTCAAGAACTGGTCCCTTAACTTCTCCGTAGCATTAGGAGGTAAGAACTTGTCCTGGAAGACGTTGACAAAGGTCTCCCAAGTCACTCAAATGCGCCCATACGCATACTTCCACCATTGACCCACATTTCCCTTCAACTGAAAGGATGTCAAGGTCACTCTCAAACTATCGTCCTCGATGCCAAGCATCTCGAACGTCTTCGCCATCTGCTCTAGCCACTCATTTGCCTTTAGTGGCTCCTTCGGATCCCCTAAAAAATCATCTGTATTCAACCAAAAGAACTCTCTCTTCATAAAAGACGGCCCCGCCTTAATTGTATAAGCCTGAACTTGATTCTCAACCTTGACAATGTCCATCGACTCCCGCAAAGCACCAACCATTTCCCGAGCCAAAGCACCCATGGCTTGCTAAATTGTTGGCTTGGCCACATTGGCCTGACCAACTTCCTTCTCTTGTGCCAGAATGTCATCTGGTAATGACACCTCCTGCCGCCTAGGCCTACCATGCCTACCACCACCGCATCCATGTCCTAACATCCTAATAAAGGTAACACAACAGATTAGCACATTCACAAATGTGCCGAAGCTAATTTACTTATGTCCTAATACAATGGACAACAATTAATTCATTCCATTTAAGCACATAATCACATAAACACAAATGAATTTCTTTTCTAGATAGTGACCGTTCTGCGACATTGTCAGAGTTCTAGTTAGAAATAGCAGTGATCAAGTGCTCTTCTAACAGGAGTTCTAGAAACTCATAGACTCAATCAATATCTAAGAAATTAAATCTCATATCCATATAGTCACATAAACATGTTATCACATAGCATACCAGGTTTATTTTTAATATCATCTAGCAAGAAAATCCGTTGTGGTAGAACCACATCCCACGATCCCAAAGTATTCTAACCCGGTAGCTCTGATATGAGTTGTCACGCCCCAAAATAAATAACACAACCCATCTCATAATCATTACGTACAATTGATCAACAACATTATATATTCTCTTTCATTATATCTCTAACCATTATAAAAGATGACATATGTAATATATATATTCACCAATTCTAGATCCTGAATCCATAGCATATGGCATGGATACAAGAGTAAAAGGGAAATAAAAACCAAGTAATGAAATGCCTTAATGGCTACAACTTTCCAAGACGATACTCGATTACAAGAAGATGAGTTTAAACTCAATACAAGTAAACCCCGAGGCTTAAATAAAAATAATTACATCAATAAACTAAAAATGAAGCCTTAAGCTTCAAATCCTCTCAAGCTATGTCCTTGGTAAAGGCATATCATCAGCACCTGAAAGTTTTTTTCCACATAGGGTGAGCCACATTCCAGTAGAGATACTCTAACACAGTATATGAATCTTAGCAAAATTATAAGGTGAGTGCACATGCTTGCCATTTGTCAAACATTTCTCATTTTCCATCTCAAAATAATGCAATGCTAGATTATAAATCAATTCATGAAAACAATCCTTTTATAATAGAAAACAAGGCAGTGGATACAATACATTAGGAATCTTTAGATACGTGTCTGCCAGTAGGCTATACAAGCAATACCAAAGCCATTTTAATGATGCTAATCGGAAGGATTGACACCTAACTGCGCGAGTTTCTGGACTTTCACCAAGGACACACAGACCAATATAATAAAACCACAACCACAACCCTCTAACTAGATTCACCACAGTATTCACCCATTTTTTCTCAAAAATTAATACATTTACAATGTTCAATATGAAATGATGCTCCATGCACAATGTATGAGAAATTAGTTTCAATTCCGCTTAGTCTTTATGCAATGTCTACAACAATCAAAACTATCATTCATCAGTAGCCCAAAACAATTATTTCCATTTAAATGATAATTTCCAATTATAAGATACAATTTCATCAATTACAAAGGGAGTGATACTACATATCCAACTCCACCATCATCATCAACATAAATATCGTTGAAATTTCACAATACCCAACATCATTTTCCATTTCACTTCACAATTCCAAATATCCAAAATCTAGGACAAATCCCTTTTATTTTACAAAATCAATTTCAAGAAGAAATATCCACCATTATAACATGTCTCACTCATAAATATATCCTCACAACCATTTTCAAGAATCCATTTGAAAAACCTCTCTTTTGATTTCAAATCCAAAATCTAAGTTTTTCCCAAAATGTCCCAGATCAATACCTCTTTTAAAGAACAAATAACTAAGCTAAAAATCATATAAAAGAGTCAAAGAAATCCTATCTCAAAGTAGAAGACAAGGAGGAAACAAGGGTAGAACTTGACGAAGTTAAAAACACAAAATGCTCCGATTAAAATGAAACCCTTGATATGCTCAATGTTTTTCTCGAAAGGAATAGGGTGAGGAAATCTGTGGATTGAGAGAATTTGGAGCTAGAGTTCAAGAACTAGAGAGAAAGAGCGAAGATCTAGGATTTTGAATTTTTTTAAAGAGAGAAAAGTGAAAAAGTGTCTGAAAATGGTTTCCTCTCAGACTGATATACGCACAGACCACTCAAGTGTAAGAATGGTCGCTTGAGCGAAAGACACAAAAAAAAGGTGAAAAAGATCAAGAATGGTTACTCGAGCGTAAAAAGTATTATGTAAAATTAGTTTGTGTTATATATATATAAAATATTATATAAAATTAGTTTGTGTTTTATATATGAAAAATATTATGCAAATTAGTGTTATATATTATGCAAAACTTGATAATTAATTAGAATGTTCTTTAATTCGTCAATCTCCCAAAAACCATTTAAATCGCAATTTGTCAATCAGCCAGTCCGCTAATCCGTTATTCAATTTATAATTTTACTTTCAAACTGCCCGAATTATACCACACACACTCTTAAGGTTGATATCATAATCTCTTTATTTAAATCAGCGGCAATGCTACATCTATTATATTTGAGTTCGTCCAAATCATTTGAATTTGTACATATCAATCGTTCGACCGATCATCCGACATTCAACTAGTCATCTAAGACTATTTCCAGTGATTACTCAAACCTTTTATCAAATTTGAATTTGATAAAAAATGAGTTCTTTTCTTGCTCTAACAGCTGCATCAACCAAAATTGAGGATTTCACTTTTCTTTCATTAAACTAAGAACCAATGTGTTTTGATCAAATTACTGTTCATTGCCGTTACTGAATACCCTTCAGATGTCCTCCCGGATGACTAGGCAAAAATTTGTGAAAAAATTATATTGACCAGTCGACCGCCTCAAGGCAAAAAAGACAGAAAAATTTACACTAGCCAGTCAAACTGCCAGACATTTGCCCAATCATCTGCCGAATTGATCGGTATTTTGATAAAACTCCAAAATTCGAGCACTTGATATCAAAGAAAACTTTTAATCAAATTTTTACTCAAATTTAGATCTCGTTTGAGGCGTAACTATTTTGACTCAAAAGTTAAAAAGCCACTATACATAACCATATCATTTTTTTTTTATTTTTTTATATATATTTTTATAAAATGTCAAAAAAATTACCAAAAAAAAAAAAAAAAAAAAAAAAAAAAACTCTCTTCTCAAACGAGGTGTCAATAAAAAAATTGATAGATGCTCTAAGCAGATGCTGATTGACGCCAGACAGTCGTCCGTCGTCATTCCGGCAGAGGGGTTGCCTCTATTTGGATGCGCCAAGCATTTCTCTTAAATCAAAACGGAAACACTGCAAGAAAGATTTTCTCTTGGCTACATTACAGGTCTCTCTCTCTCTCTCTCTCTCTCTCTCTCTGTGGCAGAGATGACCAGAACGAAGCTCTCTTCTTGCTGCATATCTCACGAATTCTTGAAAGCTGCAACCAGAAACCCCAACAAAGTCGCCGTCATACATGGCTGCGGTGGCGCCAACATCGCCAGAGAGTTTCGCAGCAACAACAACGCCACCACAGTGTCCGATATCAACTACGACAACTTCTTCGGCGACCTTTTCGCAGCAGCGGCACCGTCGTCTAATCCTCCGGTGTACAGTGGAGATCGGTGTTTCACTTTCTCTGAAATTCTCTCCGCCGTCGACTCCCTCAGTTCGCGCCTCCGCCGCATCCTCGACGGCGGGGATGATCCCTATCTTGTGAGGCCCACCTCTGGTTAGACCCTTCTCTATCTTCTATCGTATATGTGGGCTTGTCGCTTCTTTATTTAGTCTTTTTTTTTGGTTTTGTTTTGTTTTGTTATGTTATGTTTTTGTTGTTGTAATTTCTTGTGATAAGCATGCAATTGTTTGCGAAATAGATGAAGTTACTTCAACACGAATCGATTTTGAGTTACTGCTAGCTAGTGTCATGTGTTCTAATTTGTATTTAAATTTTGATGTTGAAAATTAAGGCCAATGATCTCTAAATTGCTATTCCCCATCCTAACACTAGCACTCCGTTTGGATGGAGAAGTTTGGTGAGAAAAGAAAAGAAACGGTGAGAATAGGAAACCTTTTACTTGCTTGAGAAATGGTGAGAAATGATGAGAGATGATGAGAAAGGATTGACTTTAATAAAAGTTTTCTATAATATCAAAATTATTCTTATGAAAAATCATAGCTTATTAATATGACAAGTTATTTTGATTGATATAATTCTTTCCTTTCTTTTCTCTTATTTACTCTATCAAACAAGGTGAGAAACCACATTCATTTATCTTTTATTCATCCAAACATAATGGTGAGAAACCATAATAATTTATTTTCTTTTCTTTTTCAATCTAGGTGAGAAACCACAATAATTTATTTTCTCACCTCCTCTCACGATCCAAACGGCGTGTTAGATAGTGTTTGGTTCAATGGAATGAGGTGAAATGGAATAATCATTCCATCAAAATATTCATACCCATGTTTGGTTAGACTAAAAAAATAATAACAAATGTATTACAAATGAATCAAATTTCACCAGTTTAAGGGACTGGTCATTCCATAAGAAAGCCTATAGAATCATTATTCCACTCTATTTCATTCCAATGAACCAAATAGAGCATTACACTTGCCAGTTCTTATACATTCACAGAAACAATCACAGAACTGACACAACTGTCTCTTACATGGATGTAGAACTCACAAAAAGGTAGAGGGTTGTGTCCAATTCTATGTTGCTAGACTTTTTCTTGGGGTTCGGGAATCTAGAGTCATAATTCAATGCCCGAGAGTGTTTTGGGACGGGAGAGACGGATTTGAACAGAGGATACTGTGCTGAAACTTATTGCTTGAATTTTTATAAAAATATGACTGGAATTTAGTAGCTGCACAAGTATGAAGATTTGAACTCTGCTGAATTATGCACAGGTATTTGATTGTATATATGTTTATGTCCGTGTTTTAATTGGGTTAGATTGAAGCTATAGTTTCAGAAAGTAGGTCAGTATTTTGAACACTTGCTTTCATTGTCTGGGTCATATTAGCAGCAGGTCGATTTTATTGTTTGCTTTCATATCTACTGTTTGGTGATGGTGGAGGTTAGATGGCCTGAAGATCAAATAAAGCTTAAAGGAAGTGATCAATGGTTTAAGTCTCATGTATTAGAAGGAGCCTCCAGACCTTAATGAGGTGTAAAATGTTAAAATTAAGTCCTTGGTATGTGATCGAAGCCTGATTTACTTTGCACATGTTGCATCTAATGTGAGTGGTAAGCCCAATTGACCAAGTGTTTGTTTACCAGCTTGCAATTTGATAATGGCCTCCAACAACAAAGACCGAATAGGCTACCGTTTGATAGATTATTTATTCAATGCTCTCATAATGGCTTGACACACATTTGGGGTTTTGAATCTTTGATCATGATCTCTGAGACAGATGATTCAAAACCCATGTTCTCAGACATGATCGAGGTGGAAATAGTTAATGAGATTAACTTGGTCTCTACTGAAGTTAACTAGATGTCACTGGAACATATATTTTTTATTTTTGGAATCTTTGTGACATGATTCACCGTTGATCCTTGATAAACCCCTTTGTCTTTCTTGCAGGTAATTTTCCGAGTGAGCAGCCAGTACAATCTGAATGTTCAATTGCTAGGCTAGGTTTGAAGCAGTCTACTGAGGATCAGTATATGTATACTCCCAAAATATTGGGA
This sequence comes from Camellia lanceoleosa, assembly GCA_025200525.1. Lineage (NCBI taxonomy): Eukaryota > Viridiplantae > Streptophyta > Magnoliopsida > Ericales > Theaceae > Camellia > Camellia lanceoleosa. The sequence goes on from CM045763.1 coordinate 138,456,449, forward strand.
ATATATATGGTACCTTCTGTGGAATACATTATTGCTGTTCTTTCTGTTCTGAGGTGTGGGGAGGCTTTTATGCCTTTAGATCCTTTGTGGCCGAAAGAAAGAATATCAACTATTGTTTCTTTGTCAAATGTGGATCTTATTATTAGATGTCAATCTTCATTTGATGGAAGTGGCTGTCATGAGCCTGATAAATCAGATGGGCTTGTTGATTGTAGCACTTGTCCTGAGTTATTTATATCCATGAAAGAAAACCTTCAGCAGCAATTTGGTTCATCAAATTTAGCATGGCATTGTGAAAATGAAAAAACAAGGTCGTTTTGTTACTTAATGTACACATCGGGATCAACTGGAAAACCTAAAGGTGTATGTGGCACTGAAACAGGTAAACCAGTACTGTATGCTGTTATTAGCAGACCACAATATATGCTCCAGTTTTGGCCAGCATGCTTGCAATATTATATTATTTTGGTGGTAGGAAGTAGAATAAGCCTAGTGCCTGGTGCATAACAACTTTAGAAGCCTTGATCCTAAAAATAATGGGTGTGTTTGGTTTGTGTTTGTAAAGTAGTTTTTGAGATAAAAAGTACAAAAACTTGTTTGGTTTGCCTTTTTTCAGAAATGGTCTTGGAAAATTGTTTTGGGGAGAGAGTTTTAAAAAAAGTGATTGATTTGATGTGTATGAGAGAGAGAGTGATTTTGGAAAGTAGGTAACCAAACAAAATTTTGAGATTTTTTTTGGAAAAATTTATTTGATTTGATTACTCTTGAAAATTTGTTTGTAGAGAATTTTTCCCAAAATTTTTTTTGAAAAACAAACCAAACCTAGCCAAATCCTCTTTGGGAAATTTCCTTTTGTAGTCTCTCTCTCTCTCTCTCTCTGGGATAAGAAGCTATTGCTCATACATTGGTGGGGAAGAAAAAAAGGTGATAGATAGAGGAACAGGATGAGGAACCCTTCAATCAGAAGGGAAGACAGTCCAAACAAAAAAATGATACAAGAAGCTAAGGACTCTGAAAACTGTGAGAATATGTTCACCTTTTTCCTTATAGGATTAGGAATTAGAGTTCTATACCTGTTAGACTTCAATATATCAGTGATGTATTCATGTATGATTAGGATTTAGGCCTCGTTTGCGAACAGGTTAATTTAGTAACTTTTTGGCTATTTGGCTAAAATATGAGTTAAAAAAAACTAGTATGTTTGGGATGACTTTTAGCTTTTTACGAAAAGATGTGCAAAAAGTAGAGAGAAAAGAGAATATTTGACTTTTTGGTATGGATTGTTGGCTTTTTGGCTTTTTTAGTAATTTTTTTGGTTTTTAGCTAAACCGGTCGCTTCCCAAACGAGGCCTTAGTATTCTATATAAATGATGTATTCTTTGTTCAATATATACAAGTTGAATATACAATTCATTCAGAAATACTTACATGGTATCAGAGCTGAGTTCGAAACCCTAGCTTACAGAGTTGAAACCCTAACAGCCGTAGCCTCTCTGTTTCATCGCAACCCATCGGCTATAAATCGCGATCAATCATCGCACCTGCTTCATCGTATCTCTCTTAGTCCTCATCGGCTTCATTTCGGTTCATCATTGCGACTCCCTCTCGATTTTCGACTTTGGTTCTCTCTCTCTCGTGGCTTCATCTCGGTTCATCATTACGACTCTCTCTCGCGACTGGTTCTCATCTCTATCTTTGTCTTGGTGATTTGTTATCAATAGTATTAAAACCCTTATTCTGTTTGGCCCATTTATTAAGTTATTAGTATACTTTGACCCATTAATCTTTAGTTTATTACAATGATGGATACCAATATTCAAGCTATCGATGTAAACTCATTGGTGTCAATTATGCTTATTGGGCTAGCGTTATGAAGAATTTCCTTCTTGGTCGAAAAAATGGGACTATGTTTTTGGTTCTGCTCTCGTCCATTGGACCAAACAAGAAGGATATCTAACTTCCGTGACACTTGAGATTGTGATAATGCCCAAGTTTTGACTCGTTTCATAATTCGTGGATTACCAGATTGGAATGATGTTTTCCAAATACAAGATCGCTAAGGAGGTGTGGGACTATTTATCGGGTGTGTATCAATAGTCAAACTTTTGCCAAAGCACGAGTTGGAAACAACAATTGAGTGCTCGCTAAGCGGGATCAATCTATTTAGGACTTCTACATTGAGATGACAAGTCTCGGGATCAATTGGCTCTCATGGAACCATCTAGTCTCAAGGCACTAGACGCTTATATTGAGTTCGAGAGCAAGGTCGTTTAGTGCGCTTCTAACGGCTCTCTCCCTTCAAGATGAGGTTATCCGTGGTGGCATCCTTCATCGGTCTCTCTTCCCTCTCAGAGATGCTATTGTTCGTGAGCTCCTCTCGAGGAAACCCGCCTTAAGACGGCCACCAAACTCTGTCTCCTTCGGTCTTCTTAGCACCACCTCATTGGCGACTCCATCCGCTTCTCACCTTCGCTAAGCCCAAAAGGGCCCTTAGCATCAAATGAGTGTGCTTTCGCCATCAAAGGGTCATTGAAGTACAACTATCCCAAGAAGAGCCGTCACCGCTTTCACTGCCTTAGCCACGCCTGAGGTCCCGCTCCGAGTACTTTTCGCCTCCCCGCTTATATCAGATCTGCTCCGACTTCGATCCCGACTTCCTTGAGTGCTCAGTCGCACAACTTCAAAGATCTCGTGTCCACCTCTCACCATTCCCATCTCTCCGCTCTTACCTCTCTTCATTCAGTTTGCTTGGTCCTCTTCAGTATACCTTTTTCGTCGCTCTTTGATTCTGGTGCCTCTCATCATATGACTCCTTATATTTCCTTACTTCAAAATTGTATTCCCCCACCCGTTCCTGTTACTATTAATATTGCTAATGGGTCTGATATGTCTGTTCTGTCTATTGGTTCTGTCTTACCCTCTGCCATGTTTGCTGTTACTATTCCTTCTGCTCTTTATGTCCCTCAATTATCTGTCAATTTATTATCTATCAGTCAACTTGATACATCTGGTTTTGATGTTTTCTTTTCCTCTTCTGTCTATTGTGTACAGGATCGGGTGTCCAAGAAGCAGATTGGGACCAGCCGTAGAGTTGGAGATCTCTATGTGGTCGAAAGCTTGCATCTTCCCTTATCCATCTCTCCAGCTGCACTTTTCTTGTTTCAGTTAGATTCTCAGTCGAGTCAGTTTTACTCGTGGCATTCTCGCCTCGGTCATTTGTCTGTTAACCACTTACGGTCTTTAGCTCAGTCAGGATTGTTGGGTAAGGTTTCTCTTAGTCAAATTGATGAATGTCGGGGGTGTAAACTTGCTAAAATGTCAGCTTTACCATTTAATAAAAGTACATCTATTTCTGTTTCTCCTTTTTCTCTTGTATATACTGATGTCTGGGGACCCTCTCCTGTTCTTACTAAAGGGGGTTCTGCATACTATGTGTCTTTTGTTGATGATTGCACCCGTTACACGTGGGTTTATCTTATGACTCATAAGTTTGACTTCTACCAGATATACCGTACTTTCCAGTCTATGGTTACTACACAGTTTGGGTCTACTATTAAATTGTTACGGTCTGACTTGGATGTGAAATACTTTAAAACTGAATTCTGTGAATATTTGGCCAAATTGGGTACCATTCACCAAACTTTTGTAATCGACACACCTGCCAAAATGGTCGAGCTAAGCGTAAACACCGTTATCTCCTTGAGACAGCCAAGTCTCTCATTCTCTCTGCCTCCGTTCTGGCTCCATTTTGGGGTGAGGCAGTTCTTATTGCTGTTTTTCTTCTCAACCGTATGCCTACCCCCCTTCTTTCTAGTCTGTCTTCTTATGAAGCTCTGTTTTCTCAACTTCCTAATTACTTCCTCCTTCGTGTGTTTGGGTCTGCTTGTTTTGTCCTTTTACCCCTGTAAAGACATGATCAAACTTAGTGCCCGGTCTGTCTTATGTGTCTTTTTGGGTTATAGTTTCACTTAGAAAGGGTATCATTATTATGACCCTGTTTCTCGTCGCCTTTATGTCTACCGCCATGTTGCCTTTCTCGAACATCTATCTTACTTTCAGCTTCCTTCTCTCACCGCCCCAGTTTCCAAAAAGGATTTGGTTCATATTGATCCATTTCCTTCTGAGGTCCCGTCTGCTGAGTACATCTTCACAGCCTCTTGCACTTGTTCCATCTTCTTCTCTCGCTTCACCTTTGACCGCCTCCTCCTTCGCCTTCTTCTCCTCCTCCATTGTTAGTTTATTCTCGCCAAAGCTCTTCCTCCACCTCTTGTCGCCCCTGTTGATCCTCCCGCTCGATAACTCGATCTCCTGGCACAATCGATATCCTCCTTGAGGGCGTCATCCTCGAAACAGGCTGGGTTAGTCTAATACTTGTTTTTTTGCTTCTTATCGTACCTTTTTGTCTGCTATTCACTCTTTTGTAGAATCTCAGTCTTACAAGGAGGCCTGTCAGGATCCTCATTGGGTTCAAGCTATGGAGGATGAGTTGTTTGCTCTATAGAAAACTAGTATTTGGGAGTTGGTTTCTTTGCCTGGTGGTAAGAATCTGATTGGTTGCAAATGGGTCTACAAAGTCAAGACTCATTTTGATGATTCTCTTGAGCGCTATAAAGCTCGTTTGGTGGCCAAAAGTTTCTCCCAAGAGTATGGTATTGATTATGAGGAGACATTTGCTCCAGTTGCCAAGATGACTACTGTCTGTACTTTGATCTCTATCGCCATCTCGCTTCTGGCCTCTTTACTAGATGGATGTTAAATGGCCATCTCACCGAGGAGGTTTACATGTGTCCTTCCCGGTCTTCACTATTTCTCCGGTCAGTTTGTCGCTTTTGTTCACCGATGGTCCGGGCGTTTCCTCGCTTAGTATGATCGCTTTAGATTGTCACACGAGCTTGGTTTCATCCTTTTGCTTCCGACTCGCTTTATTTCTAAGACATACCTCATTTGGTTTTGTTGCTCTCTTACTATATGTCGATGATATGATCATTACTAGCTCTGACTTTTTTGCTATCTCTGAGGTCAAGTAGCATCTCTTCCGCACCTTCGAAATGAAAGATCTAGGACCATTGTGGTATTTTCTTGGTATTGAGGTGGCTTATTCTCCCAAGGGTTACTTTTTGTCCCAGGCTAAGTATGCCAACGAGGTTATCCATCGTGCCGGACTTACTAACACTAAGCTTTCTGACACCCCCATTAAGCTTAACGTAAAACTCAACACTACTGATGGTGTTCCCCTAGACGATCCTACATTATATCACGAGCTGGTGGGTTGCTTAGTCTATTTGACAGTTACTCACCCCGATCTTGCCTATGCTGTCCATGTGGTTAGTCAGTTTGTTTCTGCTCCTCGCTCTACACATTGGGTTGCTTTGCTTCGGATTCTTCGCTATCTTCGCAGTACTATCTTCCAAGGCTTAGTTTTCTCTTCTACTTTTTTCTTAGACTTGGTGGCTTATGCTGATGCTGATTGGGCTAGTGATGTTAATGATCGTAAATCTACTTTTGATTTTTGTATGTTTCTTGGCGATTCTCTAATTTCTTGGAAAAGCAAAAAACAAACTGTTGTTGGCCGTTCTACTGCCGAAGCTAAGTATCGTGCTATGGCTCATGCTACTGTTGAAATTGTCTGGCTTCGTGGTCTCTTATTTGACTTGGGCGTCTCTCAGTCTTCCCCGACCTCTCTCTATTTTGACAACCGAAGTGCTATTCAAATTGCTCATAATACTGTTTTCCATGAACGAACCAAGCATATTGAGATTGATTGTCATTTCGTCCGTCAGCATCTGCAGTCTGGCTTTATCTCACTTTCTTTTCTCTTCGGCTTTGCAACTTGCTGATTTCTTCACTAAGACTCACACTACTGCTCAGTTTCGGTTTTTTCTTGACAAACTTTCAGTGTTTTCTGCTAAAACACATTGAGTTTGAGGGGGGGTGTGAGAATGTGTTCTCCTTTTTCCTTATAGGATTAGGAATTAGAGTCCTATATCTATTAGACTTCTATGTATCAGTGATGTATTCATGTATGATTAGGATTTAGTATTCTATATAAATGTATTCTTTGTTTAATATATACAAGTTGAATATACAATTCTTTCAGAAATACTTGCAACAAGCAGCATTCTGAGAATTAAAACAACCAAATATGTTAAATTTTTGCCTTCTTCCCCAATGATTTTTTACAATTTCCATGGTGCTAAAGCATCACGGAGGACCCAAATTGATTAAGAGCTGATCACACGCCTACTTGCATTTACCAGTCCAGCCAGCAGGGCCACCACTTTGTGATCCGCCTCATTTTTCTTTTTAGATTAAACGGTGGAGGACAAGCAAGCAAGTCATATCTTCTTCTTCTCCTCCCCACTCCACATCCAAGGTTGCCAAGTTTACTTGTTCTTCTTCATTTGCTTCTTTGTATCGGAACGTGTGCACCATTGAGATTTTACTATTGTCTTTAATATTTATTATCTAATTTATTTCAGTGTTTTATTTTAATTATAGTTTAATTAAGAGTTTTGGTTTGGTTAGATTTTTATTAATATTTATTTCCATATTCTATTAGGATTTAGTTTCCTATCTTAATTGAGTTTTATTAGGAGTTTAAATTTTGATTTAGTTCCCTATTTTCATTAGATTTTCTAGCCTATATATATATTAGTGTTTACATTGTAATAGTAAGCTTTTGATTAATGAGAATTTTGAGATATTAGGCTGTAGCCTTCTTGTATTAGGGTTGTGGTCCTCTTCTTTGTCACCTTTCTTTCTTCTTTCTTCTCTATTCTCTCTCCTTAAAGCGTTCTTCATCAGTGGACTCGTGGTTTCAGCTAGTGGCTTTGATTTTCTTTAGCGGAGTACTCTTGATTTAGACTATAAACTGTGTATTTTGCAGTCATATTTTTGGAAATTCTATTAAAAGTGGCAGTCTGTTAGCTAGATTAAAATGGTGTGTATAGTTTCTTGTTTTATGATGCAGTTTTCTTTCTTTTTTATGTAAGGATTTTTTATTTTTATTTTTTTGGTATAGTAAATGGTGGCAGAAAGAAGTTTAAACTGAAATATTGTAATTTATTTACAATTCTTCCTTGTATTAGTCAGAGGGGTAATTTGTTCAAAACTAGTATGAATATGAGGGTTAAGGGAGAGAATCCATTATTATTCTCTCATCTCAATAATGTGTTCCTTTCCACTCTCTTCTTGTTTTACACCATTTTTTCAAGTTGGTATGAAAGCTTTGAATTTGGCGCTTTTGGAATAAAACCAGAACTGCTGTAATGTTATTTTTTTGCTCTCCACGATCAACTAGGAGAGCTGATTCTTCTTATATTTTTCAGTTTTTTCAATCCAAGCTGTCTAGATATATGTTTTCTTCCTTTTTCTATTTTTCAGCAAGAATGGGTATTTTTTCCGGATCTGTTCATCGAGGCCTGTTCAGAGCAATTTTCTGGGTCTTCTGCTACTAGGAATGCTGACTAGGATCTTGGATGTATTGCCCTAGATCCCCGAGTCCTGGTTGCTGGTTTTGATGCTCTAGGTGTTTTGGCTGATAGAGAACAGTGTTTGAACAGCCTACTTTTCTTCCTTGTGTGCCTTGTTAAGGATTGGGTGGGGTCTGGCAGATCATTTTTTAAGAGCAGTAGTGCTTCTCTTGGTTTTTGGGAGTCCTTACTCTTATCAACACCATTGTTTGTGGTTGGTTCTCCATTTTTTCTCTGCAAGGAGATGGGATGCAGTTGCACATACCTACTCGAACGCAATATAACCCAAGTATATGATTTGAAATGTTGGATTTACAACACTGAGCGGGGGGACTCTACTATTTCCACCTATTTTCACACACTTTGTGCCTTGTGGAGGGAGTTGGATCACTACCACACACTTGACATGGATATGCCTATAGATGCTTTGAAATTGCATAAGTTAATTGAACAAGAAATTGTGAAAGTTAATTGAACAAGAAAGGATAATCAAGTTTCTTGCTAGATTAAATCTAGAATACAACCAGGTCAAAATCCAAATATTGGGAAACACTTCCATCTCTATAGGAGGTCTAGAATGGGACCATAGAGGAAAAAAGAAGAGAGAGAGAGAGAGAGAGAGGTATGCTTAAAGTTCTCTATTTACAAAAAAAATTAGGTTTCTTCGTACACAACCCAAATAATACAAGTATTCTATAAGTAAGACGGAAATGGACAAAACTTGAAAGAAATCCATTAAGGAAACTTAAAAATATATTCAAAATTCTAATAGAACTAAAAACTCAATATAGCATCTTTTGACTGATGCTTCTTGCCCCTCCTAGAATATGTTTGAAAGCCTCCTCTTTGATTCCTATCAGGTCTCCATGGTTGAGTAGAACTCTCTTTCGGAGTGTAACGACTAAGATAATGCTCCAAAATGGTGGGATCAAGACAAGGAAACTCATCTTCTATAATCCACACAACATCTATATCTAGACAATTTTTCCCTCTCAGAAGGTAGCATTGATAACCACCAAGTAAAGAACCAACATTTGTAACAGTGCTGCTAGTGGTGTTGGTGGTGGGGGACAGTGTACGAGATGGGTGGCGAGATTTTCGGCTGCAGCAATTACGGAGTAATTGGGGCAAAATCTTTGGGGAAATCTGCGATCTTGAAGGAGGTTATGTGATGATTCAACAGGTTGGAGGGTTGAGGACAGAGGGAGGGGTGTGGGCTGTTCAGATGGGCCAACTCTTTTTTTTTTTTTTCCTCTTGATTGTGACATCAAGTCAAGACAAGCAAAGACCAATAACAGGAAAAACAGCAAAATGAAGACCAAATGCAAGAAATCATCTCAGGTCAGATTGGAGCGCAGGTAAGATGCATAAAGGGGCTTCTTCCATCCAAATCTTCTGTCCATCCACATCCAAGGCAAGTCGAGCAAGTTGATGAGCCATAGAGTTCTCGTTTCTGCCTACATGTGAGCATTCAACTGAAGAAAAATATGACAACCTACTTCGAATGCTTGACACTAGAGCACCAATGTCTGAGAGGTCGTCTACCGTCTAGGAAGCACGGATACGGGTACGATACGATACGGATATGGCGATACGACAAAATTTGAAAAAGTAAGATACGGATACGGATACGGCGGGGATACGTTCATAAAAAATATTTTTTTTATAATTTTTAGTAATGTAACATGCATAAAAATAAAACTTCAACAATTTTTAGTAATGTAGCATATATAAAATAAAAATTTACAAATGCAATTCAATCCCTTAATTTGAATTTTCAAATTAAGGGGAAAAAAATTTACAAAGTTCATTTATTTATCAATAAGTTTATTTATTTATTTATTGATGGCCAAGATTAAGTTTACAAAGTTTATTAATAAGTTTATTTGTTTATTTATTAATAAGTTTTGTTTACCTTATTTGATTTATTAATAAGTTTACAAAGTTTATAATTTTATAAGTTTACAAAGTTTATTAATAAGTTTATTTGTTTATTTATTAATAAGTTTTGTTTACCTTATTTGATTTATTAATAAGTTTACAAAGTTTATAATTTTATAAGTTTACAAAGTTTATTTTTAATAAGTTTATTTATTTATTTATTAATAAGTTTTTTTACATTATTTGATTTATTTTGTTTTATCAGGATTCAGGTAATACCGAATACATACACAAAGTTTTTTTTTTTTTATATCTTATTTGATTCATTTTATTTTATTTACAGAGTATACATACAAAAAATAAAAAATAATAAAATAATAAAAATAAATATGCAAAAGCAAAACAAATGACATAGATAAAAGGGAGAGGGAGAGAGAGATCGACCAAGAGGGGGGGAGATGAGATCGAGATCTGTCCATCTCCACCCAGACTAGACAGATCGAGCAAGAGGGAGAGGGAGAGGGAGAGGGAGAGAGTTCGTCAGATCGAGCGAGAGGCGCATGCAGAGAGGAGCGAAAGGAGAGAGGGATTTAACCCGATTAACGACGTGGAGCTCCTGCTTATGAACCCGACGGCGATCGCTAAGGCTGCTCGAGACGAGAGGAGACGACGAACTCCTTTTTCTCCTCCTCCTTCGCGGCTGCTGTTCAACCTAGGTCTAGGTAAGTTTGGTTGATTTTTTTTTTTTTTGTGTTTTATTTTATCTTATTTTCATATTTTATACTTTGACCCCATTTTAAGTTTTTTAAATTATTTTTTTGCCTCGCCGTATCCATACCGTGTCCCGATCAGATCCTTGTGATCCTAGACGATCCAAATTCAAAAAAAAAAAAATTGATACTTCATTTCAGATCTCGATATGTATCCCGCCATATCAGCGCAGATCCCAGATCCGATATGTATCCGATACGCGTACGGGGGCCATTTCGGAGTATCTGTGCTTCATAGTCTACCGTGGATAGCACATTGTTGACGACCTGAAGGGAGTCCCCCTCTATATGAATATCCTGAGCCCAAGATTAGCAACAAAAGTGACTGCTTTCCACGCCTCCAAGGCCTCCACATGAGCAATGCGGCCGAGGGGACAACTTTATTGCAATGAGGTTGAAGATTTGTTCATGGAATGTGTGTGGATTGAATGATAGGGTGCGTTGGATGGTCAGGAAGTCTGTGGTTATAGGTTCAAGGCAGAGGTCTTTTGTTTGCTAGAAACCAAAATGGCGGAGTTAGGTGGTGAGGTTGTGAGGTGGCAGGTTTGTGGAGTGGATATATCTTTCGGCTAGGGGTTCAATAGGGGAGACACTTGTGTTGGGATTTGAAGTAGTGGAATAAAGTTGTTTTTAGTTGTATAAAAGAACAGAAGGCAGTAGTGATGGCAGTGATTCAAGAGATAGATGATAAGGAAAGTGTTGGTAGTCTGTCAGCAGAGGAGGTTTTGCAAAGGGAGAAGGCGAAGGAAGAGTTTGGTTCAATTGCTTAGATGGAAGAAGCCAGTTATAGGCAGCACCCATGGTGTTTTTGGTTGAAAGAGGGGGATCGTAATACAAAGTTTTTTCATCGCATGGATAATGCACACAGGAGGGTTAATCAGATTGGAAAAATACGGATGGATGGGATGGAGATGAATACTGAGGAAGAGATTAGTGCAATGCAGGAATAGTAGACTTTTGTAGGCTTACTCTTTGTGGTGGCAGGGAGAGTGGTGGCTGTGCCTTAAGGGAGTGATTTTTGGTAGGATGTCGGAAGAAGACACAAAATGGTTAGAGCTGCCCTTTTCTAGACGAGGTCTTAGGTCGTTATGTGAGTCGACTTTGATAAAGAGTACTTTAGGGAGTATTCCTACCTATTTCATGTCAGTGTATGTTATTCCAGTATCGATTGTCCATTGTTTGGAAAAGTTACAAGGAGATTTTCCTTTGGGGTGGGCTAGTGGATGAATTTAAATTCCATTTGGTAGACTCAGATGTAGTCTAAACAAGGGAGTTGGTTTGGGGTTAAGAAAGTTTGTGGTCTTTAATAGGGCGCTATTAGGGAAATGGTTATGGAGGTTGTAGGATGTTTTCAGAGGGTACCCAATCGTGCCCAACAGTTTAGACTCTCAATCCCCTAATTTAGTTTCACAAGTGCAATGTGAAACGTAAATGAGAGTCTAGATCCAACAATTTTTATAAAAAATCTATTTTATTGCAAAACCTTTTCAAGAAATGGACTATATCATTAGATCTTAGAGTCGCCACCTAATCTTTTGGAAAAATTAGGAAACTTGTGACTCGTGCCAAAGGTTACTGTCCGTCATAACCAAATTATCTCGGTTCGGGAACTTAGGTATAAAGGGGGAAGGTCATGGATTGAGCACCCTTACTCACCCAATCAAAAGATTGGCCTCTACTAAGTCATGATATGAGTTTTATAGCCACCATATGCTCATGTTCCGGTTATTTTAATAATGCTAACATTTCTATGTGAAGCAAGCAAGTATAGATTATGTTACTCATTTTGGTTATGCTATGATTTCATGCATTTTGAAAGACTTTTTGAATAAATGTACAACTTGAAGAAAATTGAGCCCACATACATAGTAATCAACATCATTCCAATCCAAGCAACACAATCTTCAGCCATTGGCATTCAAGGAGATATTCCAGATAAGCAAATAGCCACATGGTATAATGCTGGACATAGTAAAATAACATACACAATCAGGATGCTAAAACTAGAAATTCTCACCTAATATTCATCCATGGTAAGCTAAAAATATTTTGTTATAAACATATGCATGATCCTATATGCAAATAGCTAATGTAATACATACGTAAAATGCAATTAAAGATGCAGCTACTAATACGTGACATGTGAATCATCTCAAGGCATGAGGTAACGCACAGAACCACGTTTCAAATGATAAACCCCACAAATGAAGATGAGCTGAATCTAGATGCATGAAAAGTGAATGCAAGCCATGGATATGATAAATAAAACATGATGTTTAACAACAGATATGGAAAGCATAGAAATAAAAGGGACAATCTCGGAAAAGCAAACAGAAAATAAAAAATTGAAAGAGCAACAAATAAAATAAAAAATCATCTGAAAAGCAAACGAGAAGAGATGAAAATATATATGTAGTTGCATTTATTTATTTATTTTTTGTCGAAACCAGTCATCTTGTTTCTGTACAAAGAACATCCTCTTACTGGCTTCCAAATTAAAATTTCTGTAGAGCAGTGCTAAATGAGGTCCTCAGGGTTTAGAGCTAATTATATTCAATTTATTTTGTTATAAAAAGGTTAGTGGAGGCACGAGTTTTTAGGGTTTCCGAGTGTGTATAAAGGAGATAATGGTTTTGCTGGCCTAACTAAGCAAAGGACAAGACTTTGGGCGGCTGTGACCAGTGATTCTAGTTATATAGCTTTTGGGCGCCATGTTTGAATGGTTTGAGGAGAAAAGGGATGGGTCTTCTCAAATAAGATTTCTAAAACTATTTTTGTTTTGGGTTTTAAAGGTCAATATAAGAATGAAGAGCAAGATTCTCGAATCAGTCTAAGGTTTCTTAGGTATCACACCTATGGTTAAAGTTCGCCACACAATCCTCAAAGAACATGGTTGTTAGAAAATCACTCAAACTTATTTCCCTATTGGATTGAGAGTATCATGTAGTTGTGCATGTCTTGTCCATCATAGTTCTAACTTCTAACGTGACTTGGACTCACATTGTCAAACTATAATATTTTGGGAAGTGATAAAAACGCATGGTTTGCGTTTTTATCAAAAAATCTGATTTTTCCTTTTTGTTCATTTGGCAAGAGTAGATAAAGTTGGTGGCAAAATTACATAATTACCCTTAGTGTTTTTATTTGGTGAGTTTGGGTTAAAAGTAATTTTTTAAGTTGGGTGAGGCTATTTTAGTCATTTTAGTGTACTAAAAATCAACTTTTTATCAACTTCCCAAATCACTCTAAAAAATCTTGATTAAAAGCAAAAAATCTGATTTTTACTATCTTCCCAAAATAGGCCTAAGAGGCATAGAATGGTAAAACCCATATAGACCTACTAAAATGTGACACCTAGGTTTTGGCAATGTATAATATTGTCTACTTTGGACTAGGCACATAGGACTTTAAAATGCTTTTGAACAATGATGGTTTAAGGCTCACATTTATAAGGCACATCACACACACTTCACCAAGCTTATATGGGACGGAGTACATGAGCTTAGTACCTTTATCAAGAACTTAATTGGTCCCAAGCTGTAGGAACCAAGAAGCAAAGTCACTTCTAAGGAGATGACATGTCTGTGTTTAACACCTACATTTATTGGACACTTTGTGACACATGTTGGACTCACAACCAAACGCTTTCATATTATTTTTTAGACCTGACATGACACTTGTGGGGGCACATGTATTATACACACAAAATACATTGTTACGCTTGAACAAAATGGTGTAGATGATGCAATGATAAAAGAAAAACAATGTAAATTTATATTTATTAATCCCTCTTTAAACTTCTGGAATTAGTATGCTGTTACATTTTTTATTAACTTTGAATGAAATATATATGTATATTACATATAATAAATATATAGGACTATATATTGTGTCCCCATGTATTGTATCTTGTTTTCATTATTCCTGAAAAAGGTCTTCTTTGCTTATAGATGAAGGCAATCCTTCCCTCTTGATCATTTTTCTTCTACTCATGTTATTTCCCTTTCTTTATTTGATTTTTATGAAGCTTCCTTATTCATTCGAAAATAAAAAGTGGTATGGCCTCACCATAAATTGCATCTAATCTTAAAGGGTGATTCTATTTCCCAAATAATTCCATTTTATTTATTTATTTTTGTATCAATGGTATCAGGTTCCTCTACATGTATTATCTTTCATAGAGCATGTATAGATTTTTTTACCAAGTTTGTATTGATTTAAGGCATTATCTTCACTTCTCTTTTACGTTGTATAAATTTCATAGTATCTTCTTGTGCACTTTGAGTTAATTTGCTTGCCCTTTTTAGGTCTTGTGAATCGCGTTTTGTGGATGCAAGAATTGTATCCCTCAGTTGGGGAAGAATTGTTTCTGTTCAAAACATCAATAAGCTTTATTGATCATTTACAAGAATGCTTGGGAGCTCTTCTTGCTACTTGTACATTGGTCATACCTCCTTTCAATGAGTTCAAAGAAAATCCTTTTATGTATACGATTTTTACAGGTACATTAGAAATATAGAACTGCAATTATATTGACAGTTGCTGAAGTTATTTACTGCTTATTGGCCAAAGCAATCACAAAACCCCTATGCCTGCTATCCCAATGGCATAACTCAATTTTTGTTCCAATAATGGGAGTTGTTGAGTAGGGTTGAGAAAGCATCGACATAACATCGGGTTTTATTTGCATGAATTGTGGACCTATGGACTTGAGCCTAGCATTGCGTGGTCATGATACTTTGTGGTTATAAAATTATGAAATATCTACTTCTATATATATATATATATATTTATCTTTTATAGTTGTGAAATTTAATTTCCTAAGAAAAGAGAGAAAAAATGTATTAGGGGGATATAAAATTATTGGCAAAGTTTCCCAAACTTGGGATTTGCAAATTCTTCATTTAGTTAAACACATTTCCTTTTTCAATGGACTAAGAAATTTCAAACATCTTTGGGTTTTATGAATGAGAGGATATTTATATGGTGAATTGTGACATTCTAAATGCTAGACTTTTTACTCTTGATGGGTGCATATATTTGTCTTTGTGTTCGTCAATCCTTTGCTTATTACTTATGGGTGGTTTGATAGTTTGTTACGTAGAGCTTATTAATTATATGCATCTCCTGCCTATTAATCTGCTTGAGATTGTGCTGAGATGTTACTCTTTTTTCTTTGCAATCCTTATGAGCAACATCTTCTTATTAAAACTACCCATAAATAAGAAAAAGACCTTATTTTTGTACTTTTTATTTGTTTCTACTCATTCAAGTTAGAGTTGTTAATTATCCCACATAGTTTGATATAGGCTTGTTCTACGGCATTAGATTTTGAAGCATATCCATTATGCACAACTTAGTGATTTCTAAATAGAGCATAAAAGGTGATTTCAATTCCAAGGTTTTTATTTTATTTATTTTATTTTTAAATATACTTTACTTTTTATTGTTTTGAAGAAATCCTCGTCAATAAAACAAATTAAAATTAAAGGCTTTGGTTCAAAATGTTATTCATGATTGGCCCATGTTTTTAGATTTATGGATTGATTTGTTAGAGCGTGAATATTTGTCATAATCTTAATTTCATCGGAGGTGGGTGATGGAATGTAAGTTTGGGTTTGAAGTTAGGGTGTGGATATTGAAAGAGGTCAAAAGTTCTCATGGGGTGGGCTTTTTTGGAAACCCATTAGGGGAAGATGGTCAGATTTTGTTGGGCATGTGTACTTTACTAGATGTGATGGTTGTAAGGTAAGATTTTGGATTGCGGTCTGGTGTGGGGATGCTCCTTTGTTCAGGACTTTAGCAGAGCTATATAGTATTGCAACTAACAAAGATGATTTGGGAACCATGCTTTGTATGGGAACAATGTTTTGTTTGATCTTTTAGAATTGGTAGTTAGATATGGTTGAGGTTTTCTTAGAGGAACTATACAATGTAATGGTCAATGGGTGTAGGGTAGATTTAATAGAAATGGAAGGATGCAAGGAAAATTCATATTTAGAGGATTCTATTCTCTCATATATCGTGAAGGGATGTCTCATTTTCATGAAAGTTTATTTGGAAACTAGAGGTTTCTACCAAAGTAGCATTTTTGTTTGTACAAGGAGTGTGAAGGTGGGTTTTCCTTATCAGTGTTGTGTGTGCAAATAAGAGAAGGATTTAGTTGATATCTTATGATTCATTGTGATGTTGTTAGAGATTTATAGAGTTTTTTGTTTTGTCTTTTCAGAATGAGTTAGGTTTTGCCAACTTCAGTGTTACAATTATATGATTGTTGGGCCCATGGTGCCAAGTGAGGAGAGTTAAGGCATGGATGGTGGCTCCTATGTTCTTAATGTGGTGTGTTTAGAGAGAAAGAAATTGATGTACTTTTGAAGATGCAGAGATGACCACTCATAAATTTAAGCTAACCTTACTTTAGTCTATTTATTAATGGATGAACGAGAAGGTTGTGACACTTTTTTTGTTGGTGGATTTTATAGTAGAGTTAAATTTTGAGGGTTTACAATTTCTTTCGGTTTTTTTGTAATTTATTCTAGATAGATTATAAGAAGCACGAACACTTATAGAAAAGTGGCATGTCCGGTGGTTATTACCCCATATTCGTTAGACACTTCGACATGTGTCCAACACTCATCAATATATGTCTTATTTAAAAAAAAGAAAAATTTAGACTCGGATACTCTTTGGACAATTGGAGGATACAGATGGCCATTGCTTAAACACACGTGTCCATTGGTTCGACACACAAAATTAATTATAAGTTTAAACAAAATAATTTAGAATATGAAGATAAAGAAAACAATATCAATTTGTGGGTATTTGTATTGTGCTTGGCTATGAAGCACGGTACTCCAAAAATAGTGCCGACGAGTACCTGCACTTACCAAAGGGTATGCGTTTAGTACGGCAAAAAGAAGGTCCGCACGCTTGGTTCATTCGTATGCGGCACGCTGTTGATGCTTTCGGCACGCCAGGCCTTTATTTATTTATTTATTTTCCGCCTTGCAGATCAAAGAATTATTATTATTATTATTTTTTTTTGTGTCCTTGCAAATCAAGAATTTTGATATTTCTCTGTTGTCCCGTGCTGCCTTTATAAATTGTATAAGTATATCAGAAATGATTTTAATGTTTTTAAAAAGCAATTTGAACAAAAAATAACAAGGCCTATAAAGGGTAGTTCTGCAGGTATGACTATGCGTTATGCTTTTGCTTCAGATCCT
Source organism: Camellia lanceoleosa (assembly GCA_025200525.1). Lineage (NCBI taxonomy): Eukaryota > Viridiplantae > Streptophyta > Magnoliopsida > Ericales > Theaceae > Camellia > Camellia lanceoleosa. The sequence continues at coordinate 138,473,798 of CM045763.1, forward strand.
CCTAGAATTTCTTTATAAAATCTTTAATCATAACAAACTTTTAAAGTTTATGCACAAAACATTAAAAATCGATACTGTATTACTTGATTAGTAGTGGTTGGGAATGATGCAATTTTATGTATTATGCAAATTGCGATTGACAACCTGCCCTAATTGAGAATTTTTTTTCCTTTACTGTTGACAATTAAGTTTAAATCTTTCTTTGGTCTTCTGTTATTTCTTTGCTCTCACCCTATAAAAAATAGCAAATTGATGAGCAAAGGAAAGATTTTAAAATAAATTATGATCACAAATTCACAAGTATAACATGTCAAAGTGAGAGATTTCACAAATATTATTTTTAACGCTAATGGTTTTAAATTATAGGAAAATGAGTAGTTCTTTTTAGTTTTGATATTTAATTTTAATTTGTAGGTTGGATCCTTTAACCATAATTATATTTAAAAAAAAAAATATCGGCGCATCGCAGCGCATTGTACTTTTTTTGAGTTTTGCGAATCGACGCATTCAAGACTCATCTGCACTGCATTCAGACTCCATGCTTCCTTGGTGCTTGGCATGTGGCGGACCCTACGGGTGTCACATCATCACCATTACACATCCACAAGGTAGACCTCCGAGGCACCAAGATGAGTTGTGGTTGTATGCCTAGCCTAAGTAGGACATGCACACCACCAAGTATGAAGCATCACCATGGCTCATCTAGAGCTCACCATAATCCTTTATGCTTTATAACAAAATGTGTTCTTGCCCACTCACTCCAAATTTCAATGGCAACATAGTTGGACCCTTGGCTCACCTATGTTCACTTGGTTGCTTAGGATGAGCCCCGCTCACCCATGTAATCACCCACTTGGCTTCCTAGGTTGAAAACAAGACCTAGGCACTCCCGCCAGTGATCATTGGCGGATTGTGGATTGGAGGCTAAGACCTTAGGATCGCCAAGGTCGTGTAATTGTCTCTCCGAATGACAGCTCCACCTTGACTAGCTGCTAAGTAAGGAGATGTTGACCTTACATTCACATCTATTGCATATATGATACACCTCTCAAGATATCATACCTACACTTACACCTACACCTACACCTCCCATGATGCAACCTTCCCTAGGACCTAAATCATAAGACACAGCTAGTAGGGCTATTATCACTCTCCTGTTGAGTTGAGAAGAACTTGCCACCTATCCGTAGGTTGCTTGGGCTCCAATACTCCTAGAGTCTATATAATGGTAATCATAAATGCTGCCACAAAACACAACAAGAAGAACAACAACGATACATCATAAGCACATAAATTTCAAACTAAATTTATGACACGTATAGAGCCTATGATAGGAAGGTTGTAGGTAATCACTCCCTAAAAAAAGATCAATATGATCCGTTGAAGTACATAAATAAGACGACGACGTATCTCAACAACGTTATTTAAGATACTCAAATGACACGTGGAGCCTACGAAGATAACAATCGTAGAGCCTACAGTAAGGACACTACACAGGATGAAACCCCAAAGATCAATCCAGTTAATAAGATATACGATTAATCAGATAGCGCTATTATTCAAAATTCAAATGGCGATATCATTCAATTTGAAATTCAAATTGAAGATGAAGCATTCCTATCACCTGATGGCCCTTCATAAATATGAGGACCATCACACAAGATGGAGGAAGAAATCAGAAGTGAAAAGATCAGAGAGAGAGAGAGAGAAAGAAATTGAGAGCTAAAGAAATCGTTACAAGAAAGAAGAAGAGAAGCCTAGAGAACTCAAGAGCCTACGCTAATGGCGATGAATAGGTAAAGGGTTCCAAACCCAAGAATTGTATTTTGTATTTGAGGGTTCAAAACCCATAACAATTTCAATAAAATATTTATTTTTTTTAAATTGTCTTTTGTTGTTTATTTTGTTCTTCATTAATTGGAGGTTTCATTTGTATAAAATGTGTAATTAACGATCTGAAATATAGATCTGAAATAAGAACCACTATTCAAATAATCAACAATTTTAGGCCAAATTCTAAACAAGGACATTTGTTACATAAATTTTGAAATGTGTTGAAACACTTCATGTTTTAAAATTTGTGTCTACAACATCACAACGTGTTCAATGTCTCTCATTGCCACCTCTTTCATCTCTAAGCTTGCCTTGGTCTTCTCCTCTTCCACTTCCTAAGTGATTTCAAGATTGAAGTGCTCGCCATCTTCCCAGAGGTCAACTAACCGATCACCTCTACCCACACTTACACACACAATTATAGAAATTATTGTTATATTGCATTTATTTATTGTCTTAGAATGGTATATTCATATATATGACATAATAAATATATAAAATTATATATTTTTCTGCGGTCCTCCACATGTTGTGTCTTGCATTTTTGAAAATTACCATGTCCAGGTGTCCATGTTGTATGCATGTCATGTCACATGTTTGTGTTTGTGCTTGTGCTTCTTAGGTAGATTATGACCTCCCCGATTAATGGATTTATTATAGCGCACTCGTGGTTTGATGAAATTACACCGATCTTTTCTCTGCTGCTTTGTTCAAGAACAAACCCAACAAAATAGTTGAATTTATATAATACTCAAAAATCAATCACACACAAGAACACAACAATATTTACGTGGTTCGGCAATTGCCTACGTCCACGGAGAGCTATCACTATAGAATTTTTCTCGGAGGGAGATTGCATTCACACCTCACCTTCACTCTCTATAGAACTCTCAAACTCTCACAATCTCTCACAGATGTGTTGTTGTTGTTTCTTGATATTTCTACCCCTCCTCCTCACCTCAATTTATACACAATTGAGGGAGGAGGTGATTGGTGTCACCAAACCCATTCCACTCTCTAGTGGGTTGGCCATTAGGGTAGTGGAGAAGATGATGCTGCATTATATATTGCCACTATATGTCCACTAACAGCCACTAACATATTATATACATCACTAACATATTATATACATCCACTAACATATTATTAAGGCAATAATAATCAAAATTCCAGCAACAATTGTCCTCACTCTTAAAACAATTATTTTATAACAGAAAAATTGAATTTAGTTTATTGCCCTCACTCTCTCTTCTTTTGCCTCTCTGTTTCTATCTCATTCAGATTATCCCTTATCTGCTCCCTGCTAATTCCTTCTCACTCCTCTACTACTTACGTAGCCTTCTCAATATATTTGTTTCACGCCATGCATAGGATATTTGATCGATTATCCTATGCATAGCTAGGTCTGAGAACCCAAAGGGAAAAGATCACCACTGACCAGCTTTACCACTGTTGCTTCCACCACCACAACATCACCACTGCCACAGCCAGCTCTCTCTCCTCTCTTGTCTTCTTCTTTCTTTCCCTTGCCACTGCTAGGTCTCTCTCTCTCTCTCCCCACCCCACAGCTACAGCTGCCTCCCACCTCTCTGCTCCCTCTTATCTCTCTCACTGCACCACCATAGCCACTGCTACCTCCCTCCCTGGCTTTTCCATCATCCTACCTCTACTGACACTAATTCTATTAACTAAAACCAGCATACTTTACAAACCCCAGCCCCTTTGATTGGCAAATCTCACAATCGTGGGTGTGTACGAGAGAGAGATATCTGGTTGGGTGGTGGTGTGCATATCTTGTCAGGGAAAAAAAAAAAAAAAACAGTATTCTGTTTTCCCTAAGAATTTATGCAGTTTTTATTGGGTTTAGTAAATAAACTAAATTCTTCTGCCAACTAAAACTTAACCAGTTAACCTTTGAACCGCATGAAGGTAAAAAGTGAATGAAATTTAAAGGGCACAGAAATCCCGTGAGCTCCAAAGGATCAAAAGTCCTTGGTTATAATTTAATGTAGCAAGACATTTTCGTGATGATGTCTCTCTCACATTTTTTTCATGTATTTGTTGTTTCATCTTACTAAAATGTTTATCATATGTCATTTAGTCTTTAGTCTTATATTATAAATACATGTGTAAGAGGGGAGAACCCTAATTGATTCTATTGCTAATACAACATCAAATGTTTCTCCTTTTTCTCTCTCATTCTTCTTCTTCTTTTCATATGTAAATCTAACAATCATGTATGCCGAGTTATAAGTATTTAATTGAAATATTTTCCATGAGAAGTTCTGCAGGAGCACTGAAAATTTTGGATGTTTTGGAAATATAGTTGAGCAGGTACATGATTTTATTTGAACACAAGCTAAGTTTTGCTTGATTAATGATATTTGCATCAAAAGAAGGAAATGCTTCTAGTTTGTGATTTCTTGCTATAAGTTCGCTTTGTACTTTGATCATCTATTTATCATCCTCTTGGGAACAAGAAAGGAATCTCTTTAATTAATTATTCTCCTATTTTTCTTTTATTTTTTCAACATGACCAAAAACTTGCTATCTAGTTCAAATCACTTAAGCCAGACATTTTCCTTACTTTATTTTGTAGGAAATAAATGTTTGTTAATCTTTTCTATTTGTTTTTGCAGGCTTACTCTATCAATAGACTTATTGCTGTCCCATCACTGATGAGGGTGATTCTTCCTGCCTTGCAAAGTCCGTATAATATGAGAGTTCAGAGTTCCTTAAAAATGTTAGTGCTGAGTGGCGAAGTTTTTCCTATGTCCTTATGGGAAATGCTTTACAAGTTATTACCGAAGACTACTATCTTGAACTTATATGGGTCTACGGAGGTTAGAAAATTGCATTCTTACTTTTGACTTTGCAAATAGTTATGGCAAGATATGGCATTTTTTAACACAAAATCTATGTTACCCTTTTCAACGCATTCCCAAGTCCTAATTAAATCTCAATCCCACTCAATCCCTTCGACGCCTGTTAATCTCAATCGAAGAAATCCCTAATTGACCCAACCCTGAATGGAATTTCCATCATCAGGAGTGTTTGCATGATTGCATCTCATGTTTCTCTATTGCTTCTGCTATACACCTTCACTGCATGATTCCCTGATAAATCCTTGCATCCTTCTTTCCTCTACATTCTCAGCCCCACTGTGAAACCCTAAATCAATAGGATCCAAGGGATCCTCCTTATTGTTGTGCTAGATTGAAAGAGATTTCAAGACTGAGCACAGTGCTTCCTCAGAGATCCTGCGACAGTGCTCCTAGTCAATGGTCCCATATCTTGCATTGATTCTCGCCAGAACTTCAGCAGATGTGGCTCTCAAATCTCAATTCACTGACAGGACTTTCAATTGGTTCTGCTGATAAGGCCTTCTACAGCTTAAACTCACCTGATAGCCCAAACTCACATGGGCCCTTGGTTTAAGAAATGAAGGTCCTACAGAAATTGGCTTTGTTTTGTGCTTTGGGCCTCCCTCATTGTGGCCTCTTCTAATGCTTAAAGGCCTCATAGTTATATTTGAACTGAATCTGGTTTGAATTTGAAATGGCATTAGTACTGAAATTACCGTCCTTAATTACTACTTGCTGATGGGACTCTTTGTTATTATCACTTATAATGACATCCCCATCTCTAAATTCTAGGACACAAATTAATATCCTTACCTCTACTATCCCTATAGCATGTAGAGAATCATTCATCTTTCTCCACTCCTTGCTACGTTAGGTATTTCTAGGTCTTCCCTTGTCTTTTGCCTCCAGATGGGTGTATGCTTGATTTGTGCAACCTGCTTTGCTGAAAATACTCCGGCGAATTTTCCTAGCTCTCACTGGATTCAATACTGCATCAAGGAAACAAATAATTGACAGCCTACAATGGAGATATAAAACCTTTCCTAGTATAAAACCTGAATCAAACCATTAACTGTAACAGTTGCTTCAAACAAATTAGGAAAATTTCTTGTTCTTGGTCCACATCCAACAGACAACCACAAGCATCGCTAATTACTTTGAAGAATTCTGTTTGCTGTAAAATAAGAAGGTAGATTGCCAACAGCAATCCACCCCCCATAGGAAGCCATCACTTCATGACAGACACGCCTTGAAATTCCATTTGTTCATCATCACCTTAAAAGGGTCCCTCTAAAAACATCTTCCATTATTCCCAAACTGAGTAGTCCATTCTCTACTCTTACAGAAGATAAAAGAGCCTTGTTGACCTGGAAAGGAATACTTCAAAGCTCTGCTTCTATAATTTTTCTAAGGACTTTTGAATCATAATCCATGAGTCGTGCAAATTTTCTCTTCTACAGACTACTGAACAACTCCAATCCAATGAACCATATGAACTTAGTCTCCTTGATCTTGGCTTGTAACAATTGACGTTATGATTTCCTCTTGCCCTGGTTTTTGTACCTTAGAACCTCCTGCAACAACTCTCAAGCTCCTTACTGTCTGCTTCATTGGTGAAGAAGACCATACGTGGAGGAAAGGAAGAAAAGGAGACAGAGAAGGCATCATGGTGAATACCAAGACCAGTTATGAAGAAGAAGAAATGACAAAGAAAGAGAATGTTAAAAGACGAAGACATTGATTCAGAAAGAAATGAGAGTAAAAATTGAATCCAAAACACCATTGCAATCATACGTCCTTGGCACCTTGTGATCAAAGAACTACTATCAAACACGCAAGAATTTAACATTTGAATATGACTTCCCCTGGTATGGTTGGTCTGATGATTCTTTGAAGATGTATAGATAAATGGAAATCAGAATGCTAAATACCTAACTTCCTTGTGCCCAAATATTGTCTCAGAGTAGGCATACAGACCAAGTCCTAATCCACTAAATGGTACTTGTATTCCTTCCCAATATATCCTGATAAAAATTCGCTTGCAACTTTTTCCAACATCTCAACAACTATGGAAGGAATAGCAAACAATGACAAAGTATGTGGGCAAAGTCGATAAAAGTACTATTAGACAGTGAGTCAAGTTACCTCCTTTCAATAGGTATTATTTTTTTTTTTTACTCCACCAATATCTTTTGAAATCTCTGCACTATTGATCCCAAATTGATTGAGCTTTAGAGGAGGACCCAAAGGCAAGCCCAATTAGGAATATGGAAGGAACCCAACAGTACAACCAAGAATAGATGCAAGTGAATCAATGCCATTCACCTCTCCTATTGGAACGAGCTCCTAATTTTCCCAAGTTTAACTTTAATCCCTGAAACCCACCTTGAAAAACAAAAGCACACACCAAAGATGTTGCAGCTGTGTTGCATCCACCTGAAATAAGTGATAGTATGTTCCACATACAAAAGATGAGAAACTGCTTTGCATAGAACCATCCATCTTCTCCACCCTAAACCCCTATATAAAACCTCCGCTAACTGCCCTATCAATCATGTGACTCAATGCCTCCATAATTGAAATGAAACAGAAGATACATAGGTCTCCTTGTCTCAAGCCTTTGGATGTCTGGAAAAACCTCTTGGGGTGCCATCTACCAAAATCGATGTACTGAAATAGAAATGCAAGGTGGATCCACTTCCACCATTTAGCTTAATCCCATTCTCCATGTAAAATAGAAAATCCTATCTGATATCTTCATGTCTTCTCTGTGTGTAAGCTTGCATACTGCTCTTGGTTATTAACTGTGCACATACAGGACTGCTGTTGGTCTAGCATTAAATGCCGATGGAATCCTAATTGAGTTCATCTCTTTTGCCAATAATGTTGTTGGATCTACTTTTAAATTATGGACCTTATTATTATTTTAAGCCTATGATCTCCTCCTCTTTTGTATGACAGCACTTAACAATTGTGCATTTACAGCACTATTGGATCAGCATTACAGTTAACATTGAATGTGTGAATCTATTTTTCTCTTCTGATTTCATTTTAGCACCTCTTTTGTACGCATACGATCACTTCTTTTTGACGTTATCATGGTCTTGGGAAGAATGCTTCTAATTGTAAGACCTTCATGCATGTCATTGTGTTATCTGTTCATAATTACTGTTAAAAGTCTTATTTTCAATGGCTAATACATCAATATTTTTTTTAATTTTTTTTAAGGTGTCTGGTGATTGTTCATATT